>JAOXXN010000395.1:90158148-90169938 GCA_026770055.1 Myrmophylax atrothorax | reverse complement strand
CCGCAGCAGATGCGCCCGCATCCCGCATCCCGCCGCAGCCCCCGCGCCCGCCCTGGGTGGAGCGGCCGCCTTTGTGGAGCCGGGACCTGCTCGCCTTTCTCCTTCCAGCAGAAGAGGAGCTAGCGAGATTTAAAAAAAAAAAAAAAAACCAACCAGAAGCTCGAGTTAATGTTTGAGAAGTTCGGGTGCGGGAGAGTCTGGTAGGATTCCTGTATTATGCCTATTTTTGGTGGATTTCAGGCAATCGTTTGGAATAACAATCTGCATCCATTACCTTGCGTGCACAAAGTGCTTTAGATGTCCTCCATAGGTAGCGGGATGACCCGCTTAAAATCCGTCTCTGTGTATATATAGTCTAATGGCCTGTATTTTTTTTTTAAATACATTTCCGTGTACCGGTATATAAAATTCGACAGGAGAAATTTCGGCAAAGTACTGTGAATTTTTACTAATAGATTGTTTTGTTCATTTGCTGGGTGATCCATGCTAACTCTTCATTTGTATTAAAATGTGGGGGGAGCACCCTAAGAGGTAGGATTTTTAAAATCCGATTAAAACACAATTTCCATATAGATCTCATTCATATTTGGAATATGCATCTAATTACCTAGTGATTTCAAGTCTCAAGATAGACAGGGTCAGGCCTGAACAGTGATGGAAGCTCTGTGAGGAAAACCTAACATTTGAAGAAGAACACTGTTTACTGCAGATTCTGTCATTCAAATGAAATATAAACCTGTTGTTGTGATTAGTTTGGGGCATTTCTGTGCCTTTCTTCCACCCTCAAATGTTGAATGAAAAGGACAGAATTATGATTGATTTTCACTGCTGTTAATTACTGACTATGCTTGAAGCTTCACCTGCAATTTAAGCTGGATACATAATTTTCTTTTTTTCAGTCCTTGACTATTTCTGGTAGTAATTCTGTTGGCATTGGTAAATGAACTTCATTTTCACACTATGACCATAGTTTGCTATTTTCTTTGGGTTTGGTTAGTGTTACCTTAACATTTGGATCAAGTCTTCCACCATAACTTATTCTCTGCATTTTTCTTATGCCTAAAAAAATATTTTATGGACTGAAAATGCTCATACTTGCCAACCTGAAGAGCTTCTTTGCAACTGATTGGTGCTCGGGTGTCTGTTTAGGTGTGCAAGCAAAATAATATATATATAACATACCTACGAACTTATGTGCACTTCTTAACTTGCGTGATTTTTTTCCAAGATGTTCTTCCAGCAGATCACAGTATATGCCTTACAGTCTTTACAAGAGGAATGCTGCACAACATTTCAAAGCAAAGATGAGGAGCTGAGAGAGATTTCCCTTATCTTAAAGCTATAAAGGTTTGTGTGAGAGGACAAGTACTTAGAACACTGATTTATTTTAAGGCAAGTTGTGAATTGAATCGTGCCAGGAGAAGATACTTAGGATAAGGTGTTTCCTTACTGCATGTGTCTTGGAGCCTAGGCACCTGTAAGAGTGGGAGAAGCTTTCCATTCTTTGCTTCTTAGAATTTACTCTGCAGCTGTCCTCATGCACCCACACAAATCAATCCTGTTTACTGGATGAGCTATAGACTGTAAACTCATTTCAACACAGATTTCTACCTGCCAAATTATATCCTGGGCATATGTCCTGGAAAGATATCTTAGCCTTGAAATGGAAATTCTGTGGGCTTGTGAGAGTCCTTCTCATATTCTTCAGAGGAGCCAGTGGGCTGCCAGAAGGTGATTAATATACATAAAGAAAAAAAGGTGAATATAAATATAAATATATGGTGGTGTTTTGCTGCAACTTCTCAGTATTCTAAGCTCTCTGACATCTCAGAGTGCTTTCTGTTCATCTAGTTGCAAACGGGCTTTAGTATATTGAAGCAAGCAGGATAAACATGTAAGAGCTTGAGAAGACTCTTCAAGAACTCTTTTCTTCTGGATAGTAAGTGCATAAAACTACTCACACCAGTTCTTGAGTTCTTTTATGCATCCTAGATCATAATCCTGGCTCCTTCATAGAAAGGATACAGGTACAGTGTGTATGTGTAGCAAAAAAGTTTTAGGAATGTGACTAGAGAAAGGGAAGATTGATATTTTCTTCTCCATGTAGGACCTATGTTTCCATACTTCAACGTACAGTGTTTGAACTTATGACTGGGGAATCTCAGATGCTACCACAGTAAAAATAATAGAAATAAATAATAGTGTGGTATGAAAGTGATAGTTAGGTTTGCTGTGACTCCATCCATGAAAAATGAGCTTTTATTCTGGTACATAACTTGTTATTATATATGAAGTCATGTTTGGAAATGTTTTAGATATTTACTGGCATCAGTTAATCTCTGCCAACCTATACTTAGCACCTGGAACCCAGAAGTCCTAGTGACATTGTTTAACTTTTTGAACTTGATCTACAAAGTATCCAGTTTTCCTAATCGAAGGGATTTTCTACACACAAACGTGTAATGATGTATTTGTCTTGAGATTCTCACACCTTTTCAAATCCAGAAGTAAGATTTACACGCATCAGCAGAAGATAGAATCAGCCATTTCGAATCTCACGGAGTCTGATCCTGGCTTTTCAGTGTCATAAGCTACTGGATCTTATGATTTGCTGGTGGGACCGCATTTCATCCCATTCTTTGGTGGAATTGAAGCTAAGACAGAGCACCAGTATCTAGTCCCAAGAATTTCATTTCAGCAGCTGTCCAAAGCCGCTTAACAGTTTGGAATGGTACAATAAATGTGTAAGTAAAATAGATGCTTTCAGAGTGGGTTTGTAGAGCAAAGTTGGCAGTTTTCAGTATCTTTGTTAGGATGTCGGTTTCCTGACTTCTTTTTTTTTCTTAATTTATGTTTTCCTTAAGGAACTTCTGAAGCAGCTGTTCTCTTCTGTTAGACCTAGACATTATAATGATTGGTATGTGATGAAAGAAACTTCTTTGCTTGTGCTTAGTTTGTTCTGTGCAATTATAGCTGTTTAAAAATTCCTGTCACCAACATATGGGATGACTTAAGTTTTCACAGACCATGAAAAAATCACTTGTTATAGTATGATGTAGGAAATACTGGATCAGGAAATTGTATTGCTTAAGTTCAGCTACTCAGCTCTCTTCCTTCCACCGTTTTCTTTCACGTAAAATAAACAAGCTGTTCTGTGAGCAGTAGCACTGTTAAAGTCTAGTTTCCTATGGATCTTTCCCCTAGTCCTCTAAATCCTGTCTGCTGCAAAAACTCCAGCTCTCCCATGTCCTCATGACACCAGCTTTTGGTCAGAGAGCAGAACTGTGCCTAGCCAGGAACCACATAGGTGCCAACTGTGCAGTCGGTGCCTGCCCGGCGATTACCGAGTCAAGCAGCAACAAAAAGTACAAACCAAGTGTTGTCTTTTTCAGTAGGGCTACAGCTTAGCTGCTGACTTAACTTAGGCTTAGACTACTACTTATTTCTATTCACTTTGCTTCAGTTTTGCTATTCCAGGCTTTGTTCTTCTGCCTTCTCTATTCTTTGATTCCTCTTTGTTTTGCTGGTGTCGTGGTTTAACCCTAACCAGCAGCTGAGTACCACGCAGCTGCTCACTCACTCCTTGCTCCCAGTGGGGTGAGGAGAATCAGAATAAAAAGTAAAACTTGTGGGTTGAGATAAGAACAGTTTAATAATTGAAACAACACAAAATATAATACTTGTAATGAAAAGGAGAGAAAACTCAAGAGAAACAAGTGAGGCACAATACAATTGCCCACCGCCTGCTGACCAACTTCCTCCTCATTTATACAATGAACATGACATTTTGTGGTGTGAAGTATCCTTTGGCCAGTTCAGGTCAGCTGTCCTGGCTGTGTTTGTTCATAGCCTCTTGTGCTTCTAATCGCTGGCAGAACACTGAAAAGTTCTTGACTTAGAGTAAGCACTACTGAGCAACAGCTAAAGCATCAGTGTGTTATCAACATTATTCACATACTAAAACTAAATCCAAAACACAGCATTCACCAGTCAGTGAAGAAGAGCAAAGTGAATTTTCTGCCAGCTGAAACCAGGACAGTTGGGTTTTGTCATATTTTATGGGCTACCTGAGGAAGCTTGGGTTCTTGTTTTGATATTGGCTTGTCTTAGCTTTTTTATAAATATAAGTAGTTACCATTAATGGAAGAGGTGAGAATAACTATAACTACTAAGTTGTTTGGAGGAAAGGAATTACAAGAATGGCACAAATTAAGTCCAAGTGCAGTGTAGCTCCACTAGATACATTGGAAAGAGGAAGCCTGGTGGTGATATCTAGTGCATCGTTGAGTAATTTTATGGGAGAAGTAGTGGAACCGATGGGCAAAATACCAGAAAATTAATTTTTGGAGAGTCCTAAACTGTTAGGAATATGAACCAATCATCTTATATATTATGTAATCTTATATATTCTTGTATGTTCTTATATAATCTTATATATTCTTATATCTTCTACCTCTGAGTTTTATGATTAAAACCAAAAGAAGTATGAGCTAAGGCAGCATTGCTGCTCTTTTTCTACTTAATTATCCTGAAGTTTCTGCCCAAAATGTAGAAGTAATTTGAGCTACACAGTTATGGTGAAAAGGAATAGGGAGAAAAAGCGTGAAAAGATAAAAGAAAAATATTACATTTTGAAGCATGGTCATGCATTGCTAATTCAAGGCAACACTGATTTATTCCTTTTTTTTAAAATGGCTAAGAATTCCCTGGTATCAGCAACTGCTTTCTTATTGAATACATAAACCCTAGGCCTGAGAAGAGAGACAGCTGTTGATGTGGTGTGAGTGTATAGCAGTGGCTGTATTGAGTGAGACCAAAACTCTTTTAAGCCTGGCCATTTGCTCCTGACAATGATGAGCATGGCAAGCAAAAGGAATTGACACACACACAGGGTCAGCAGTAAACAGTGAAGGACCTGTACCCTCCAAGCACTTAGTCTCCATAATTCCTTCATGTCTTCTTGCAACCCTTGGCTGGTTCTCAGCATTGTAATACAGGTTTGGATCCTGCTGCCCATTGGGTGTCAGACAAGGGCAGAGCATGGGGGACAACCAAGCTGATAGGTCTTTAAAAAGAAAACTTCTTACTACTATTTCTCATACAATTTGCAAATACTGTAGAGAGAGAGGAGAGAATAGTTACATACAATCAGCAAGGGCAGAAGAGGGTCTTTTGTGTACCAAAGGAAAACGAAACCTAATGAGGATGCCTTTAGACATAAATCCGTACTTATCAAGGGCTGGATTTTAGGACTTGGTCCACAGTTCAGGCCTTTGAAAACTTTCTGGGTGAAAAAAAATTCAGTGAACGGGAAAACAAGATATTGAAAACAAGCTACTAAGTAAATTTAAAAACAAGTATTTTGTATCAAGACAAAGTGTAACAAAGACAGCTCCTCCTATGGTCCACTTCTGGAACTGTGTACCCCCTAAAATGGCAACCCAAAACAGCATGGAATTGTACTATATATTACGTGATTGTTCCATTATGTATTCTAGAACTACTAACAAACTATTCTAGAAAATAAAATTAAGCAGAAGCTATGCTTAGAAGTTATTGACTGAAGCACAGTTCCCTGATACTATAACTAGTTCTAATTTGTGTTTGGTGTTTTTATTTGTTTTTCTTTCGACATTGTTTTCATAGGAATTTTGGCTCCTTGGAGAAACAGTAGAAGATGCAAAACGAAATAATAAAGCCTGCTAAATACTTCTCAGAAGTGGAGAAGAGTGTGCTGCTTGCATTAGTTGAAAAATACAAATATGTGCTTGAATGTAAAAAAAGTGATGCAAGAACTATTGCTCTGAAACAACGTACCTGGCAAGCACTGGCTCATGAATATAATTCCCAGCCCAGTGTATCACTGCGAGACTTCAAACAGCTAAAGAAATGCTGGGAAAATATCAAGGCACGGACAAAAAAGATAATGGCACATGAAAGGCGGGAGAAGGTAAAAAGAAGTATTAGTCCACTTATAAATACTCACATCATAGGGAAGGAGAAGATTGCCAGCATAATGCCTGAGCAAATGTACTTTTTGCAGAGCCCACCAGAAGAAGATTCTGAATATCAGCCTGATGCTTCCAGTCAAGGTATAAATGTTACTGTTATGATGCAAGTGGTATTGTTTTTATGTGATTTTACCAGTGATTCTCTTTCAGCAGTCTAAATCTCTCCACTTAGCTGTGACTGCTGGTTATGGAAAATTAATTTAAGGGCTATGGTATTACAAGAGTGTGTATTTCCCTAGGCCTTTGGGAGTTAAACTGAGGTTCTTCACAATTTTTTTCATCAGTTTCTGATGTGTCTGCTGCTTTGTGGCAAGCATCACAGTAGCTATCATGCTGGCTTTCCAGAGAACCATCCCAAGGATATCCTTATCCTTTATAAAGTATTATTTTGCTGGTTAAAAAAAAAAAAACAAACACACAAACCCAAATTGATACACAATTGTCTGCTGCAAGAGTTCCCTGTAGGTCTTTCCTCCTTTGTTTTCAAGGACTAAAAAGGCTGTGTAGAACCATATTTCACACTGCAGTCCACATTTGAGAATAGCCTTTCTAGGAAAGTTCAGCACTGTATTCTTCTTTGTTTGGCAAGCATACACAGAAGGAATAGTACAAAACCAGAAGGGAGGGTGGCTGCAATGATTTCTTGCAAATTTTATTATGTCAGGATCTCACATAGGAGACTGTCCTTGCTCAAAAGACAACAGTAGCTATGTCATTAGATAACATTCTTTAAATGTCTCTTCCATAATTGTCTTTACTGTAATTAGTCATCAAGATTTGTAAAGGAATGTATTTTGACACCCTCGTTTGCAGTGGTAACTATTCTGTTCCATGAGTAGTCTCTTTTATTTCAGAAGAATTGGTAGAGCCTTCTCAAGGTTAGAATAATGTAATTTTTTCCTAAAAATATACACTACTGGATTTACAATTTCTACAGTAGTGATAAGGAATAAAAAGTATTCTTCCTATTATTCCCTCACTCTCTTGGTATTTATGTTGATACAGCTCTTCCTTTGACACTGAGATCTTCATAAAAATATTGCAAGTCACATATGGATTTAGCTTAAACAGCAGCATTAAGGTTTAGCTCCAGGCTCAGCCACCTAAATTAGGTATCCACTTATAAGTGTCTACATTTACTTTAGTATTCTGAGCTCCCGTTATAGCCATGGAGATCTATCAACAGAGCCCAAAGTGGTTCAGTTGAGACCATTATGCCCTTAGTATTCTGTAACAGAAGTGCATTAGGCAGTGGCTGCTGCACTTTGGTACAGAGTGCAAGGTTTAGATGCATGTGTCAGTAACTTATCACATTTGTGTTTCTTGAATGAGGGGAAAGGAATACTATAATACTTCTTTTGTTTTGCAGAGCCATTTGTTGTCTCAAATAGAGAACTTTGTGATGAAGACAAAGAGCTGGTACATTTTTCAACAGTATGTGAAGGTACCTCCCAACCTGAGCCTTCGTGTTCTGATGTCAGAATAGCAGCAGATAAGAATTACAGAAGTAAAGCATCTCAGGAAAGTGCTCTGAAAAAGATGCATGAGGAAGAACATCATCAGCAAATGTCAATTTTACAACTGCAGTTAATCCAAATGAATGAAGTGCATGTGGCAAAAATACAGCAAATAGAAAGAGAGTGTGAGATGGCCGAAGAAGAACACAGGATAAAAATGGAAGTGCTAAATAAAAAGAAAATGTATTGGGAGAGAAAACTGCAGACCATCACAAAAGAATGGCCTGTATCATCCTATAACAGACCCTTTCCTAATTCACCTTAGAACATAAAGGGGCAGAGAGTCAGTCTGATTCAGCACATTTCTGAGTAACGCGCACTGGAAAGAAGGTTTTTTAATGTGAATGTACAGTGACAGGATAGGTGTCCAGCTGATAGTGAACACACTATGACTCTTAATGTTTAGAGAAACAGTGGTATAGTCCACCAGGGGAAAACCATATTGTTCATTTGTAGGTAGTTCTGATTTGTTTAACTCAGACATGCACAGTGTTCTAAAATGTGAACGTATTTTCCCCTTTCAGAATGCCCTTGCATCCTTGTGAAATTTAAGGTGCTCCAGGTGTTCTTACATTGGGCATTCTGATGAAAACAGCTTTAAACATCAGGCTGTAGTGTTTATTTTGATCTCTATCTCTTCCTATCTAGCATTTCCCAAATGATGGCAAGGGTTGGAGTTTCTCTCTGCTATTGAAGCAAAAGTTGATTGACAGGTATCAGTTGGATCATTATGCTGGGGCTTAGTAAAAAATATACTTATCTCTAGTTAATATAGTCCATAACTTATTCTCCATAGAAGATGTGAAAAATAAGGAAGTAGCAAAAGGACCACTGTAGTACCTGAGCCTTTTCCTCCTGAAGAACAGTAATATTTCCCAGCTGGCTGGCTGATTGAGAGAATGGTTGTGGACTGGCACTCTGTTCTTTGAGCTTTGACCCTTAAGAAGTTAAGAAAAAGTGGCTTCTTCCACAAAAGCCATTGTGTTTGTTCCTTCTTTTCCAGGCCCATCATGTATTGAAGTAGAATACCAAAATGGGAGGGTAAAATGCTGCTGCCAGCACTGTGTGCTGTTGACCTGGAGTCATTCTGAGGGGAAGAGCTTTTTAACAATTCATAAAGCTCTTAAAATGCAGTGACCTAGCCAGTCTGTCTCCCTATGCAATACTCAATTGGTGTAGCAGCTAGCTTGAGTATCTCAATGTCTCCTTAGCTACAAGACTTAAAACTCATGCTCTTTTCCTTCACATAGGGTGGGAGCAGTTCAAGGGAATCATTCCTGTCTGGAAGCACTGTTCTGTTTTGTTCTGTCCTGTGCATTATGGTCGTGTTTCTTGAATTTGCTGTCAGTGGGAGGTGATGGACATGATTTTTATGAAAGCATTCACACCAAGGTCCCCACAGAGTTTGGGTGTCCAGAATAATAGATGGTAGGAAAGCACAAATAAAGGTAATCCTTACCCAGGCAATCATTTGTTCTAGTGGGGCAAGGGTTAAGAAAACGTGAAATGCAGAACCCCGCAAAGATTCATAGGAACTTCTGATGTGTGAAAACCTGTTTTACAGGAAGGTGTACAACCATCATTTGAAGCAGTGAGAAAAATGAACAAACCCATAAATATTCATGGAAAAATCTGAGTATCACATTATTCAATAAAGTATTTTCCGATCATGATTCGTGAGGGCAAGTCCATACTATGAGCAATGTATTCAAATTAGAGTATGTTACAAAGCATACATTCCCAGTTACACTCCTCTCTCTTTCTCTGAGTGTTCTCTCTGGTGGAATGAGTTCCTTTTGGTTTCGTTTTGCTTTGTTTTGGGTTGGGTTGGGATTTTTTTTGTGTGTGTGTGTGTATGTGTTTTTTTTTCTTGAACTGCTTTTGCTGCTGGTGATTCACCTCTGCAAGCACTGCCGTTGCCAACCACAGTACTCACTGTGGTTAACACTGCCTCGTACATGCCTTAGTCCCTTCAACCTGCTAACGCCAGCAATCACAATGGGAGCTATTTATTACTAGTTATTTTATATGACAGAGAAACAAAATTTGCAGAGCTGCTGCAACATAAAAAAGTAGACCATGTATGAAATCTGAAGACAGATCTTTTTGACTGCAAACTCAATTTTCTTATAAATTGGCTATATGAAAGAAACACAGGAATTCCAAAGAAGAAAATTGTTATGGACACTTTTTTCTGCTGAATGGAAACACTACTGGAAGGTATAATAACAGAAGAGGCAAAAGAAAGAAGTAAACAGAAGTGAGGGCTTTTTTGTTCTGAGATTGCATTCCGTGGTCTGGAGGATGAGTCAGTTATTTGTGTGGTTATGACAATTCTTCAGCACCATCCAGATAAAAAGAATAGGGAAGGTATTTGTCTTAGCCAATGATAAGATTCCTTCCACACTGATTCTAAGTGAAAATAATTTGAAACTATGATGTGGAAAACAGGCATTAAAAGGTGATAAATGGAGATGATTTCAACACTGCAAACAGGACAAGAATAGAGAAACAATCCAGGTCTAGAAAAGGTATGAAACAGTCCAGGAAGAATCTCATGAAATGTGAGATAAGGGTAACTTGGACTCCTGGAAGTTATACTATGGCTCATGAAAGATTGTTTTGTTTTTGTATTTAAACATCCTTTAAAATATACATGTTTTCAAACTGTACTAAGTGGGCAATGCCTTCCTTTTTGGCATATTTTCTTATTCCAAGACCAAAAGTTACAATTCTTAGGCTGAAAAATAGACCCTTTTAATTTGGTTTCTATTTAAAAGAAAGAAGATCACAAAAGAAAGATTAGAAAAAGCCAAGAGGAAGATAGGAAAGAAAGAATGATCAGTATGTTTTCCGCATAGCAGAGAAATGGGAATGTTACAGCTAACACAAATTATACAAGATGGTTTTGTGGTACACATAGTAGATGGTTCACAGCTGACACTGGGTCTTGTTTTCCCATTTGTAGTCAACTGTTGGTTGCTGTAAGATTGGATGATAGACATAGAAAAATTTAAAATATCAACAAGATGAATTAATGTATCTCCTTGCCAGGCTTTGGCTTCTCCATCTGAAGGCTTTATAAAGTGGTTGATCTGGTGGAGTTGAAATTACTTGAGAAATGTGACTTTTATCTCTTTTTTTTTGTTTTGTTGTCATTGCAATTACTTCCTCTGGTATTAGGGTTTACATTTTCTATTGCTTGACTTTTCTTATATGTAATATAGCCATTTCAGACAGTATGTCCATTTGTTCCTCTCCTTTTTTTTTTCCTAGATTACATAATTGAAACACTTTCATATAATGGTGTTTTCCTGTTAACCATTTGGCCAAACTATGTATGAATTCTCAAGGCTTTTCCACAGATAAAATGCAGGAGTATTTTAAGAAGAGCATGCCTGTTCTTCTTTGAGTTTGCTATACAAGCTTTTGTCAAGAATGAACTTAAAAGACACACTGGGCAAAGCGATCCCTGCTTAACTCCATTATGAAGAAGTGTGTACCAGATATGTAGTGGCCATTGTTCTCAGCTTCTGTTCTTATGAAGAGAAACAATGATCTTTGAAACAAGGTGTGGTGAATTCCTTTATGCTCCCCAAATTGACATGAGCCTGGCTCCACGTGTCTCTCCTTGGAGGTCATCTAATTTGTTGCCTGGTATAAAGTTTTCCATTTGTTGATTTTTTTCTCCTGTATTTATTCCTTATGTCTCTGTTCCCATTTAGCTTTTTAACTAGCAATATGAGCAGGGGATTTTATTCAGAGCTATGTTTTTTGCTCTTTCTTTTCTCTTGCCCAGACTGCTTGTATCACAACATTTGAATATGAAATGGGTGTTCCTCTGTTGTCACCTTCCACTTCCACAGAAAGCATGGTTAGCATTGTGTACACAGCTGCCCATACATTCTGGTTTCTGCACAGAGACAGCATACTAGAGGATTTTGGAGGAGGTTATGTCTTGGTTTGAGCTGGCAAACTGCCAACCCTCCAAGACAGGGAATCAGAGCTCCCCCCTCCCTCCCCAACACCGAGGAAAAGAGAGGGGAAGGGGAAAAAAAACTTCTCAAAACCCACGTTTAGTCCAAAACTACATATATTTCACAGAAAGAAAGAGACAACTAGAAGAAAGTACAAATACACACTCACACAAATTGAAAGCAACAAGGAACAATTTCTCACTTCTCAGTACACACATAAATCTCACTCTCTTAACCCCAAATTATCTTAGAAGACTCAGTCCCCAGAAAGCCAGACCCGAGCAG
>JAOXXN010000395.1:90123545-90135680 GCA_026770055.1 Myrmophylax atrothorax | reverse complement strand
GACATGTACAAGGGGTACCTGTTTCTCCTTTCAATAGTGTGTAAGAAGTTGCTTAGGAGATTGGAGTTCTCTCCAGTATTTACACAATAAGTAAATAAAAAGTATATATAAATATAAATTGGTCAAATAAATAGGAATCTCAAATGGGATTGCTGAAATGACTGCATTGAAATTTCTGGGAGCATTTTTTCCCCACGAGTTTCACAGAATAGTCTTATAAGAAAAAGATAAGAACAAAAATTAAAGCCAACATTGTTCACTATCTCTCCCTAACTATATCTGTCCTCAAGAGTTACAAGAATATGAATAACATTAGCAGATCATGCTGAAGTAGGAGAGGAAGAGGGAAATGGGATGCACCATATCTATTTACCTATTAATCAGAAATCTACTTCTCTTGGTTCAATTGCTTAGAATACATGAAAAGCACAAGTTACTGTGACAACATTCTAAGCACTTAGCATGATTTCCCCCTACTATTATCTTCTTTTACTAAGAACCTAAAATAAACACAGAGTTTGCACGTGACTTTCTGTCCTTAAACATACAGGATGAGCCTCTCAAGAGCACAGGCGAAGAACAGCATAAGCAAAAGTCCTGAAAGTTCAAAACTAAAAGCAAATTTGCAAAAATAGCATTATTATGTGCTTCTTACTGCTAGTATAAATGTGACTGCAGTATTATCTTCTGCATCACCAACCAATTTTTATAAATAAGCCTTTTTGGCAAGCAATGGTTAACTGTAAAACAAAGTAGATTCAACTTCCAGGCATACATGCCAAAATGCTTAAGATGTCTCGAACTTCTTACTCCCAAACCAGGAAAATTTTTCTGCACATCTGAGCAGTCAAATGCAAGCGAAGACTTTTCATTTGCAAAAAGTGGTGCACAGAGGACATTTGCAGAGAATTCTTGAGGAAAGAAAGTGCCAGAAAACTTTATCAGAGTCTTGCTGAATGGTAGATGAGCTTCCCACACCACAGTGACTCTGGCAATAGTTCTGACATAGCTCTCTCTGAAGACAGAGGGAGCCAGATACGACCTCTTCTCGGATTATTCCCCTATCTAAGAATCCACGACTTAAGTCCAACTAGTGCCCAAGATTATCTCGTGCCTCAGAGGGATATGAAAACCTGCTCTATCCATAGGGGCAATCACAGTAGTGCAGTCAAGTACTGGCTAGCCATTTGTGAAGTCTACTGTTCTGCAGATGCCTCTTGCTTCAAGGCATGACAGTATCTATTGCTGCTGTGCTCCATGGGAAGAATGGGAGGGGTGGGGGGAGAAATATGAAGCATATTAGTGTTCCTGGGGTCAAAGTGAACCATTCCCCTATAATGTTCTGGTACAGCCAAATTGCACAACCTAGGACTCAACAGGCACACACTGGCAAATCATTTTGGCGTTTATCAGCTGGTCCTGGTCCTGGTCCTGTATTAAGAGGTGCACTCTCTAACTGCTGGCACATAACTACTTTATTAACAGCTAATATCTACAAGCAGCAAGCAAAGCCAGAGACCCAAGAGCTCCAGAAACCTCAGGAGCCCAAGCAGCCCAAGCAACTCAAGCAACCCCCTTAACAGAAGCCTTAACTCTTTACAGTCTTTGTCTCTGTGCACATATATCACTATTAATTGGCTAAAAGTCTTTGTTCACATGTCCTGACTACAGTCTTGATAGGTGGCTGATACCTCTCTCCATGTTGGCAGTTCTCAAGCTTTTTGCTGGCAATTCTCAAAACACATCTTGTTATTTTGCAGGTGCTCTTCCTCCTCTCTGTTTTCCCATGCCATCACTAAACCACTTAAGGCCAAAATCCAAGCTGCCCACAACCCAGACTTCATCCTTAGCTGCCTGCCCCTGGGGTAAAGTGACAATGTAGACAGTCCTGTATTGAGGCAGAAACTGATAACCTTGGTGATATTGACACTGTTAACGCTTGTTTAGGGCTGCAAATGCAACATTACAGCATAGAATAAAGATCAAGCATTTGAAAGTGGCCAACAACACCACTTGAGGCAAACAGAACTCTTGGCAAGACTCCTGTCATGTCTCCCAGCTCTGAAATTGGACAGGATTGTTGGCATGGTGCACTCATTCAGATCCACACATTTAGGCAAGGCCAACAGAAGAGATGTTGATGACAGACAACCAGTGCCAAGAAACAAGATTGATGACTTGTCCTGAAAGAGTGAACCAGATAGCTGATGCCTGACAAGACTTTGCAGAAAAGGAGATGGCACCCCAACCTCTTGCTTTAGCACCAGCCAGCTTCCTTCCCCTGAGAACACTTGCCCTGTCAGCAATGCTTCAGAGAAGACACTAAAAACTGCTCTATGCCTGAGGTTGGTATCCTGATTTCAAAGTTCCAAAGTGCTAGAATTCCCTTAGGATTCCCTAAGGGAAAGCTTATGTTCCTTGCTTCACTCCAGGGGCTCAGTTTTTTTACTGGAATATCAGAATTAGCAACTTAGTGAATATGTCAGAGTATGACCCCTTGCACATTCTGCTACATGTGCCCTCTCAGTCTCTTTTTTTTTTTTCTTGTTTGTGTCTCCTTCATTTCTGGGGGGCAAAAACTCTGCCTCTTCTAAGCTTAGAAAAAGGATGTCAATCCATTCCAGCTCAAATGTTGAGTGTCTGGGAAAGCAAGGGACAAGGCCAGACTGGCCAGAGCTGGAGAAACAAGTGTAAAGTGCCATTCAATTCAGCTAACATGTCATATCAAAACTCTAACGCTTCATTGGTTTAGAGATAACAATTTCAAGATATTCAACATGAGACTGGCTAATGCTACCTATTTGGTCTTTACAAAAGATGCCAAAATTTGGCCTGAATATCCAATGTGTCTGCCAAGGAATTAAAGTGATTCCTTAACTAATTGTATTAAATGTGTTTTATAGCTATCCACAACACCTGGAAGCAAAAGGAAACCCCCACCTTATTCCTCCTTCACTCCCCAGAATCAATCAAATCAATCCCTGTAGCACTGCATCTCCCCTTCATTAACTTTCTAACCTGTCAATTGCTTCTCCTGCAGCGCTGCATACCTGGCTGTCATGGGCCATCCCAACACACCAGGAACCCTATCACAGAAACATCTGAGAGCAGAGCACTGAATAGCTAAGGATTCGTCTCCTACAACACACATATTGGATTTTGATCACAAAGGAAATCACTTCAGAAAAAGACTGTGAGTTTTCGGTATGTATCTTGGTAGAGCATTTTTTGATAGCAAAGTTATCAAGCTCTGTCTCAAGTGTATAAATCACAGTGAAGGTGGTGAAGGCACAGTGGAGTAACACTTTGGCTGTGTCTTCTCCAAGGAGCCCTGTATTGACAAACACAGCTTTGTGCCTGTTCCTGAAACATACACAACTGCTTGAGATAAAGCAAGACCAAAATTCTGGCTTGTATGAGGGAAAGAGAGACCTCTGGGACACACTTCATGATTTCTCAAAGGTGTCGCTGAAGTCAGGAAAAGGCAAAGGAGGAGACAGAGAATGAAAGGCCAAGGATGACAGCAGAAGGAGGTGAAAGTGTTAAACTTGCCAGATGACCTGGCAGAAGACATGTTTGAAGTGTTTGAACTAGATGTGTCTGTTAGAAAGAATAGTTGATACAATGGTGACTTGGCATCTTTCAAAGGTGAACAGCCAAACCCCATGAAGACAGGCTCTGTCAAAATTTCTGATTGCTTCCTGTCTTCTAAGCTACAGTGTTCCCAAACCTTATTTCTATAAGCATGTAGGTGATTAAACCACTACCAGGTTGTTGTGGTTTAACCCCAGCCATCAGCTAAGTACCACACAGCTGCTTGCTCACTCCCCACCCCCAGAGGGATGAGGAGGAGAATCATGAAGCAATCATAAAACTTGTGGGTGTAGATAAGAACAGTTTAATAATTGAAACAAACAAATGGACAAAATACTAATACTAATGAGGATTATAATAATAATAATACTAAGGAAAGAGAGGGAGAAACAAACCCCAAGAAAGACAAGAGTTCACAATAAATTGCTCACCACCCATTGATGGATGCTCATCTCATCCCTGAGCAGTGATTGGTGGCTCCTGGCCAACTGCCTCCAGTTTATACAGTGAACATGATGTTCAGTGGTATGGCATATTCCTTCAGCAAGTTTGGGTCAGCAGTCCTGGCTGTGCTCCTTCCCCACTTCTTCTGCATTGGAAACTGAAAAGTCCTAGACTTAGGGTGAGCACTGCTGAGCAACAACTAAAATGTCAGTGTGTTATCGGCATTATTCTCATACTAAATTCAAAATGCAGCATTGTACTAGGTACTAAGAAGAAAATTTTTGTCCCAACCAAACCCAGGATGCAGGTATTTTGCTGGCAACACTTACCTGTCTCAATTCTATCCTTCCTGAGGGACCAAAACTTTTATATCCGAAAATTGGGTTGCTGACTTCTTGCAACAACCTTGAAGAAAACAATCTACTCCAGTAGCTTCATAACTTCAAGGTGATATTATTTCAGATAATATCACCTTGTGATATTATCTCAAATTCTCCCTTTTCATAAATTTGAACTTTTATGGTTAGCACAGTGCATAAAATTTGCATAATTGGTAACGCTTTACACTTTAAGTACAAAGTCCTGCCCATGAAATACCTGCAGCCAAACTATTTTCTGTGGGAAAACAACTGTACAGTACCCCCACCAAGATACTTTATGGCAGGGAAAGCGAAGAGCTCTTGGTTGTGCAGAGCTCTCATTCAGTAGTGCAATCCTTCTGTCCCTCAAAGCCCTCCACAAGGAACCTGGTAGGTTCAGGTGCCCAAACTGGACATCAAATTACAGTTTACAGCAGTCAACATCTTAGGTTTAATGAAAATACAAAAATGTGCCCAGATCTACCTTCTCATTCCACCCCATGTGTAGACACACAAGCATACACAATTGGCAAGTGATGTTCTAACAGTTTAATATCCACAAGGACATCCAGAGCATGAGTAAACAATTGCTCTATGTCTTTGTCTTCCACAGCATAAGTCAACCGTGCCCTCTCCTCAGCTTATGGCAGGTGCTCTTTGGGAGGGAGCAGTTTAAGGCTGCTCCAAGAATCTCAGCAAGCTCTCTGCAGCAACACCAGGAACTGAGCTAAGGACATCCCTGCCCATCACCACCTTTTTGCTCATCCACATCACAGACTGGCATTTATTCCCATGTCACTCTGTTTCAAAGCACAGAGGCTCCTTTAGGAAGTAGCTGGAAGGTGGTGTCTCATTGGGGGAAGCCGAGAGGGAGCAGCTTGGGCAGAGGCAGAAAGGCAGTGCTGAGGCACAATGGGATTGGTTCTAGCCTGTCACACACACTCCTGATGCCTGCGCTGTCCAAGTGAGTTGCATGCAGGGATGAGATGGACTGGTGTACCTGCCTATCAGATCTGTGAGCTTCTACCTGATGGAATAAATACCCTCTATCTTATACAGGACTCAGAAAAAGATCAGGAGGATCATCCTTTTCACTGTGGTTGATTTTGCCCCCTTTGATATTTTAACCTCTTTAGCAGTCCCAATTCTCTACTGGAAAAGCTATGGAATAGTCTGATGAATGTGCAATTCCTGTTTTACCAGTCAATGCACCAGATAGAGGAATGCAAGAGGCAATTTTCTGAAGAGGATATGGTTGCCATACTATCATAACTCAAGAGCCCAAGGTCAAAGAAAGAACCATTCGGTGCTCCTCTGTTACTGCATCTCTCGGGATGAAACATTTTGAGTACTTACCAGAGGAAATGCTACACACAACTATAAAACCTTGTGGGCTATGCAATATATCACATTCTTCATATATGTGTCAATAAAACTATTCTCAACTCTGAGCCATCTATAGCTGTAAACAGAAATCCACATATTAATACAGTGATATTTCCTCTGCACATAAATCCTATCATAACAACTTTCTGATGGCACAGCTTTTATTTCAGTTACCGAGCTGTGTAGCAAGCATGTTTTCTATTCACTGGAGTATGTTATTACAAATACTTACTTAAAATAACATATATGATTTTTCTGAATGCATTTTCCTTTGAGCTTAAAAGTCTAGGTTTCAGGTTGCATGCACCCCAAATTTCCATAACTACAGGGAAAGAAAGCATATTAGTGTCTTTCAAGTTAGACATCTGTTTAAAATGTTTTGTGGTCATGCTAGGTCTTAAATCAATTTGGTTATAAAAACAAATACTCTTTACAGTATTAAAATAAAAGAACAGGGATGATTTATTGCTTGTTTTGAGCAACTGACTTGTCTGAGGAAAAATAGACCATATGGAATTAACTGACTTAAAAATCCACTGACATGATGCAGTTATTTATTGATTTTTATAAGCAATAATGACTTGTGAGAGCTCTGCTCTGCCTGTTGCTTTAGCACCCTCTTTTAATACTTAAGGAAATCAAGTCTGTTTAACTGACTGCACGATTTCTTACAATAAATGAATAATATAACAAATCATATTTAGTATCTCATAATGTATTGTTATAAATATTGCATTACAATTTTCTTTCTGCTTACTTCCATTAGGAAAACAGAGTCAGAATTTAGATTTCTAAACATTTTTTCTTCTTTCTCCAGTTTCTGTAATAGTGAATGAAACATTTCTCCTTGCATTTTGCTGTAATTGATGGGTTCATATGGGCTTCTATGTAAGAAAGGTTAGGGGAATTGCTAGAAACAGAACTGGAGCACACAGAAGCATACAAACACTGCCACAGAAGGATGCATAAAGTATCTTGTTATAAACACTCATTCATCTTTTGAGCTCTCTGCATTCAAGATGGTTAATTTTTCCTTTTCATCTCCCTTTCTCTGATGACTTGTAAAGGTGCTTCTGTACTCCAGACAACCACCTACAGCTTCTGTGCTAGTCAGCAAATTCCAATCACGCTGAAGTCAAGTTTCCTCTGTGCAGGAAAGTGAAAAGTGACTGAGTTTCAACTCTGAGATCACTGTCACTTCCAGAGTGATATTATCTGAGACCTCAGATGTACTGCTGCTTCAGCCACCAGCGAGCAGTGGTTTCAGCCTTCTTTCCCCCAGGCTCCCAGACCAGCCTCATGCTTAGCAAGTAAGCAAGCAGCAGTCCCTGCATGCAGGCAGCAGCAGCAGCAGTGCAGCAGCTGAAGTTCCTCTTTCCCTCTCTGTAGCATTCAGAAACCTCCAATAAAAATCAGCACCACAGCTTTACCAACCTGCAGCCCTCTGAGGAGTAAGAAATATAAGCAAAAGTAGCTCAGATTATGACATTTTTGTTGCTGTGTAACATAGTCAGCCGAAGTTAATAGAGGCAATCCTTAGAAGTATAGAAGAAGCTTAGAGAGGTACCCAATACCAGCTAAGCACAACATGAAAAATTAAAACAAAAATTAAAACAAAAGAGCCAGCAGATGACAAACAAACCCCAAACAAAATCCTTGATCATGAAGATGCTCTTTTGAGCTGTGATTTGACTTCTGCATTGTTATGATCAGTTGATTAAACTGGGAGCTAAATGTAGAGTGAGGACAGCTTGCAGTTTAACAAGAATGTTATCCAACCATCTTACATGCCTTTTTTTCTTCCTTGAAATACCATATGATAGTTCTTAAACACTCCATTCAAAGAAAAGAAGGTAATTTGAAGTTGTTTGCTATTACTAGGTCTGGCAATCTGGAGACGGAGTGTATTTCAATCACTTTGTACTTTCAGAGTTTATAAAACCAGTATGGAAGGAATAAGAAGCAACCAGTGTTGCTTCATGAGGAAATGCTTGTGTTTATGAGAATATTAAGAATGTCTGTCTCTTTTTTCAAATATTGCTTGTCATTTAAAGGATCAAAAAGAAAATTACATTGGCTTCCAGCTCCCTGCTAGTTTCCTGCACATGATCACCTCCCTTCCCGACAGTCTAAAAATAATGGGAAATATTAAAATCGACCAAAAGGACACAGATGAGAAGCCAGTTACATTCAAAAAACATAACACTAGAGATAAAATGGATGTTCTGAGCATGCAGGTGGCTTGAAATAGCGCTGACCATAAGAAGACAGAGGAAGACTAAAGTCTATAATTATTTTCCAGAAGTGAAATGGGGTTATGTAAGAAATTGATGGCATGTGGTCTTGAAAATGAAGGTGGGAGTCTAGGCTCAGTGTTCAAATCAGCCCATTGAATGAACACACATATTTCACTAAGTAGGAGTCTGAGGAGAAAGAAGACTGATATTTCAAAGTTTCTGATTTGAAACCCCATTCATGCAAAGATTTACTAAGTGGATGAAGGGTCTATAAGCCACCTTGTGGGACTATCTAGAACCTTTTATCCTGGTCATACAACACAGTTGAGACTGCAGGGCTCTCTAGCCCCCTACTGCACATGCACATTTCTGTGTCTCTCCAGGTATATGTGCATTTGTGCATGTGAGTCTATAGATGATCACACTGCTAATATAAAATCAGTATAAAACCTTGGTGTCAGCCCTGAGAAATACTGAGCTGTATCTTCAGTCCTGTAAAGCATCTAGATGCATTTCTAAACCTAAAAGCTTGTGCCTGTGGTTAAACGTCTTGACAGCTCAGATCCTGATTCTGTTGAGGAATACCCATCCAGGTGGCTTGACTTACAAGCTGCAGATTGAAATGCAGACTGGGCTCTGAGTGGGAGCCAGAACCACGAGGCCATGAACTGCCAACCTTTAGGATAAGAAAGGACTCAAAGACAGGTGATGCCAGCGAGGTGAATGGACACTGAGAGACATAGCAGGAGCCAGGAATTGCAGACCTTTAGGATAACAAAGGACATGAAGACTGGTGATGGTGGATGGACACGGAGAGTGGGGGCAAAAGAATGAGGAGGAAGAAGGGGACTGGCACATGGGGGAGACTGTGAGGGGATAAAAGCCAAGTAGTTCTTTGGGCTGGGGACTCCTCAATGGGACTGTCCTGAGTCTTGCCATGTTACTGTGGTGGGAATGAAGTCCTTTGTGGAACTTGATGTCTGAGACTCTGCTAAGGAAAATCCAGGTCAAACTGGTAAAGAAACATAGTCTGGCTGCATGTGAGTGAGGTGTGTGGGGAGCCAAGCGGGAACCAATCGGCTCACTGGAGCCACCCATTGTGGAGGATCTTCAGTCCCAGCAGTGAAAGTCTCTGGTGTTGTAAGTGTGACTGCCAGTGAGTCTTGTGAATGGGCAGACTGGGAAGTTTCCTTAACAATTCCTCCACATTTCCTGCAGGAGGCAAATAAGGAGGAGCAAGGAGGGCACTGACCCCCTGCATCTATGTTGAGTGATGGAACTTACTGTTCCATTTACAGTTCCATTTTAAAAATAGATGCTGGGCAAGTAAACAATTAAAATACAAGAAGGAAAGCAGAACTATCTGGCGGTTGTTCAGTAAGCCTAACTTGTACAAAAATGATCTCCACATAGATGGTATAAGTATAAACAGTCAGCAGCATGAGATTATGAAAAACAATTCTTGCCTGGCAAATGTAATTACTTTTAACAAAATTTAAAATCCAGGGAGTGAAGAGAACACACCATGAATATTCTCTCTGCAGGCTGGGTCATTCAACTGTACATGGAATAAGTGCCCAGAAAACATCTGAAACACTGCCTTTGGATGTACCAATGCAGAGATGTGCAAAAGAATTCAAATTCCATGCTGGACATATATTAGCTTGGGGTCTGATTGCCAGTCAAACAAACTCACTACAAGATTTGTTAGACTGACCTGTACATCATGTGGTGACACTACTTCTAAATCAAGTTCATGCCTGCTCAATGAGCTCTGATGTGTCTTCACACACCAAGACACCTCCTAGCTCCACTGCTGCCCCCTAAGGCACCGAGTTCATCAGGAGGAGCAATAAACAATAGTTGTCCCATGACTGTGTCACCATTATCCAGAACTTTCTGGGCTCCACCATCCCCGCCCCGCTAATTCTCTTTTGGGTAAATCACTCCCTGTCAATGGCCTGGCAGCAGAAGCACCATTGTTCCATCTAGTGGAGAGCTATTCAGTGTTGATGGCCTTTGATTTCTCTTTCCAAACATAGGTCTTGCCTCTGCCAGATAGGATTTGCTGGTAGGGTTATGCTGGCAAATTGTCCTAACATAAGCGCAGTCTGTAGTCCCCGAAGATTTATTGCGGTCCAATTGGTCTAACTTACATTAATCCTGTGAATATAATAAGTGCACACAATACCAAAGCCACTCAGAAAACATCTGATATAAAATAGATACACTAATTTACAGTGAAGGTTACAGTCTTAAATAGCATTCAGAGGAAAAGTAAATAATGACATTCATGGTTTGGCACAGACACATTGCCAATGTGTCACATCCTGATGGGCTGGGGATATGTCTGTGTCAAACCATGAATTCTGTTTTTGCATTTTGAGTGCCATTTACAATTGCAACTGTCCATGTGGATTATTGCATCTACTTTTATAGCCAAGGCTCTGTCTGGGTAGATGTAACAGAGCAATCAACAACACTGACTGGTTCTATTTTTCTGGAACAATAGCGTTCCTGTGAGCTGGGCTCTTCCACCTTCATGCACGTAACAGGAGGGTTGGGGTCTGGGCTTCCCCTCATCTTGAACGACATGGGCAAAAGAGGGATGGAAGCTTATCATGTAGGACCATCTGCCAGAATGTGGTCTTCCTGCTAAAACCAAGATAAGAGCAGTCAAGCCAAAGACTTAATAGTGATCATGAGGTCAGGTGGTAAGGCACTGCAGAGAGATACAGCTCTGGAAGACAGCTGGCAAAGCTGGGAAGCCACACAAGTGCAACCATGGAGACCAAACACTGAGCTGGGGCCACCCTCCTCACTGCTGTCCAGGGCGAGAGAGAAGGCTCAGGTACCCTCTAGTGCTCCTGTTACTCTCCTCTTTTTCCCCAGTAAATTCATGCCCAGGAAGTGCATTTTCATTCATTTTCATTGCAGAAGCAACCTGAGAGTAAAGCTTCATAGGGAAGAAACATTCAGACTAGATACAAGGACAAAAATGTTTTACCATGCGGATCATGAAACACTGGAACACGTTGCCCAGAGAGGTGGTAGATGCCCCATCCATGGGAATGTTCAAGGTCAGGTTGGATGTGCAACCTGATTGAGCTGAAGGTGTCCCTGCCCATTGCAGGTGGGTTGGACTAAATGATCTTTGAAGTCCCTTCCAACCCAAACTATAGTTTAGCAAAAGTGGAGCTCTCTGCTTTCCTATACATAGAGGAAAGCAAATATATATGTTTATATATATTCTTTCCTATATTCCTTCCACCTGTATCTCGATAATTGGATTTTCCCAGAAGGATTGCTGGTGGATATAGACCTCAGTCAGCTGAGGCCTGAGAAGCTGAGGCACTGTGTCTGGGATGGAGACAGGGGGTGCAGGGTGCTACTGTGCGATGAGTGATCCCTGCTACTGCATCTGCATCTGAGGGGACATCTCAGCAGTCGAGGTCTGAGGAGCAGCAGAGTTTCTCCCCACAGCAATCTGTCCAGAAGGCTGCTGGGTGTTCAAAATTTGGATCGCCTCCTAAAGGACTGGCAGCCCACCAAGGAGAGGACTGTTTTTCACTTTGTTACCTTAGACCGTATGCATCAGCCTGCTCTGGTTTTGTCTGTCCTCTCCTTCAGCCGTCCCTGCAAGCGCCACTTGAGGTACTTACCAAACTCCAGCATCTAACACAACTCGCAAAATGCCCTGGCACTTTTGACTGGGATCCCTTGCCGCTTCCAGTACAAGCCAGAAATCCATCGGCAAAAGGTCCTGGGAAAAAAACCCCAAACCCCTACTAGTTAAAAAAAATGATCCCAGCTATTACTCCGCTTCCAGGCGACGCCGGTAAATGCGAGGCTGCACGGAAAGCACCGACGATGCCGAGGGAGCTGTTCTGCTCCCGCGCAGGGCCACAAGCGCCGGGACTCCGGGCCGGGCGGAGGGGCAGCCAGGGGACAGAGGGAAGCCCCGTCGGGAGATTGAGGGGATTGAGGCCGCCCCAGACTTCCCGGAGGCGGGGAAGGACGCGCACGATACTTTCCCCTTTCAACTTTCCGGGATAGCCTGGCTCGGCAGCGGCGCGGACAGGTGCACCGCACCGCGGGCATCGGGGTCCCGGCTC
>JAOXXN010000395.1:90104902-90115906 GCA_026770055.1 Myrmophylax atrothorax | reverse complement strand
GGGCACGCACAGCCTCTCCAGGCAACACTCACAGCCTCTCCAGGCAACCTGTTCCAGTGCCTCACCACCCTCACAGTAAGGAGTTTCTTTCTAACATCTCATTTAAACCTACTCTCTGCCAGTTTAAAACCATTACCCCTTGCCTTACCACTACATGCCCTTGTAAAAAGTCCCTCTACAGGTCTCTTGTGGGCCCCCGTTACACACGGGAAGGCTGTAAGGTCTCCCGGGAGCCTTCTGTTCTCCAGACTGAACAACCCCAACTCTCTCAGCCTGTCTTCGTAGGAGAGGTGCTCAGCTCTCTGATCATCTTTGCAGCCTCCCCTGAACTCACTGCAGCAGGTCCATGTCCTTCTTATTTTGGGGGCCCCAGAGTTGGACACAGCACTGCAGGTGGGATCTCATGAGAGCAGAACAGAGGGGGAGTATCCTCTCTCACCCTGCTGGCCACGTTGCTTTTGGTGCAGCCCAGGGCACGGCTGGCCTTCTGGGCTGTGAGTCCATGTTGTTTGGTCAAGCTGAGTTTCTCATCCACAAACACCATCAAGTCCTGCTTCTCAGGGCCAGTCTCAACCCATTCTCTGCCCAGCCTGTATTTGTGCTTGGAATTGGCCCAACCAACATGCAGGACCTTGCACTTGGCCTGTTTGAACTTTATGGGGTTTGCACAGGCCTTGTACAAGTTAAGGACCTGCACTAAATTTGAGTAGGCATCCAAACCAAGCTGCTGGAGTAGTGCCTTGTCAGCATAGCAGACAAGAATAGCCAGACTTCCAAGCAGTATCTCTTGTTTGGCTACATTTATAATATTAACAAAAAAGCTACATCAGGTTTTATTTTTACTTTTGTTTTCAGATTCAGTGTCTGAAAGAACAGGAACTTTTGAGTTTCAATTCTGATTTTCATGTACATCATTTAACTGAAGACTTGCAAGAAGTCAGCAAAAGCTTGACAGCTCACACACTAGCCTGGCTTTTGGTTTGTATTTCCAAACTGTGACCTGCTTCTTTGGAAAGCAGTGCTTCTTACACTGGCAGCAAAAACATTTTAGAAGACTGAACTGCAGTGGTAATAATAATAATAACAATGTCAATTGAAGCATCAAGGTAACTTAACTTTCAGAGTTACAGGAGATAATACTTCATGTTTCATTTCAGTTTCTCTCTGTATTCCCATTTTTCATCTCAAGCATTGAGAAAAATACCTTTTTTTTCCCTTAAATTTTTTTGTCTTTTTTTTTCCTGGTGGATCTTCAGATATCCAAGCTCTGCTGAACTTCTGTTATGGTGCTCTTGGCAGTCCATCCTCTGTTTCTTCCACTAAATAACTGAGGAGGAACAACACGGAAGAGAAAAGCCAGGAAAGAACAGGAGTGCATCTTCCCAATAAGCTGATGTTACATGTAGGTTTATACTTAGTTTTCCTCTCCACTTTCCTGTGCCACATACACACATTTCATAATAACTTTTATAGCAATAAAGATATTAGCCCCCATTAGTTCCAACCTTTTTTTCTTCTTATAAAAAATGCTGTGCTGTGTTCTCCTGGTGTCACAGAGGCTCCTCACAGAACAGGCTGTGTCTCTGAGCCAAAGACAGCCACTATTGTCTCTTTCCACATTGTCTCTAGTGATACAGAAAAAATGCAAATATATGACATATATGAATTATATGTGATTTATATATATGGAAAAATATATATTCAAAATATATGACCTGTAAGGTATTTTGACTCTTATTCTGCACTGGAGTGAAACTAAAATCTTTTAAGAAGCCTTTTGTGGAAAAGAAGAGAGAAATCAGGGCAATGAGAGTACAGTTATGGTGTCTGGCAGACTTTTTCAAAAGACTTCTAATTGATCTTGGCCCACTCACAGCAGAGGGTCACCAGCTTACTGGCTACTGTGAAGAGTCTCCCTGATTTTGATAAGCAATCCTTTCCTGATAAAAATTCCATTTAAGCTAGTTCCATTTTGGCTTTACAGTAGAAAACTCCTAAAAATGATTCCTGTGTTTCTGTCCTCTCTGTCTCATCTATTCAATCCTGTAATCTATCTGTAGCCTCCCTTTGTGTAACTCAGGGTTTCCCACCATGCTGCTAGCACTTACTCCAAAATTGCACCACTGTAGTGGGTTGACCCTGTGTGGTTGCCAGGTGCCCACCAAAGCCACTCCATGACTCCTGTCCACAACTGGACAGGGGAGAAAAAATATAACAAAAGGCTCATGAATTGAGATAAGGGCAGGGAGGGATCATTCACCACTTATCGTCACAGGCAAAACAGAGTCGTCTTGGGGAAATTAATTGAACTTATCTCCAATCAAAATCAGAGCAGAGTAATGAGAAGTAAAACAAACCTTAAAAACACCTTCCTCTCTCCCCTCCCTCCTTTCTGGGCCCTGCTTTCCTCCCGCTCAGCGGCACAGGAAGATGGGAGTTATGGTCAGTTCATCACAAGTGGTTTCTGCCACTGCTCAGGGAAGGGAGTCTTTCCCTTGCTCTAGCATGGGGGTCCCATCCATGGAAGACAGTTCTCCACAAACTTCTCCAGTGTGAGTCCTCCTCACAGGCTGCAGTTCTTTGCTAACTGCTCCAGTGTGGACTCCTTTCCATGAAGCGCAGTCCTTCAGGAATAGACTGCTCCAGTGTGGGTCCTCCATGGTGATAACCTTCCCTGACCATGAGGTCAGAAGTCCTATCAGGAAACCTGCTCCAGTGTGGGCTTCTCTCTTCATGGGTCTTCATGTCCCTGCCAGGACTCTGCTCCAGCATGGTCTTCCCACAGGATTGCAGCCTTCTTTCAGCCATCCACCTGCTCCAGCGTGGGCTGCTCCACAGGCTGCAGGTGGATCTCTGCACTCTGACTGACCTCCATGGGCTGCAGGGAGACAGTCTGCTTCACCATGGCCTGCAGGGGAATCTCAGCGCCTGGCGCACCTCCCTCCCTCCTTCTGCACCAGTCTTCGTGTCTGCATAGCTGTTCCTCTCACATATTCTCACTCTGCTCTGCTATAGCCACAATTTCTTCTGCACAGTAACTTTTTCTTCCTTCTTAAGTATGTTATCACAGAGATGCTGCTATCATGTTTGATTGGCTTGGTCTTGACCAGTAGTGGGCCCATCTTGGAGCCTGCTGGCATTGGCTCTGCTTCTCTAGAGGAAGCTTCTGGCAGCTTCTTACAGAAGCCACCCCCGTAGCCTCCCCCCACTACCAAAACCTGGCCACACAAGCCCAACACAACCACATGTATAGTCTGATCTTTTTGATCCAGGTTGATAAACAGCCTTACCAAAGACCATTGCTCTAGTATTTCAAAGAGAACCCCAAACTTCAGGCAGCTGAAGTCTGATGAAATGACAAGCAGGGTATTTTAATATGGATTATTGGGAGACTAACACCAGGAATGCCAGTGAACTTACAAGAGGGTTTAGAGGAACAGCATAGCTTCACAGTTCATGATTGCATTTACAACCTATGGCTAGTTCTGCAACTCAGAGTGACATTTCTAATTCACTCCATCACAGTGATGTATGGGGTGCTGAAACATATACCACCTTGTGGTGGAACAGGGGAGTGGGGCATGAGGATAAAACAACCCAACAAGCACAGCCACATCCACATGTGTCTTGTGAGAAGAACTGACAGAACTCATTCAAAGTGATACTGTAATCCTTTTTTATCTAAGGATATTTATCCCTCACATACAGTTGTAGAGTATTGTAGGTAAGCTAATGATCTACATAAACTTAATTAACTAATTAGCTCTAGAGGCTCTATTATGACAGCACAGAGCTAAATCTGGGCAAAACCTGTCTGAGAAATTATGTATACACTTGACAAGCATACTTGAGTTTTTCACTTGTACTGAGCTCTGTGTCGCCAGCATAAAGCTGCTCCCAGAACCTGAGCTAGCTGTAGATTGAAGGGAGCTGAACTGAGGCCCTGCTACCCTACACATTCATGGCAGAAATATTTCATTGAGCTATCTTAATGGGTTTAGGCAGATTTGCTATGGAAATGATGCTTATGCTTTCACATCTGCTTTTCTTGTAACCTGTTAGTCACATTCCAGCAAACAGAACAGAGGGACAGAGATCTCCAAGATATTGTGTTCCTGAGGGTTTAAAAGTGAAACATGCTATGCTAATATCCCTACTGAGGGTGGGATTGCAACGTGAAATTGACTGTTTTGTTAATCATCAGATAATCCATGTGGTTCAGACAGTATCCTAAATGCCCCAGCTGTAGCAAAACATTTCATTACTGCTCACACCTTACCATGGAAAGGGTAGCCCAGCTGCTGTGGCAACCCTATATTTTCCTCAGGAGGTCTGTGGCAAAGACAATTGAGGACCAAAGTCAAGCCTGGTAGAAAGAGATAGCACTCTACTGAATACAAAGCATTGTACCAGACATATGCCCAATCTTTTTTTCTGTATGTGTGTGATTTTTGTATGTGTTATGGTCTATATCCTTCCTTAAGTGACACACAGTACACGTTAGAAGTTCTAAGAACAGATGTATTTTTCAAACGTCTTTTTAAAAAGGTCAACAAACCTGCAACTAAGCTTTTTTAAGAAGTTACTTATTTACATCCTCAAAGCTCAAAAAAAGTGTCCTTGAATTTAAGTTCAGGCTTTCTTATATAAACATATAAAGAAAGGAGGGCTGATAAGACAATTTAGTCCCCTAATGAACTTGTTTGTGAAGGAAGAATAGTGATTGAAATTACTGTTCTGCTAAAGATTCCTGAGGAGTGTAGCTGCATACCCATCCTGTAGCAAAGGGCTGCTGTATTTCCAAATCAAACACTTGCAAATTAGTGTTGATGTGAAATCTTAAATACATAAATTCATAAAACATTTAAATTGAAAAAGACCTCTAAGATCATCAAGTCCAATTGTTGAATTCCTCACCTATGTGGACAGGCATTAAGCCTAATCTCATCCTAAAACAGAAGTTGCATATTTTGGTTTTATTATCCTCATTCACCTTGTAGTCCCAGCTCTACACTACACACTGTTCAAATCCTGTGCAAACACGGTGCTAGTAATTTTGTCACAGACTGTTCCATGATAATTGTGACTTCAGTATTGAAGGATGTCAAAACCACAGCTGAATTGATCTTTATTATACTGCTGAGACATACAGTCTTATTAGTACAGATAAATCTGAAAGACATATGCTCATTTGCTCAATGCCAGGCACTCAGGAGACGATTTTTCGGAAGACGCAGCCTTTGGTTTACGTTCATTCAGAGCTCGGCGCTGGTTGCCTCCAGCTGCAGTACTGAGTGCTCATCACTTTTAGAACAGACCAAGGCCCCCAGAAAACGAGGGCTGGTGCCTCTGATGTCACAAGCTGTAGTCGCGTGCCTCACATCACGCAGCCCTCATTCCTACAGCCCCTGCACAGCCCTGATTCCTTCCTTAAGCTCTAGGCAGGGCAGGAGTACGGCTCTGCATGCTCAGATTTCTTCTCGTAACACAGGCAGTGAAGGCAAAGAAGCCACAGAAGACCTGGAAGGGAGATTACAGTAAGGAGGTGCTGGCCACCTGATTTCTGGCAAAAATCCCAAATTTTAAATGAATTGAATTCCTCATGATAATTCGAAAGCAGTGCTTCCCACTTTCTGGGATGTTTTGAAGCACAGCATCTGCCTGTAGGTCTTAGGGATGCTGAGCCTCAGGACTACAAGCTGTCTGCTTCTGTTCCATCCCTGCCTTGTCCCAGGCTCTTCAGTCCTTCCCTTGTTCCTGTGCCTTATATCTGGAGTCCTTTGTTTTCCATGTGGCAGTGGTTGAAGCAGAGAGAGCACACCAGGATGGGGAGGAGCAGAAAGAGGGAAAGTCCGATGCTGCCTCTGCTGCTCCAAGGGGAGGCATGTGAAGCGCATGGGGATGCATGTGTATAGTGCAGATGCCTGTAGGAGGAATGAAGGGATGACGTGTGCTCAGCTCAGGCAGAAACTATAGATAACTCTCAGACTACAATAAGTCTTCTGAGCACACGCAAACTGTTGGGTTTTTTTCAGAAGCTTCAAACATAGCCAAATTTGTACATTTTTTCTTTAGAGGAAATTAAAGAGAGAGTCTACGCATGTTTGTCAGGCAACATATGATCCCTGATACTTACACCCTCTGTAAATCAAGAGTTTTATACCTTTTTAATAATCTTCTAGCATCTCTTCATGTTTGAGAGTTAGCCTTCTGCTTTTTCACTGGGGAAAAGATTGAGGCAGACAAGTAAATTTTAGGGCCAGAAAGAGCCACGTGATCTTGCTTCAATCTCATATATACCTGGACTGTCTTAAACAAATTCTTCACCACGCAGGTCCAATAATTTTCTTCAGAAAAAAATCTTGAGGAGAAAAACTGCCCAGTGAGGGAGGGTTCTCAACAGCCTTGGATAAATTATTTTGATAGTTATCCTCATTTATTGTAATTTGAATTTAATTAGCCTCAAATTCAGTAAATTAGATCTTGCTAGAAATGTTTGTTTCTTGTCACGAAATGTTTGTTTCTTACATAATGCAGTTACTTATTATCTGGAAGTTCTCTGGTGCTGCTCTTCATGATAACCCAAACAGTTTGAGCTCCTGAACACTAAGTATGGGGCTCTTTTTCACAACCTTTAGTCATTCTTTGCTCCAGTTTTTTTTTTTAAGAGGGGCTGCTTCAGCTAGAAATAGTACTACATGATATTTGCAAAGATATACCCCAGACTGTTATCATATTCTCTCCTAAAACATGACCATTCATTAGAAGCAGAAAATTTGGCAGCAAAATGCTAATCACAATGAATTTAGTGACAGCAGGCAGGTAGATTTCTGTCCAGCTGATGAGCCATTGTGAGTGGAAGCCTTTTTCCAGAGTTGCTCTTCCTAAGGTAGAAACACATAATCCTGTGAGAAGCCAAGCCACACACCAGCCCCATCCCTTTCTGACTTTGTTGCTAGAACTGCTCCGTGGTGCTGCAGTGTGGTAGGGATGAGAACACGACCTCTTCACTTCCAGGCTGCCTCTTTGAAACCTGTGCTGCTTTGAAGCTGTGGTCAGCACAGCCCTTTTTTGTAGTTCAGGCATTGAATGCATGGTACATGATCACATTTGGGCAGGAAATGATTCATAAAATTTAGCGAAAGGAGAGATCATTGGATAATGTAATTTGACCTCCTATAGCTACCAAAGCTACAGGTTTGTTTTTTTTCCCTGACAATGCCTGCATTGAACTCAACTGCTTCTATTTAATTTAGGCATGACTTCTGTTAGGGTAAAGTGCAAATTACAGAAACACATCTAACTGTGGTTTCAAGACAACAGGATCAATTAAATCCTTTGTACCTCATCCCAGTGCTTAAATGCTCATGATGTTACAGATTAATGCCTTATTTCTTATTTGGATGTGTCTGGCTTCAGCTTCACTTTCTAAGTGCTTGCTCTGTTTCAGATTAAAATAATTCAGCAGTCATATCTTCCCCTGAAAGTACTTCACTTTACTCAAGTCACCTAAATCTTTTTCTATGCAAGGCAATTTCTTCAGCCTGCAAGTATTTATTTTAGGTTCTTTCCTCATCCTTTTGAATTTCTAACATTACTAGAAAAACACTTACATGGAAACTGTACACACTGTTCCAGCATCAATCTCATCTTATCTATAAACAGAGGTAGAATCACTTTACTTAGGTCGGCTACTGCATTAGCTGCCTTTGCAGCAGCTCCTCCCTGCCAGCTCAGGCTGTGGATGCCATTCATTTTTCACTTTGATTCCTGATTCCTCTCAAGAATCACTCACATTTCGGGATGGAGTCCCTATCCAGTAACAATGATTTTCACACCATATTCTGAGATGCAAGTGTTTGCTTTTTTCTTTTGTACACTGTAATACTTCATTGTGGCTTTTAAAAGCAGAATGTTGTGCTGCTAACTTAAATTACTTACTAATACAAGTAATTGTATGAAATTCTGGCAGCCAGAGGTGATAACTTCTCAGTGAACTAGTTTCATTCCAAAGAGCTTGATATTCCATGGAATTGTGCTAAGTGATGTCATTCATCTTTCTTATCAACTTTCCCGGTATTTTGTTTGGGATGGGTGTCAGTCTTGCCATCTGGTGGTTAGCTGGATCATTATGTTTCCATTCTCTGAAGATTATCATATAGCAGCTATCTTTCAGTCCTTTGGCTTTCCCCAGTGTTCAGAGATTAATTGCAACTTAATGTCGGCAGTGATGAAAAGCATCTGACAGAAGTGAATGATCACAGCCTGCACCTGCCCTTTCCTCTTCCTGAAGCTCCTCAAGCTTACAAGGCCCCCTTCCAGCTGTTGGAGTAGTGGAAGGTTGCTGCTTTGGGTTTGTCTTCATCCTGCCTCAAACACATGGAGACAATGTGAGAACTTGCAAGTGTTAAAAGGGAGAAAGAGAAAGGAAAGAGTGCAGTTGTTCTGAGCAGCTGAGAGCCGTCCACTCAGCTTCCTTCTGTTTCTCACTTGCTTGTGAGGCAGGTGGGCTGGCAGGGGAAGAAGCCCCCAGCCTCCTTCAGTGGTAGAGATGGGCTATTCTGTCCTGCTGGTGGAGAGCAGAGCTCACAGGTGATCAGAAGAAAGCATGATCCAGGTAGGACAGTGAACACACACTCTTATCCAGTTTTTAAAATAAATTTTTTCTTGGTTTATGGGTCTGTGCAGCTCAACAAGTTCAAGTGCTGTTTTCAGATGTACTTTTAGGACTATTTGCCATGAACCTTCTGACTTTGTTCCCATACATATATTCTGAGACTCATTTTAACCGTATGCCACTATTGGCATGAGTGGTGGTGGCAGAAGCACCTCTTGGCTGTGTACGTATCTAGGACGTTGGTGTTGAGTTGCTGGGGCAGTGCTTCTTACCATGTTGCTGTGGTAACCCCTTGTCCTAATTCTGAGAAAGTTCCTGTAGAAAGCCTGAAGAGTGCATGGTTTATTCTTGTTTAATATGACTGCATGATTCTCCTTCTTTTCAGAGACTAAAAGAAATCTATTGCATTATTCTCTTACCTTTTATGCAGTTTTAATATAGAGCCCTCTCCATCTAATAAGAACTGTACACACCTTTTAGAATTATTTTCTTTGAAATATTCTTCTAAAAAAGCACACTATCTTTTGAATGTAATGTTGCAAATTGGTAATTTTCCTTTGGGCCTTTATCTTTCCTAACCAGCATTTTACACATCATAAATTCTAGCTCATATTGTTTGCTATTTATTTCCTGGTTTTCTGTTTGAACACTGAGGTCTGTCTATTTATTTCCATTTGCTGTCACATATTAATAAACTAACCCAGGATGTGTTTTAAAACAAAGTGTCCCTTTTGGGAAATTGAATGGACTCGTAATTTTCAGTTTTCAGTTGCATTATGCTTTCCAAGCCTTTCTCCTTCTTTTAATTTTACTCATGAAGGCAAGAGAAGGGAAGTCTAGCATGTGACACTGTTTTGAAACAAGAACTGTGAGTCATAGATTGATATTATGGACAGGAAAAACTCAGAACACAAAAGTATTACATTATTGTGTTGTGTTTGTGTGGCGAGGTTTTGGAAGTGGGGGTTTACAGGGGTGGCTTCTTTGAGAAACTTCCAGAAGCTTCCCCTGTGTCCAGTAGGTCCATGACAGCCCCACCTCTGGTCAAGGCCAAGTGATGATGGTAGCATCTCTTGGATAGAGTATTTATGAGGGGGGAAAAAACCTGCACAGCTGAAATTGCAGTCAGAGAGAGGAGTGAGAATACGTGACAGCAACAGCACTGCAGACACCAAGGTCAGTGATGAGGGAGGCACAGGAGATGCTCCACGTGCTGGAGCAGAGATTCCCCAGCAGCCCATGCCGAAGACCATGGTGAGGCAGGCTGTCCCCCTGGAGCCCACTCTGGAGGAGGTGAAGGAGGCTGTGGCCTCGTGGGAAGCCTTCACTGGAACTAGCTCCCAACAGAACCTACGGACCCACGGAGAGAGCAGCCCATGCTGGAGCAGGTTTGTTGGCAGGACTTGTGATCCTGCAGAGCGCCCATATTGCTCTGTTCCTGACAGACTGTACTTTGTGGGAAGGACCCACACTGGAGCAGTTTCTGGGGAACTGCAGCCTGTGGGAAGAGCTCACGTCGGAGAAGGTAATGGGAGAAAGAAAGAGTGGCAGAGTGTAATGAAATGACCACAGCCCCCATTCCCTGTTCCCTTGTGCCACTGTGGAGGGAAGAGCTAGAGACAACAGGGTTGAGCCCAGGAAGAAGGAAGGTATTGTTGAAATTTGGATTTATTTCTCATTACCTTGCTCTGATTTGGTATTAATAAATTATACATATTTTGCCAAGCTGAGCCTGCTTGGCTGTGAAGGTAACTGGTGAGTAACCTCTTCCTGTCCTTATATCATCCTATGAGCTTCTTGTGATATTTTCTCTCCTTTGTCCTGCTGATAGAGTGGCTTTGGTTGGTACCTGGCATCCAGACAGCATCAATCCACCAAAAAATATAAAGAAAATATCTTTTAATGTAAGGCCTCACAAGGAAGAGCAGCAGTTCTTTTGGCATTTTCACATCACTTTAGGTTCCCACTGAAGTAAGAAATCCATGAGGATAGATGCAATCTGAAAAATGGACAGATTGTTGGGAAGAAAAAAGAGCTTGCTGATTAGACTAACTTATCAAGGTCTTTGAAGGTGGCAAGAAGGCTGTGGGATAAAACCTTAACTTGGAACAGTGTTTATTGCACTGTATCATATCCGTCACTGACTTTGTACAGGCGGTTCACCAACCTGATGTCACATGAAATCATTTCAGTAATAGTGAAAAAATAGTTTTGTTTATTTCAGGAAGAATTTTTATGGGATTCTGATTTCAATGCGGTCATATATAAAGTATGGGAGAGGCGAGCTCGTACATGTTATCACGACTTTATTGGTGCGATACACAAGGCTGGTTTATGACCGCCTTATATTTGTGAGGGCATATAGAGTCGTTGTAGGATCTAAAAAG
>JAOXXN010000395.1:90060984-90088175 GCA_026770055.1 Myrmophylax atrothorax | reverse complement strand
AGTGTTCTTATCTGAAGTCCTGCTGCAAATATCCCAGTTAAGATACTTTTTGTTTGTTTGTTTTCACTCCTCAAGTTATCTTTTCATGGGACTAGCTGCTGTTTGATAGGTTGCTACAAGTTCATTTTTTAAAGACATCATCTACTGATTTAGAGCACTCCCAGACATCTCCTCTGAAACTGGATGCCTGTACGTTTTCTTTTTTGGAAGAGAAGGAAGGACTTCTCTTTTTTGAACACATACAAGATGTCTTTAGCAGGTGTATTGCTGTAGTCCACGGTGACAGGTTATTAGATTGTCTGTAAGCATTCAGATTGTTTAGGTTTCTTAGGACAGCATATTGAAGGGCTTGCACTGAGAAGAAACATTCATGGTCAGAGTGGGTGACAGGGAAGGTTATTCTTGTGGCTGTGTTGAACCAGCACCACAACATTCAGAGTGTTTTGGCCAAAAGGAGACTGTTCATGAAAGAAACATTTTCCAGTCTCTACTGCTCTCTAATTTTACCATCTTCATAACAATATAGCAATTGAAAAAGGGAAAAGTGTTCTGCTGCATAAGGGGTACATAAGTAAATCATTGAAGGAACACTTAATGCCAGCAAGTCATTATCTAATCAAGTACTAAAATACTACATCAGGGAACTTTCAGTAGAAGTGTCAAGACTTTAGGCAGGATAGCTGCATTTATTCATCCCTGAGATCTGGCAGGACTCATTTTTGGAGAAGTAGCTACACGTAGCTCCCCTCCACACTACCCATTTTCAAACAGTGGATTATTTCGACTAGATTTTTTAATATATTTAATTGTCAGGAAGACCATTTTATTGGGATGTATTGCTTACACTAATGGTTCACTAATTTCTTTTCCCCTTGTTTCCTGGGAACACCATTCATTGCACGTAACAAGTAACTGAGGCTGTTTTGTACGACACATCCTCTCAGGTAACCTGGAGCTCTCCTTGAACTTAGGAGACCTTTTCTGACTCTCAGAGGAGAACTGTGTCTCCTCTTTTTGCCATTTTGTAGAGGGGTGGACCTCCTTTGTGCTGGCTAGCTTTCACTTTAGTTTCCTGCAAGCAAGATGGGTTTTACAGGAGTGTTGATTTACAAGCAGAGTTTACTTCAGAATAAATCTATATTCAGGAAGAACAAGACAGCTTTTAAATTGCTTGAATTCCTATCAACTTTGAAGATCAAGGGAACCTGTTAGCGCAGCACTGGGTTCAGTGTCGTGTTCTGAGACTGGTTCTAAGTTCCATACCTATTTTTTTTTTTTGAGTAATGGCAACTGAAGGATCTTTGTTATAAATAAGTTTCAGATCTTTTCTGGTACTCCTTGGTTACTCTTGCCCTGTACTGTGGGTTGTTTGTATTGCCACACCTCACAAGCTCAGAGCTGCTAGGCTGAGTCAGCCATCTGCATGAGGAGGGCTGAACTATGCAGATTTGGAGCTGTCTTTGGGAAGCACACCATCATTAGGATTCTTCTTGCAGAATTTCCTCCTGCAGTTCTGGATCTATATTTTATACAACTTTTTTACTGCTGAATGCCATTCAGATGAACATGCCTTTAGATTTCAGTGTTTCTCCTGGTATTACCAAGATTGATTAGAAAACTAGGGAGCTGGAAATGAGAAGTGACATGAGGGGAATCTTTGATGGTTAGATTTCTCCTAAGGGCATTTGGTACTGGAAGAGTTCCACTGTTTCAGCTGAACGTAGAAATACACTCAGAACCGAACACATGGTCAGAGAGTCACACAATGCCTGGTTTTATGGGTGTTCTAACAAACCACAGCTGCTATATTGGTGCAATGCTAGAGGAAGTCCCCAAAATACTTTGAACCATTAGGTGCAAATCTTTCTCCAGCTTGCTTAGTCTCTTCTAACCATTCTGAGTTGGTAGCTTTTGCACTTGGTACGTTTGGTTAGCTCACGCTCTGCATGTCATGTAGCATCGATGTAAAGCAATGTAGGAACGTGGTAAGGAAAGAGCTGGGTCCATCTGATTGAGGAGACTGGCATACACACCTTTTTGTGTTCGGTGATTTTCATCCTGCTTCTGCACTGTGCTTGCCTAATCCTTCTTCCACAGCTAAGACCCTCCTTGGCCCAGCCTGGTACAAGCTGTTGAAATACCCTTGTATTCCCCCATGGATCAAATTCTATTATCCCATGCTATAGTGAATGGACTTTCATTGCTCTAATTTTCTTGAGTTAAATTGTGTTTGGATGTTGGAGACTGATAAAAAATAGTATAAGTTTAGTTACACTAACTCATGTTTTCCTTGGATATGGAAACAAGACTGGTTTTCATCACAGGAAAAATGACATTTTTACTCTAGAAGTTGCTAGCAATTGCAGTGACTGTAAAAGATAGTAGTGATTGCTTTGTCCTAATCACTGCTGTAGTAGATGGGAGGTAGGAAAGCATTCCCAGGCATGAACTTTGGCTTGGTTTACACTTATTCTCAGCTTCTTGTGTGATTACTATCTCTGAAAGGAAACGTGTATCTTTACTGTCAAGAAAATGATTTACTTTGTTTCTTATTTTAAACACTGATATGTTTTAAAGAAAAGACAATACTTCTTATTAACAGAACAAAGAATTTGGCTTGGCATATTATAATTTCATACAACTTTGAAGACAAAGAAGACAAATAGTTTTAGGCTAGAGAACAGTGTGGGAGATTGTCCTCCTAGCTTCTCTTCTCACTTTGCTACTGCCTGACTTTTGGGTTACAGCACATAGTGAAGCTCTGCAGAGAACTCTGAAACAATGAGATCACAAAATCTCAGAATCATTTAGGTTAGGAAAGATCTCCAAGATCATTGAGTCCAACCTATGAATGATCACCACCTTGTCAACTGGACCATGGCTGTAAGAGCCATGTCCAGTTGCTTCTTGACCACCTCTAGGGATGATGACACCACCACCTCCCTGGGCAGCCTGTTCCAAAGCTTAACAAACCTTTCCATGAAGAAATTTTTCCTGATGTCCAGTGTGAAACCCTCCAGGAGCAGCTTGAGACTATGTCCTCTTGTCCTGTCACTAATTGCCCGGGAGAAGATGCTAACCCCACCCTGGCTACAACCTCCTATCAGGGAACTGTAGAGAGCAATAAAGTCTCCCCTTCTCTCCTCTCCTGCAGGGTAAACAACCCCAGCTCCCTCAGCCATTCCTCATAGGACTTACTCTCTAGACCCTTCACCAGCTCCATTGCCTGTCTCTGGACATATTCCAGAACCTCAATATCTTTCTTGTCCTGAGAAGCCCAGAACTGAACACAGGATTTGAGATGCTGCCTCACCAGTGCTGAGCACAGGGGGACAATCACTGCCCTGATCCTGCTGGCCACATTATTTCTGATACAAGCCAGGATGGCAATGGCATTCTTGGCCACCTGGACACACTGTTGGCTCATGTTCAGCCAGCTGTCAAACAGCACTCCCAGATCCTTCTCTGCTGGCTCGCCTTCCAGCCACTCTTCCCCCAGCCTGTAGTGTTGCACTGGGGTTGTTGTGACACAAGTGCAGGACCTGGCACTTTGCCTTGTTGAAACTCATATAGCTGACCTTGGCCCATTATGATCCAGCCTGTCCAGATCCCTCTGCAGAGTTTTCCTCATCTCCACTCAATTTAGTGTCATCTTCAAACTCATTGAGGGTGCACTTGATGCCATCATTCAGATCAACAATAAAGATATTAAACAGGATGGGTACAGCAGCAAAAAGAAGAGTGGCTATGTCAATTTGTGGACAAGACTACATGAATTAGTCCCTCTGAGAGACACAGCCTACTAGAGAATGTGCCTTGTCATCCCAAAATAAGCACATTTTTTTCAAGCTCCTATTATCTTCATGTAGCAGCATAAGACACTGTGTGTCCATATCAAAACTCTTAGACCTAGCTCAGAGGTCTCTGTGTTGTCTGTGCTGTACTCCATCATGTCTGGTGCAGACATACTTCTATGGTGCTTGCAGGTACATCCATTCTTTTGTGCATATGCAATTACAGTGGCCAAAGCACACCTCAGGATAACATCTGTGGTCCAGGAAGATGAAAAACTGTAAGTGTAGGTTCAGACCAAGCCAGCAGGCACATTTCAGTAACATGTTCTTCAGTGCTCTGAACCTTCCCCTCCATGAAATGAAAGCTTTTTAGATGAGGCACAGCAGGTTTCCCCTTTATAAATCCAGTTTTAATTTTATTACAGTATTTGGTGCAATAATGTAGTTAGTGTAACTGATAAATTTTCTAAAATCTTGGCATCCATATGAGTAGAACTGGAAGCAGAATGCATAACAGCAAACTAAGTTAAATGCTCACTAGGAGAAGTTGCAAACAAACTTTAAAATGTCTTTTAAAGGAGCTCATAATTACTTTTGTCTAAGTTCAATTCTATTCAACAGTCTTGCCAAATACCTATTTTATGAACTTACAATGTCCCTAACATTCTGTTGAAATCCCCTAAATGCATTTCCTTTTTATATCTGCATGGGATACATCAAGTAGAAGGTAAATCTCTGCCTGTAGGTTTTTTGTTATAATAAATAGAATGTTTTCTATTTCCATCTACCGCTGTACCTGCAACATGAATTGGCTACTGACATATTGGAAACAGCTGAAAGAAGTTGAGAGAGGAGGACTGAAAACAAGCAAAGATCAAATCTAAACCAAAACCCAACATATTTTAAGTTTTCTTTTTCTAGTCCATTGACAACTTCATAACCACTTCAGTACTATATAGTTGCAAAACATATGTCACTTTATATTAATCTTATATATTCCCCTGAGTGTTTCAATATCTGTCCAGAAAATGCTACCTTCCATGTGTTGGTATTATGTTCTATATCAGTGTTGGTGAAAACTTGTCATAAACCCTCTATTTTTTGTTCCAAATAATTTATTAAACTGATATTGTGCCATCAAATGACCCCTATAAACCTCATACAGAAACCAGAAAAATAAATAATTCTTTATGAAAACATTTCTTGAGAGAATAAATAATTCAGCCTAGTTAATGCATCTTGAGCTGATGAATGTAAAGAGTTATGTGGCAAATGGTCTAATATATTATTATAAGGACAAAAAGAGTAAGTGGAGAAAAATGGAATTGTATTTCTTTTTTCTATACTTTTTCTTTCAGGCCTTAATCTACATTGATCCATATAGAAAAAGCCTGTATATCTCAAAAGAAGTAATATTTGTGAGAGGAAATTAGCTATGTTTGCAATTAAATAGTTCTTAAAGGTGCAGTCATTAAGGTGCAGAGCACTCTCACATTGCAATGAGTTCAACAGGTGTTGATTGTTTTCAGCATGGAACTGTACTAATTCCCAGCAATGAAGTTCTATATATCCTTCTAAGAGAAGATTTCTTTCTTGTGAGCCAAATATGCTCAATAATATGTCAGAGACTTTGAAGGTATTGCACATTGCAACATCCATTCATCATTTTTACTGATGTTAGCAAGGACTTTAGAAGTATTTAATAAATTCAGTAGTAAGCGCCCTATAACTTGGAGACAGTGATACACCCTACACTTGTTGCTGCCAACTTATGGTTAGTAAAGCAGACATAATGTCAGTTTGAAGGTTACTTTGCCATCACACCTTTGAAGTATTATGGTGGTAGCTGATGATGTCTTCAAAACCAGTGATGTGACAGGCAGAATGAGATGGGAGGAGAGGTCAGTGTCTGGATGGAAGACGTGCCCCTTGCAGCAACACTTAGAGTTCCAAGAGATCATTTGGACAAAAAGAGTTTATTTATTGTTTCTTGTCTTTATCTAGTCAAGTCAAGTCATGATCTGCACACATGGGTCAGCTTGCTTACTTTACTTTAGATATTCTAGCCTCAGCAGAGGTTCTGTCTTCTGAATCTCTGAAGACAATGTTCAACTAGTTTAGTTTTACTTCAGGAAATACAGTGGCACAGTTTCTCCAGCTAGAGAAAAGCTGGAAACTACAATGTTGTGACTCTCCATCACTCTCTTGCCAAATCCCAATACAACAGCTTGTGAAAAACATGTTGGGGAAGACTTTTAAGTTGTATATTTCTGTGCCCTAAACTGCCTGTAGTGGAGACTGGGAAATGTAACAGAAAGTTTCCAAGAAAAGAGGACATTGAGAAACTTAATCTCCTTTCCACTGAGGCAATCTGCCAGGAAAGACCTACTGTAGACAAAATTTGGGCAAAAAGCCTCTTCTCAGAAAACAAGTTTGGCTGGGGAGGAAGCATAAAGATAACTGGTCAAGTCCTTAATTCCTTGTTATGTTTTGCTTAACCTTCGCATTAGTGGAGTAATATGACAGGCTTTCAACATCTGGCCCAGTGTTTCAAAAAAGGCATTGCCTGAAGTTAAATGTATTTTTAGGAATGAAAGCAAAAATGTCATTGAAAAAGTTGAAGCCTGGGAGGGGTGAACTCACACCTTCACCACTCCAGTAATTTGGCTGGAGAGCATTTCATGCTGTTGAAATTGGGGACCAGCTAACCACAGCCGTATAGCCAGATTAGCAGTGGTAGCAGGCTCCTGGAGGGAAAGAACATTGGAAAGTGTACTGAGATCTACATGAAGATAATGGGATACATGTGAACAATTTTGGGGATTTTATCAGTCTCCTTGCATGTCAAGCTTTTCATTAAATATTAAATCTGCCAGTTTTACTTTTCCTGTATGCACTTTTGCTGTTTACCTTAGTGACTTTCCTTCCCCTTTTCAGTGTCTGTAGTTTGTTAACCTGTTTTATTCTGAAATCCTTGAGAAATATATTTCACCACTTTAGCAGCCTTCTTAGCAATAACCCACCTTACCTCTTTTTGAAATTTTCTTTTTTCACATGTCCTCATTTGTAGATTTTCTTGTTTTCTCCATACAGGTTTTTGGCCCCTTATTTTCCCATCTTTGCTACAACATTGTCCCTTTTCTCTATATTTCTTGCACCATTACTAAGAGCTTTATCTTACATTTGCCCTCTGCCATTCCAGAAATGGATCTCCATCCCTCCTCTCAAGTAAAAAACTGACATTGGTGGGAAAGCGATGATCTTTTTTTTTTTTTTTCCTCTGGCAAGACATTGTTCTCATCTCCTGTTGGGCAAAAGTAGGGCCGGGCAAACCTCTTTTCTATTCTCCTCCATGCGGGCCTTTTGCCCTATGTGGTCTGGGTGTGGTGAGCTCAGATAGCCTGCTGATGCTTTCATTGCATGGGCCACAGGGAGGGGATGTACCTTTCATTCCCTCCCCTACGCAGAGCCCTACCACAGCGTCAAGATGAGGAGAATCACTGAAGCAGAGGGATGAAGCCTTGGGGCGGGAGGGGGGAATAAATAATGGATTGTTCTCAACCCTCCCTACTGCATTAGGCTGCCAGATGATTGCTTATTCCTTGCTCCCACCCACACGCTTCATGCCACCACCAGCATTTTCGGTCCTTTGTGGCTGAGGTTGTGGGCTAGTCAGCTGATGAGTCAGCTCTGCTAACCAGTGCTTTTCCAGCTCCCCATGGCAGGGATAGCTTTGGCATAAGAGTTTCAGCCAGCACTATCTGCACGAAAGACGGGGGCCGCTTGGGCATGTTATGGTTCTGCAAATAGAGAGCAGGTTTCCAGGGGTGTGCAATTCATCTTGTCTTGTTCTCTTTGTATGTGCTCTAATGCAAGAAGTTTTGAAGCTACACCCTGTACACCATGTGGTAGTATGGGAGTGTGGAGTTAATGGGAAACTCAAGCTTTGAATAGGTCAGGAAATTCAAAGATTTGTTCTCACAGCAATTAACTACATGTTGGTCTCAGATGGTACTTTAGCTCATTGGGTTAATGTACAAAACGGATCTTGCGCCACAGCTGAGTTCTCCCTCCACAGCTGAACTTGGCACAGGGACTGAGTGGGAGAAGAAAGGATCAGAGCTTCTAAATACCTTTGTGCCTCCTCAATGCTGGGCAGGCCTGGGCCTCTTTAGTGCTTCCCAGGGGTCAGAACACCCTCCGGGACTGGCACATGCAGTGTCTCACAGCTTATGTCAACTGGGAAACATCTGGCCATTGGAAAATACATCAGGCAGAAGCATGTTCCAGCTGCCCCATTCCCAGCCTGCCCCTTCCTGCCTTGACTTCATCAACTCCTGGCTGTGTTGCCCTGTCTGGGGTGCAATGGTTAGGCACTCCAACTCCTTTTCTCATTATCATCAGGCAAAGACTGTGCTGTGCTAGGACAAGTTGTATGGACCACCACATGTGGAAGGCTCAGTCACAAATACTTGCTTTAAACCAATTTCTGCAGCTGCATTATTTCCTGTCCTTTTCAGTCTGCCTAGTACTAGAATAGTTCCAGGCATCCTTCAGCAGTCCTGGACAAGCTAGATCTTAATTGACATTTCAGTAGAAAACACTTTTTTCCTCCTCTTCCAGACAAAAACTGTCTGGAAAGCACAGGGCCATTATAGAAAGGTAACTGAGCATCAAGTATGTACAGTACATTGGGGCATCATGAAGAGGGAGTGTAGAAGTGAGTTTGTGAGTATGCTTGCTGTAATTTCTGTAACTGAGTTACTCAGAAATCCTTAAATTTTGATTGTAATGACTGTAATTTGTCATGGTACGTAAACTTATTTCTAATGAAAGAATACCTCTTAGTAGCTATTTAAAGTCAATTTATTTATTAAATAATGATTTATAGTACACTAATATGAAATTGTTTGATTTTGGATTATTAGTTGAAGTGTAAGTGAACTGAATTATATTTCTCTAGATAATTTTAAAATTAAATAAACTTCACAGAAGGACTAAAAAAAATACTGTATAGGCAGATTTGCAGCTAATTTAAATTACTGTATGCATGTTCTCTTATATATATAGGTGATGTACTGATCCTTGACTGTCAAGTGCAAGATATTAGAGCTGAGAAGAGAGTGAGGAAAGCTTGCAGTGATTATTTGGAAATTGGCATATGAGAAGTCATTGTTTATCTTGATTTCATTATATTAAATTACTGACCAATTCTTTCTCTAGAATTGCAGATCCAGTGGGACTTAGGCACATGTATGCCTTCTTACATCTCCTTGAAAAATGGAGCAATTTATGACACTGTCTTTGAGTAGATGAGGTCATATTCTTGACAAAAAGATCACAATTATTTTATTTTCATATAATACGTGTTAAAAAAGGACTCTCAATAAGCCAAGACTTTTTGAGTACCAGCTCTGTGGCCAGACTGCTGAGCAGAACAGAGCTGAGAAGCAAGTATTCTAGCAGCTGTTTACCCTGGAATGCCCATGTGTAAACTCATTCCTGCCGTTACCAATGATTTCTTTGCCAGCTCTCTTCAGAAGAGCAGTATAATTTGTTTGTAAAAATAAGGTAGCACAACAGCATTCTCATGTATCTCTTTCCATAACAAAAAGGAAAAATTGCTATGTTAATTAAATATTTGTATTAGTATCCTATGTTCTTTCACTTTAGATAAATTCTTGTGCTTTAGCCAAAGTTCATAAATAGGGCCAAAGTCACATCTCTGTTTAGGCAGGAGTTGATCCTGTAGATTTGTCATTTCCATGGGAAGTTATTGTAGTGGTAAGTGAACAGGCACATATCAGTAACATAGGACTCAAGGCCACCTCTTCCGAAGTCTGAAAAGTTTGAAATGTGGCCTATCTTCAAAAATGCCTTTATGGACTGGTGTGTCTGTCTCATTGCCTCCACCAGCACTTTGTCTGAGCTGAGAAGCTGTGGTGATGCTTGGTTTCTTAGGGTAAGCCTGCCTTGCTGCTCCACTTTCCCATCCATGATGTGAGTGCCCTGGTCTCTGACAGTGAGGTGCACCAGCAGTAAAATCACGATTCTCTGTCCAGCTTCCAACCTAATTCCTCTCTATAAATACAGGTGAGACCTGGAGCACAGACGAGGCCAATATTGGGGTGTCATTAGTTTCATATCAAAGGTAGACTAGTGGGTTATCTTCTGTGTAAATGGCAAACTGCTCTGCCATTGCTTGAGTTGAGTGAAGAGACACATCAAGGTCAAGCCTAAAGTGTAAAAAGCTGTCATTCTGGATGAAGCCAAGGGTACTTCACAACCTGGGGGTGCATCTCCAGAACCCCTGAAGCAATCTGTAGCATTATGGGCACACCTGAACAAGCTTTCACCTGTTTAATGTGTCTAATAATAGCAATGAACTTGCAGGACAGTGTGCAAATGAGTCATCTCATCCCACACTATGAGTCCTCAACAAGCTTAGTGCTGTGCCCTCATTCCTATTGTTGCTTACTTAAGCTGGATTATAAGGATGGTTTGGGCAAGCCTGTTTGTGCTGCCTTTAAATGAAATGTGTCTGTATACTAATCCTCACAAAATATCAGTGAGCAATACAGCCATCGTAATTTTTTAAATTGTAGGCTCCAAAGTAATTTAACAGCTTTTGAAAACCTTATTTCAGGTAATTAGTGCAAATAATTAATGATGGAACAACAACGGTCGCTTTCATAGCGTTAACTGCTTGCGAAAATAGGCCAAGCCCCCCCTTCATTCGGTAAATTTGACTTACCATAAGAGGAAAAATATTTTAAACTTTTTTCTTTACCTTCCCAACTACCCCTCATTGCCCAAAGGTTATTCTACCTACCACCTGCAAGGCACATCCATACAACACATTACTGTGTTGGTCATTTGCGGAATACTTGGCTAAAATAAAGTAGAATTTCCTGACCTAGGGACAAGCTCTAACTAGTACTTGTATTTTCATAGCATTCCTTCTAAATCAATTTGTAAGCCTGTTTCCTGGTCTATCATTTCTGTATCTTCGTGTTTCTAACACTGCAGCAGGGCAGTGTTTAATTCAGGGCAATCGTATCTGTTGTTAATTGAATGTAATGTTTGTTTGACTGTTTACCATGGCTTTTAAATATCTTAATTATCTTAATTCACAGTAGCACGTGGTTGGCAGACATGGACCTTTAAGATAATAAAAAGGAACAGGCTAACTAAATATTTGCAGAAGGTGCCGGTAGAGTTTAGCTATTTGACTCCAGCTTTTATTTAATTCTACTCAAGCAACTTTATTGCATCCAGATAAAACTCCAAGCTATACATTTATTCCCTGCTCAAACTGAAATAAAATAGTGTGATGACATACTTGGGGAAATCCCATATGATAATATGCGTGTGCCTTATATCTGTGTGGGTCGAAAGGATGAGTTGCCTCTCTAAAAGGTTTCTGTGAACCTGTATTGTTATAGTAAGCACTGGTAGGCGAGGGGTTGCGTGACTGCAGCAGACTCGTTTGTGACCTCAGAGAAGTGGTTATGAAAGTGATCTCTTGATCAGAGGAATAGAGCTCTGCTGCCTGCCAGACCAGCAAGGCAGAAATGAGCCTACTCCCTGCAAATCTGCCCCGGCAGGAGAAAAAATGTTCCTCTTTTGGATGCAGCACAACGATTCCTCTGAAATATAGTCAGGATTAAAGCAAAGTGGGCTCTAGAGTTTATATTGTCTCCAGCTAGCTTTCACATTTTTCAAGAACATGTGCAAAAGCATCTTTGCTTTTTGCGATTTGCAGTTTTCATTTTCTGCCTTAAACCTACTCATATTTTCCTTAGTGTAGTGCTAATAAGTCTTGTTTCAGTGGTTATTGGACAAACTCTGACAGTAAGCCACAGTGTATATCCAGTGAAGACCATATTATAACTGGTGAAAAAGCAATATAAACTCATGTTTGCATCACACAATGAGTGTATAACAGATCTGATCAGTCAGTAAGTAAGAAATCACTGATTTTCATCCAGAGGACCTTGACAGAATAAGAAGCACTAGAAGTAATTTATGTATAATAATTGTTTTTACATGCACTATTCACCTAGCATTGACCACTCAGTGAAAGCTTCAATTTGCTATAATTGCAAGAAAGTTGAAGCTGCAATCCTATGTGTTTCATGAATATGATTCTAGTCCTTATCCCATCAGGAATACTAGTTATTTCTTTGGTAACTTTCTATGAGTCAATGTAGTAGGCACCTTTGTTAGAGTCAGATTTGCCTGTTCAAGTTATAACATATATGCAGAAGAGTTGAAACCAGAGAAAGGGTTGTATTTTATTAGCTAGGACTTTGTTTCTGAAATACAGAACATTGGTTGTTCCTTATCTTCACATGGGACAAGTCTGATAAGAACTCTGTGCCTGCCTTTTAATTTTATCACCATATCTAAATAATCTCTGGTTTAAAATATTGAAAAGCAAATCAAAGCAGGGACATAATTTACAGTCTTAGAGCATTCAAGTGCCACCTTTCTTGCCTTTTGTAAAGACAGTATTTTTTGTTATGCTTAGAAAACTTGAAGGGTCTAATTCTGGTTGTTGACCTAGGGATGTAGCACTTTTAAAAAAGACTTAATTTCTCTGGTTCTAAGGAGAAGAGAACGTGTCAACCCACTACTGGCCTGCTTAGGGCCATTAAAATCTGCTTGGGATCTTTCTCTGAGTGTGAAACCTGGCTGTCAAAAAAATCAAAGCAAAACATTTGTGAGGAAGTAAAAAATAAAGGTTCTTGTAGTAGTTGAATATACCGTGTGCATGCATTTGCTACTTCTGCAGAAGGTTCCTGTTCTGCAAAGCGATTTATTTTTGGACAAACCATAATGTCTTCTCTGCAGGCCCTCTGTCTTACAAGGGATTCCAAATGGGAACAAGGTCCATCTGTTTGGATAGCTTTGCAGGACTAGTCTTTAAATGCATACATTAAAATCTTATTGTGTATGAAAACACATTTAACAGATCTGGGAACTGCAGCATTATCAGTTTAGGGTTCTGGCAGTTCAATTTTTGACTTCTGTTGTTGGATAGTTCTTCATTTTGAGCTTTTAGGTAAGATTGTCATGCTACTGGTTTTCCTCAGCATTCTAAACGTCTCTGGAATACAGTTGAGTGTTTTAAAGTTACCCTGGAAATTGATTCTGATATGATTTTTTAAAACTTTTAGATAATGCTCCTGATGTGTCATTTGCCTGTATCTTGTCTCAGCATGGTTTTTACTTCCTGAAGCAGAAAAGCCAAAGCTCAAGGACCTTCTCTCAGGCATGTTTTTCCCACAGTTTGTTAGGTTCACGTAACCTCTCAAGGTTTCTTGTAGACCATCTCACCATGGCAGCCTCTACAGACAGGAGAAAAGACCAAAGCAAAGCATCTTTGCCTTAGAAAGAGAGTGCCGTGTTCCATGGGGTGTGTGTGTTTATTGGTGGTGGTTGTGCAGCGGTGTACTGTGATATCCAGCTGACACTAAGGCAGAGATTCTCATATTTCCTCTGTCAAGTGCGTTTGCTTATTTAAAGTACACTGGAAAGCAAATGTGTCTTTGCCTTTAATATTGGATACAGTATGGCTGCTATATAAAGCAGATATTAAAGAATTACTCTTATGATATTTCAGACTCTAAATCTGTTGGATCCAGATCTGGTTTTCTGGGTAACATATGCACATCCTGTGTGCTAAGGTCTCAGTGTGAGTATTTTAGATGCAGTGTTTATTTCATCTTAAAGGTTTCCTTTATCCTCTCCAGATCGTGTGCACTGGCTATTTTTAAACAGTCTCTTGGATGATATACTGGCCTACTGACACATGCTCTTTCAACTCTCTTCTAAAAGGGATACTGACAAATTGCCCTTGGAGCTAGCAGGTGTGAATTTACCCTGTGCCTTCCCATGCAGAATGCTGCAAACAAAATTATAAAGGGACAAGGATGTTACAAAAGCACTAGAAATTGAGGAGTGGAAGCTCAGGACATAGTCTATTTGAAACATAGGCCTGGAAGAGAGGTTATCAAATCCAAAAGTCTAGCAAAGATTGTGTAAATCTCAAGTAAGTTGGTCATTGTCAGGTTGCTTTAATCAAGAAGGGGGGGAAATGCTTCCTCATACACTTTCCTAGTTGCATTTATTTTCATACTTGTTTTTTTTATTTGATTTCATCCTTCAGGGATTGTTGCTAAGTGTTCTAAACTGCAGACCAAAATTGAAGAGAGTAAAATGGTGCACATCTTCTGTAGCCAATAGAGACTAAAAATGTTTTGATATTCTCAAGGTAAATCTGTTATCAGGACATCATATCATTTCTTCTGTAAGATGTAATTCTTACAACTGTCTTTTCAAAAGACTCCAGTAGACTGAAAGATTCCAGTAGACTGCAATGGCTTACTTATGAACAGCTTTTCTCTTAGCTGTCTCTTCGGTAAAAATGGTCTCATTACTTATGTTTCTGAAAAATATTTCAGGCTCAAATTTATTTCAATAGGCTGTTTATCATTAAAGAAATTTTTTATTGTTTTTTTGGATGCAATGATTACTCACAAGCTGGTCTTTCATCATATGCTTAAATTTAGTCACATACAGGCTTTCTCATAAGGTTCTGATTTTTCGTATTGTCACTTCTGTGATATACTTTGTTTCGAGTCACAGATGCTGCTCTTGTTCATCTGTTGTTTGTTTTCTGTCTGCAACAAATTTTGTGGACAAGGTCATGGCATTGCAGTGCGAATGTAACAACATAAGAGGTGCACTACTGTGTCACACCAGTGGTCCATCTTGTCTGGTATTCTCGTCTCCAAAACTGATGTCTTTTATCTACTTTAAAGCATTCTTGTCCTGGTGTTACCAGGCACTTCACAGCCCTCATATTGTGGGGTTTGGTGAACAGCAGTTTTGCGTACAATTCATCCCTTGCCCTTACGATTTTGTAACCTCTTTGTTACATCTCCTCTCATCCTCCTCTCTAAAGCCAAAGCCATTTTAGCGTCTCAAAGGGCAACTGCCTCTGCTGTGCACACCAGTGTCCATTGTGGTATTTTTTTCCTTGAGAGAATCAGTCCTGGAAAAATGGCCTAATGACAGTGAAATAGTATGAGCCATGTCAAAAGAGGATGGCACTCTTGGTCATAGAGAGAAGAAATGCTGGCAATTCAGAGGATATGGAGACCCCAGTTTTTTAAATATGCCTGGACAAGGGAAAAGATGAACAGCTATTCAGCCAAAAAGCCATTATGAAGGACATTTAGGCCCTCTGCTCCATAGGTCCTAGAATCAATGTGTTCTGATGTGCTGTTCCTCTGACTACATGTCTGCGTCATGATCGGTGGGATTTGCTGAGTTCCCACTCGAGCAGTCAGAATGTAACAGGTCAGAACACACTGCAATACACTTCAGGCTAATGTGGATTAGTTGGTGAAGTCAGGAATGAAAACATAAAGTTGCATTGATTGTACATTCTGAGGTCCTTAACTCTGGAATTAACCAATGTTAGGCAGGCTTTCTAAGTACAGAATAACTCTCTTAAAACTTTTTTTTCTACTGTAAGCTTATGCTGTATATCTCAATTCTGATTAATGTACGTGTAATTTACAAACTTAAGGGGCAAGGAATTTGTTGGAATCATCTTAATTTTTGTGAGGGATGTGGGTATTGATTTGAAAGTGGACTAAGTGGTTTGCAGATTTCCTCCTCGAGGTTCTTGATAAGTCAGGCTTGCAATCCATTTTGTAGTTTGACAGAATAACCCATTTTTATTTACCTTTTATGTGTTTATTTGAAAGGGTGTGCAAGCAAATACACACACAGACAAGCTAATGTATTACAGCTTAATTGAAGAATGGAATAGTACACAGATAAAATTAAGGCCCTAGGACTGAACCTATAAATCAATAAGTTTCCATCACCAAATCATCATATTTAATTCAGTAGGTGATCAAACGGAATTGTGAAGATGAACAGCAAGATTGTTACTTGGAATAAGTCTTATGTCTTGGGATAATTTTGGAAGACTACATGTCTTCAGTGGTCTTATAGCCAACACAGTCTACCAGACCAACAAATAACTCAAATATTTACTCACAGTGATGCAAATAGATCTCTAAAATACCTCTTTTGCCAATGCACAATGTGGGCTTGGGCTTGTCTGTTGGGTAGATCATCTGTTGCGTCACATGAAGGGAGAAAGGTTGCAACAGTAAGCTAGAGAAGAAATGTGCTTTTGAGAGAAGTTCTTTTGAGTCTTTGTATAATTAGCAGCAATTTGGTTTCACAGGGAGACACAGCTTTTACTTGGATCTGTGATCCCTCAGAAATTCTGAGATGAGGGAGATGTTACAGTCCTAGACTACATGATCCCTCGGAAATTCTCAGATGAGGGAGATGTTACAGTCCTAGACTACGTAAAAATGTGACATAAAAGTGTGGTTTCTTGTGAGACAGTTGTGTGAGATACAGACAGAATAAACCATCGAAAACCATTATATAGGAAGAGCTAATAACTTATTTTGCATATTTTCTATTTACACAAACTTTTTATGACAGCTACTTCACCATTCTCAACATTTTTTAAATTATTCTACATGTTTTATAAAAAAAGAATTGCGGAAACAGAACTTACCCTATGCTCACTCACCTAAGATATGAATCGGTTCTTTACCTTACGAAATTGATCCTGCATATAAAACAGTGAAAGTGTTCCTGGAAGGAATGTGAAATGTCCAATACTGGAGATACTCAAAAACCCTGAGCAACCTGCCTGACTGAAGTTCTGTTTTGGTCATGGTGAGGTAGACCAGATGACCTTCAAAGGTCCCTTCCTGCCTACAACTTCCTAAGTCTTTGTGATTCCCTATCTTGACCGAATTAACAGACCTCAGTTCCTCACAGGTAAAACACTTTCCTAAAGCTTCTCAGGACTCCTTGCTCCATAGCACAACTGAACTTTAGCAGGCAATTATTTTCAGCTTCTCAGCTTCCCTCACCTGCACTGCATTTTCCCAAAGCACACAGACCTCTTTTTCACATGCAAGGAAAAACCACCCTGACTTGGTTACCTCTGCAAGAAGGCCTTGGTTTGTGTTTTTTCTTTCACCTGTACCCAGATTTTGATGCTGCCTTTTCGTTGAACCACCCAGGACCACATGTCCTGGTGTCACACCAGCTCCATGCCAAAGACTTGGTCTGTTGGTCATGAATTCCTACTCCAAAATGATTCCCCTCCTGACACAACCTTGCTTGAAAGTTAGGTCAAGAGGGAAAAGATGAGACTGATGAGTGTAACAGGACAGCGTGAAGAAGATGGTGGATTTTTCTGGGAACTAGAGGAAGACACACCAGGACTTGCCCAAGCAAGAGGCTTACCCTTCTCCCTTTCTTGCCTGCTGGAAACGCTCTCTGAGATCTCATCCTTAATATCTTGTCTGATGACCACTAAATCTTGTAATGAGCCAGATCTCTCAGGGCCAAAGTTTGTAGGAAAACTATAGGAATGTGAGTTTCCCCCCTTCTTTTCTATTTTTTTTTTGTAAAAATAATTTCCATGTGTACTCTTACACACACAGATGGCAGTGGCAGCTGGATTGCTGTTTTAGAAAGTTTATCTGATCTGCGATAATTTCTAAATTCACAAACCCCTCCAGTGGAGTACAGCAAAAGCGACCGTATTGACGATCACTCCAGCAGTGTTGGACTGTTTGCAAAAGGATTTGACTTCAGGGCAACACTCCTCACCCTGCGCGTGGTGGGCTTTTCTCCCCTCTCTCTGCTGCACCAGAGTTATTTTGCTGATCCTTTACTTTAAGCTCCTTTGCTTTTTTTAGGCAACTTCCAGATATCTGATATAGTACATAATGAGGAATTAGGTTCCATTACATGAAGGCTTAACCTTCTCGAAAAGCATTCAGCGCTTGCCAGGAGTCATCAATATTTAACAGCTGTTGTTATTATGAAATACTTCATAGGGTAATGTGGCTCGTCTGCTCGCACGCAAGGGTTTGAACGGACGCCAGCGCCCTGTCAGAGCCGCCGGCAGATTGACAGGCAGCGAGGCTTGCGTGACAGTGGGGCTGGGGTTAGTCAGCAGTCTGCCTCCTCCTCCTTCTCCTCCGCGGCAGGGACCTCTCCTCCCCCTCGCCTCCCCTTCCAAAGGGCTCCTCCGGACGCGGTGGAACACGGGCTGGGGGCTCGGAGGGGCTCGGTGGCCCCACCAGCTCCACGCAAGGGCGGTGGGGAGAGCAGGACTGCCGGGAAGTGGCATCTCTTTGATGCCCCTCTTGCACTGGGGGAAAATGGATGAGGCTTGCTGGGAAAGGGGAAAAGCAGTTCTGAAAGACGGAGGGGACGGGATCTGGAAAGCAAACTGTTCGGTTTGTACCTTAAATAAATGTCACGCTGTACTCGAGAAACTTCAAAGGGAAGTCAGATTTCAAAGCATCTCTTAAGAAGAAGCAGACTGAGAAAACCGCTAAGTTGGGAAGAAAAACTTTGCGTTACTGTTAGTATAATTTCATCTGGCATTCTGGTAGCTTCTGCAACAGGGCTAAGAAACATACAGCTTTTATTCAGAGGGTGCATTTTGGTGCTGATTTCTTTCCCGAAGCATTTGTGCAACCTGTATGTTGTGGCATTTCTAAGTGCAAAAGTCGCCTTCATATTGTTTGTCAGTGTAAAATAACTGTTCCTTATGCTGTATACTGTTTTATTTTAGTGTGCATTTAGTGTCCCCCATCCTAATTGTTGCTCCGTGTTCTCTGTAACACAGCCAAAGGAAACAGACCATTTCAGTTCACGGCTCTAGATTTGTTAAGCAAAATTGTTCACGAGTGTTTCCTAGTCAATTTGTTTTGTTTTCTTAGTATTCAGAGTAACGCGCATAGCTGATTCTTCCTGCAGCTAGAGGATCCAGGAAGAAAGACCCTGTTCTCACTTCCTTTCAAGTAACAGTTACCAAAAGTAAGACCTGCATTCATAAAGCGGTATCTCTGAACCTGCAAGCTGGATTCGGGTGTTTCCATCTGCCTGTTTTAGGAAATAATTTATCCTGGGCATCATTGCAGAGAAATGGTCTCACTGATACTCTGTATAGAAAGGCTTGAAACTGATTGACCTGTGTCATGCTGAGTCTGAAAAAGACAGTACAGTCCCCCTCTTACACACCAAATCAACACAGGGAAGGTGTTCAGTTCAGAACCTGCATCCCTTCACCGCTCATTTCTCACCTGTGCTGTTGCTTGGTGCAAGAAGCCTGAGTAGTGCAAGGTATCTGGGTGGCTGGGGTACAGTTTGCCCACACATTAATTTTTTAAAGAGCTTAACTTGGCAGGTAATTTCTCTAATTATTTTCTGAAGAATGAAAGTCATTCTTGTGTGGGATGAGGTACAGAAACACTCTAGAGAATGTAATCCCATGGGTTTAAAAAGTATGGTTTTACAAGAGTTCTGAAATCTCCATCCCTTTGAACTAAAGAACATTCTGCAATGAATAAATGTTCTGTTATTTCTGAGGGAAAGGGAACGGCTGGTTTCATAATGCTTCTGTAGACTGGGTTAGGCAGCGTTTCTCTTCTTTCCAGTATTCCAGATTTGGTTTTCAAGCCAAAGGGTTTGCAAATGCAGGTAGCAATGCTTGTATCAGAACTGGAGGCTCAAAAGAGACCTCGAGTTTTTACATTGTTCTGGGCAGAGACAGCGGAGCTGTGGAAGACTCAGCAGCACTGTCTGAGACAGTTTCATGCTCCTTCAGCCAAACTTACCACCCCCTTTGTGGACTTTTTTTCTCTCCATTAATTGTCAGTTCTAATTCTATATTATTTTTTTGCGTTCCGTTCCTTTCAATGCTTTCAGATCAGAAATTGAAACAATGTCCTCAGATCTTTGACGTTTCCTCCAGGAAATCGTATTGGCCATTTTTATTCTTTTTTTTTCTCTCTTCTCTTCCTAGCCCCCTTTCCTGTTGCTCTATATATTTCCACAGTCTTGTCCTCCTGTAGGACCCAGCATTTCCAAACTTACTGGCTTTTAATGTTGCATGGGATTGCACCACTAGATCTCTAGATTGCATGTCCTTGCAAAACTGTCAGCCACGGTATATGTATGTCTGGTGTTTATCACTCTATGATATCAATATGCTCATTCATTTTCTTTGGCAGAACAGCTCCATCTTCTGTTTTGTTTCATGTTCTGGAAGTGCAGGCTCGATACATTGTGCTCAGAAACAGATCTGTTGTTTCCACTTCCCTTCTCTTCAGTTTGCTGGTTTTGAACCTGTTAGGTGGAACACTCCACGCTGAATTGCTGACCATTCAGTTTAAAGAGTTGCCTCTCATACAGAAAGCAGTCCAAGGCTCCATAAAACTAAATCTCTTAATTTTTTAAACAGTCAGCAGCATTCATTAGACTGCCTGCAATATCTGCTTTTTTCTTGCCCGATTCTTGATGTATAGGAACTCCAGCAGCCCATTTCCCCCTCAGGTTACTGAGTTATCCTTTGCTGTTCTTTAGCTTTCAGTTTTCTGCAATTTGCTCCTCCCTGCTTACCAGAGACAGTGCTCCTGCATACTCCAATCTTTCATTTGTTTTCATCATCATAGGCTCCACTGTTGATTCAGAGAGGGAGCATTTTATGTGATGTCTAAGCTTGATTGCAGCTGTCTTGGCATCAGGGCCTTTGCTGTCAAGACACTCATGATAACGAATACTTACTGTCCTTCAGTTCTCTCTCTTGATTCTTGGTGATGACAGGGGTATTGTTAGACTGCTCTGTTTTCCATGTTTTTCTGCCTAGTCAGATAACATCTCGTAAGTTTCCCTCATTGGCCTGTCATGTCTTGCTTTTCCTCCTCCTTATTTGTTTCAGTGATCTGTGTGGTTTTCTGCCTTTCTCGCTCTGCTTTCTCCAGGTGACAGGCTATCACCAGCAGCAGTATCTCTTCTGAGCTGTCACTGCTGTATCAGCCCAACTGTGGGTGGATTAATTGAGTATTTCCTGAGCAGGGAGACAGAAAAAGAACGAGCAATGAGTTATAGCGCTGTTGCCTCTGGTACAAGGAGCAAACGTTCCCATCTCTGAGGAGCATTCACTTCTTGGTGCAAAGGGTGTTATTTGTCTTTGATGGTGCAATGGGTCTTCTTGCAGTCCAGGCCAGTGAGCAGGGCATGTTATGAAATGGATGTGTGTGGCCTAACATATGGGTGACTCTAACTGGCAAAATAACATTAAAATACTTTCCATTTGGAGATGGAATTTATAGTAGCCAGACGAACTGCGGAACAAACATCTCTTGTACTTCTGCTGCTGTGTTTGTGTGAGCCTGAAGGCTAACAAACAGGCAGGGAGCTCTGGCCTGCTCAGCTGGGTAAGATAATAGTTTCCACTAATCATGAAGTTCAAACGGGTGGAATTTTCGCAACGCCGAAAGAGTGCATCAAAGAAATAAACCTTCGTTTCCTCTCACTCCTCCCTGCCTGTCCTTTAACCTGCACACAGATCACAAATCACCATGTTGTTAATTGCTAAAACATCTTTCCTATGGAAGAGGCCATTGGAATAGGAGTTGGACTTTTAAAATTTGTTGTCACAAGGTATTTAGAAGACATGTGGATGTGGCACTTAGCGACATGGTTTAATGGTGGACTTAGTAGTGATGGGTTAATGGTTGGACTTGATGATCTTAAGGGTCTTTTCCAACCTAAATGAGTCTATAATTCTGTGTCTATTCTTATAGACTGGAGTAGCAGAAGGCTTGGCTGACCAGGGAGAAAAAAGTGCAACCGTCTCCAATTAGTTTAAAAGGCAGACCAAAATGCAGGTTTAAGAATCTATATCCTATTCACAGCAGCCTAGCTTACAAGTCTGAAATCCCAAAATCGTTTTGTCTGGAAAACATGGGTAGGGATCTGTTTTAGGGAGTTTGGGGTTTTCCTTATATGTTTTGCATTCCCAGTGGAGGGATTTAGTACATCTAATTATACATTCAAGATGGTTTCCTTGGGGTAATGACTGACGTCACTTTCGGCAAATATTTATGATGTAAGCTAAAACACATAAGGAATATTCAGTCAGTGCTGTTCTGTGTTCCCATCATCTGTTGTAAGATCCTGATATATCTTGCAACAGTCCCTCACTAGGCTGTTAAATTGATAAGGGGCTCTTGCACAGGCTCAGAAGCTTTAGAGGCTTGCTGTCTGTCTCCTCTTCTTATTCTGACTTGGTATAAACTATTCCTGCCCTTTTTTGTTTGTTTGTTTTGTTTTGTTTATTAACCATCTCTGGTTGTGACTATTCCAGCTTCCCTTTAGCCTAAGGGAAAATGTGAATCAAATGTCCCAGATAATCTCACCGGTATGCTCTCCTCTCTTATTCTCTCTGTGAAAAGGACAACAAACAGAAAACTGAATCTCTGTTTGCTACCAGGGTATTCATATGACCCATTTCTGGAATGTGGCAGTAGGAGTGAAGCTGACTTAATTTTTACTGACCAAATGATAAAGACAGGTTCCTGTTGTATTCCCCAAATGGTGCAGAAGCCCAGTTATTAAGTGATGTCAGTCTTAGAAATTCTTTCATTATCCTCAGAAATGGGATTGTATTTCAGAGATCTTTCTATAGGATATATTGATAGGAAGACTTGGGGTATTCAGATGTAATTTAGATCAAGCAATGTGCAGGATGAGCATTCGCTAATTTTGTCTCCCATGAAAGCTTTCCTCATTATTAGGAAAAACATAGAGACTTTCGATCTGTAGTGAGAGCTATTTATGAATTTCGTGGTGTAAACGACCTGCTAAAAACAAACTTTAAAGCTCTATGTAAAAACGAAACAGTTTAAGAATATTTCTCTGAATCTTATAGTCAGGCTCAAACTTGTAGAGGTAAGTAGGGTAAAGTGAGACTGAAAATAATCTGATGTCAAGAAGGTCAGCATTGAAAATAAGAAACTTATTTCAGTCCTTTATCTTCTGAGCTATATAGACATTTTTCTATATTTTCATAATACATACTTTTATAAACAAAACAACTTGCTAACTTTCTTTTGTTTCTTTCCTGTGGGTTTTGGTTGCTGCTTTTTGTAGAGTAGACTAACAGGAAAAATATGTTTAATAAAAAATGTGATAGATATTTCATACAAAAAACATCTGGACTGCAAAATATGTATCTATCTCATTCATAGCAAAAGAAAGTTGTCAGTAACTGAGATCCAGACCACAAAGACAATGACTCCCAATTAAGTCAATGCATGCTAATTGCCAAAATAAGAATTTTAGTCTAGTGGCCCTAATCGCTAAGATTTCTAAACTGATAATAAATCTTTCCAACAGCCATTCAAGAAAAGCACTTTAAGAAGCAAGTTGGCCAAACGATAGAAGACCACAATATATGCAACAAGACTGCTGTACAAGAAGGTGGACTTCTACTAGAAGTGAGTGAAAAAGTGCTGTTTTTTCTGGCTGTAATTTATTCGGTTTGATGATCTATTTGGGCTGATGATTTGTGGCAACTTTGAACAAATGGTCAGTCTTGGTGTAAGTCTTTTGAGAATCACACTTGTGAGTGCTTCTTGCAAGAGCAAAACTGTCAGTTCTGACAGTCAAGGTCAGTCTCCATTTGGGCAGTTGTACCTTACACCCTTACATCCTCAAAATTACCAGTGAACCCCAGCAGGCCAGTTCACTGTTCTTTTTCACTTTTAGGTTTATTTTACTTGGCCCATATTTTGAGGATGTCAACATGAGCTTTCCTGGTTTCTGATCTGAGTTGAGAATATTTTAGGATATTTTAGTCTATCCTACTTCCTCAGTTCTGCGCTCTGCACACACACCATGTGCGCAAAAGTTATTCCCTCTATGTATTTTTATCCCCTTTAGAGTGATTTTATATTGACAGAGCAGCATAAAGGGGCCATACTGTTACTGAGAATTGGATCCATTTATCTGAAGGAAGAATTAATACTGCTATGAACTACTGAACCAGCTAGAGCACAGCGGTCCATCCCACATATATCTGCATTTCAAACACATGATGTAATAATGCCTTTTGTACACTGAGGTCCTTGGAAATTCCTATGTGATTAAGACTACATATGTATAGTTGTTTTGGATAGGATAATATTCATGGTCTAAAAATTGTGTTTTAATGACAGCTGCAAGATACATGTAAATGGTAATTAAATAGTAGCCTCCAGCAAATAATTGCTGAACTGTTAAATTAAAAATACGTTTTATCATGAGATCCAATACCATAAGTCATTCAAGTCTGTGGAATGGAAATGGGCACCCTGCTTTCCTTCCTCTTAATACTTTGGAAGACTTTAATTCTGTATTTCAAAGCACATAACACAGAGGCATCTGAATAGTTAGTGCTAGTGCCAAAACAAGATGTTTGGCTATCAGGGATTATTTTGCAGTTATTTCCATTCTCAGTGAATAGCGAATACAGGGAGTACAATAAATGATAAATACGGTGAGTATATAATTTTTAATGAGGGTCTCCTATATTTAATCAGTGTTTTGTTGAGTTTATGTTACGTGCCTACAAGTTATAATCATTAGGGTTCTCCAAACAGTAGCCTTGCTGCTCTGAGTACATGAAGAGAACACTTGCACAAAATTTCATGCAGGTCACAAGAATCTAATACAGAATATGCTAATGGTCTGCTTACTACTGGGTATATAGAGTAACATTCTCTTTGAATATAGGGGAGATATTTTATCCCGGATCATAGTTCATGGGGATCATTATCTGGTTGATTAAGTGCATGTTAATATGAACGTCCTTGCCAGCTCTGTTTGTGGGTGTGTCTGACCTAGAATAAGAGGGTGAGTTTTCCTTAGGGTTTGTTGGGAATGTTCTTTGGGGACTGAGTTTGGCTTGGATTATCATTCAGTGGTTATGGCACATAAAGAAAAGTGGGTTTTTATGTTGTCCAACCAAATTCACCATGTTGGTTATTAGGGACTGTGGGATTTTAGCTAGTCACATGTGTGATTCCTTCCAAGGAGAAGTAAACAGTGGTTGCTGTGCTTTGTATATTGACTTGTGAATCTGACCACTTTACTTACTCTCACAAGATATTTTTCAGCTGTCAAAAGTCACTTTACATCTCTTGACAACCACTTTCCACTGTGCAACCTCTCCTAGATGTTTTATATAATACAAAACAGAATAATCTGAATCACCAAAATACATGTGAATAATACTGTTTCTGGGTGCAATGTTAGTGGAAAACCAGGGATAATTGCTTTTATTTCTTTCCTAATGGATATGATCACTCTGATCTATGTATAGATAGAAATATGGAATAGCAAGAACCCTAATTGCCAGTAAATAATGTATCTGTGACTCTTGAGTCTTGGAACAATACAATACTTCCCCTTTTGTCTTGAAAACAAACAATGGAATTAGGCTGTCTTCAAAGTATGTTTAAAATGTTTTTTATTTCTAAAGGCCTTGCCACAACATGTGTTTTTTATTTAAGATTTTATGGAGATTTTTTACAGCTATAATCAAATAGCTTTCATCAGCAATAACAGAATAAACAATGATACCAGTTTATCAAAGGCTTTTTAGTGGAGCACAGCAGGTATCTAAATAAATAATTTCTTCCAGTGTTTTAAGATCATTTCTTCTGGATAAGAGAGTCTTTTCTTGCCATCTTTGTTTCCCTTTGGAGGGAAGACAGACAAAGCTCTAAGAGTCAAAGTCTAATTTTATTAAGTTTTTGGGGGTATACCTCATTTTTGCAATCTTTAAGTTCCTTAGAGACTTCAGATTCCAACAGCTTGACTGCAGTAATGATTTTTAACTTTACACTTTCCAAATATTTTCCAAGACAGGTGGTTTTGCAACCCTTTTGCCACATGCCTTCTGACAGAACAGGGCCACATTCAGTTTCTGAAGCCTATTACTGGATACTTAAGAAACACTGGGCCAAATCCTTAACCAGAAAAATGGGGAAATAAGTTGTATTGGCAGTCAATAAATCCAGATAGTATTTATGGGGTGATGGGGTGGAGAAACCCAATAAAATGGTGACTTGGAAAAATAATGAATCACTGGTGGGTATCTAGGCAATAGCCTTGATTGCAATAACCATCTCGTGGCTGTCAGCCACCTCCTGCTTTTCCCCCGACCTCTGCTATACTTGCAGTCTTAAAGCCAGACTCGGAGTCTACACTGCAGTGCAGGTAATTCCTCATCCCAAAGGCACGTGTAACTGTCATGTGTTATACTCTCCATTGGAAGAATTAAATGTCTGTTGTGGAGAGGGAGGACCTATATGGACTTGTTTTCCCATGACATGCAATCAGGCCTCTTATCCTCACCACCGACACTGCTTCTCGAGTGATCTTCACTCCTGTACTAAGCAGCACCCTGCTGAAATTGTCACGTGGGCTTTATCGACCACTTCACAGTTTCTCCTGCGGTTTTTCTGCTTGTTATGGAGGAATCGTTGTTCAAATGTCTGTCTAATCCTTGCTGCTAAGGACGTGCCTTGATGAGCTTTCTTTCCTTATTTTTTATGCCTGTTGGCCTTCTGTTATGCTGTTTTAGGCTGCAGCGTAGGATTTATGGCATCTCTGTCTCTAGATGTACTGGGCATAATTATTTTCATGTGTGAAAATAGTGGTTTATAACCAAAATGTCATAAAAATTATAAAGCAATATGGATAACCCAGGCCGTTCCCAAACAGGTGCTAGTGGGGTAAGACTGCCTGCTTCTATCATGCTCCCTCTCTCCGAAGAATGCTAATAAAGGCCAGACCTGGCCTATTTTGTCATTTCCAGCCTCACTGGCGTCTCAGACCCTTTCCATGTTGATTTCAGGATGTTCCAAGCTACTCTTTTGTGTAGTTCAGGGTCAGATTTCCATGAGTCCTCTACTCTTAAGGCTTCAGGGCACAAGAACCACATTTCTGTGGTTTTGTCTCATGTGTTTCTTTATGGCTGCATTGAAGATGCCAGGCTATCCTGGTATTTCTTACTCAGTGACACTGTACATTGTGTTTAGTACCTTTATCAATGACCTGGATAAAGGGATCGAGCGCACCCTTAGCTTGATACGGCAAAAGTTGGATGGGAGTGGTGACCTGCATGAAGGCAGGAAGGCTCTGCAGAGAGATCTGGAGAGGCTTACTACTTACTTACTTACTTACTTACCTAAATTTTTAGACAAAGACTGTCAGGTGCCTGGCATCTTAAATATCTTAAAAAACTTAAAGTCACATTTGTATTGTCTTTGACTTTGTCTCCCAGGCACTCAGCAACAGGACAAGGGGGCACAGGCTCAAGCTCTGCCAGGGAAAATTTAAGTTGGATATCAGGAAAAAATTCTTTACAGAGAGAGTAATCAGGCATTGGAATGGCCTGCCCAGAGAGGTGGTGGATTCACCATCCCTGGA
>JAOXXN010000395.1:90028999-90047565 GCA_026770055.1 Myrmophylax atrothorax | reverse complement strand
GTCACTGAATGGTTTTGCATTGGTGGTGAGTGCAGATGGAATGATATTTTATGCATCATCAACAATTGTGGATTATCTAGGGTTTCATCAGGTAAATATATTTACAAATATTTACAATACTTAGTCACTGTCATTGTATTGACTTTCTTGGTGCCACTTCTGCTAACTGGCTTTCTAAAATGTAGCACTGTATGTTGCTACCCTGTCTACCTTATCCTTCTACTGCTGATTACACATACACTATTACTCAAATGAAGTTATTTTACTGTGCTATTTCAGACTAACTTATTTTTGTGATCTGACAGGAGAAGATTTATTTCTTGTAGTGTTCGTCCTTTTGTAAAGCTTTTGTTAACAGAAATGTGATTCATTATAAAAGTAAGATTTAGCTAAAAGTTTCCTTTCAATTTCAGTATAAGATGCTGCTTTTCTAGGCTGGTTGTTTGTGTGTAATAAATATATTGTGAAGTCACAGAGTTATAGAACCCTGTAGTTGGATAGGACCTCTGGAAGTAATCTAGTCTAATCTTCTGCTCAAAGCACATCCAGCTAGAACAGGTTAATCTGGGAGTCATCTAGTCAAGCTTTGAATTTCTGTCACCCCTCTGGAAGTTGTGTTCCAGTGTTTAATTAAGCTGACTGTAATTTTTTTTTCACTTATTACGAAGTCCCAGTTTCCCATGTTGCCAAGTGTGTCTGTTGCTTCTTGTTCTCCCACTTTGTTCTTCTGAGAAGAGTCGGGCTTGGTCTTCTCTTTATTCACTCATTTGGTTGATGTAGACAGCAGTAAGTTCTGAGGTTTTCCCTTCCGAAGGCTGAACAAACCCTGTTCTTTTCTCCTGATACATCATGTGCTCCAGCCCTCTTATGTGTCTTGGTAGCACTCTCCTAGGCTCATTTAGACATGCTGATATCTTTCTTATCCTGGGGTACCCAAAATTAAAAGAGAACTTCGCCTTTGTTGGACTTCCTGAGGTTCCTGTCAGCTCATCTTTACAATCCGTCAAGGAACTGTTTTGCTCTTTTCAGCTGGTACTCTCTGCAAACCTGCTGAGAGTGCACTCTATCGCATGGTTCCTGAATCAAAAAACTAACAGGGTTTGTACCAGCATTAATCCCAGGGGGATGCCTGTTGTCAATTGGATGTTTTTATGACTCACATTTGCATATGTACAAAATAGTTAAGAATAGAAAGAATCATCTTAGAATGTGAAGGGAAAAGGCAGATGTTGAAAAATAGGGGCCTCTGAAATAACTTTGCTCAGTCAGTCTGCTCTGAAGGTATCCTACACAACCATTATTTTAAGGAGAGTATCAACCTATAGATAAGTGTCTGCCCCCCTACACATACTAATTAAACATTCCTTGTTGTAATTGTTTCAGACTGATGTAATGCACCAAAACATATATGATTACATTCATGTGGATGATCGCCAGGATTTCTGTAGACAACTGCACTGGGCCATGAATCCTCCCCAGATGTTGTCTGGGCAGCAGCTACAAACAGAAACAGGTGGGATTGTGTGTGTTGGTTGAAAACACAGGCAGCACCATACAGAGATAAAATTGCACTCCACCATGTCAAGTCAGACTCTTCACTGGAAAGCTACATAGCAGCCTTTATTTATGTCATTGTCTCATAGATGACATTTCTTCCTGATCCTTGGAATTTATTAGGTAGTGTGTGCCATAGAGGCCACAAAGTTGTGTTCTTTATTTCTCTCTGACTAATGTACCTACAGATATTCTTACACATGCAGAATGAACAGCATCAGTCTTTATCCTGCCAACCTCTTACTGACACTGATCAGGACATGAGTATTCCTCTCATTAATGCAAAAAAATGCCATGAGAAATGTTTGTGTACAGAACCACAGTGGCAGCATCATTACTTTCTGCCCATTTGTTTTCCCATGCAAAATTATGTAGACAGGAGTCTTCTGAAGCACAAGTAGGTTTAGCAATGCACTTTTTCCTCTGAGGCTGTATTTCCCCAGGATGGCAGCTGGATGCCTGTGCTCAGGGTTTGTTCTACATGAGGCATTGAGCTGACATCACAGCTGCAGAACATATAATCAGGTTGAAATTGTTAACTGTATAAAAAATTATCGATCCCAACAAGATGCATGCATTTCACCAGAATGAGAGGAAGTAATTAAGGAAATAAATTGGGAAGCATAGTGACCAAATGGGTGAGGAGAAACTTGCAAGAAATCCTTCAGCAACCTTTATGAAGTCCTCAGGAACACAGTCGTGAAAGTTGCATTTCTTTAAAACAGTTTCTGTTTTACAAGACATCTGAGGAACTTGGCAAGATTTTGTAGGAAGTATGCAGAAAACAAACTAAACAACATGCACTAATATTTCAATCTATAAAATTTACAAATTTTGGAATTCTTGTTCTAATGTGTGTTATGGAGAATTTCAGTTCTTGAGTTCATACTTTTATATAAATACTTGTGTCTTTTGGGAAGTATTTCAAAAGCTGTAGTACAAAACTGGAAAATGCTTCATTAAAAATCAAGTAGGCAACAGCTGAACATTAGCTAATCAGCCACTGTCCATTTTGTTGTTTTGGTTTGGGTTTTTTTGGCATTAGCATTTTTCCTTATTTTGTTCATTTTTCTAGTGCATTTTCTGTGATCTCTGATCTCAAACCCAGCAATCTGTTACCCTGCTTTGCATCATTAAAAATTACAAAACTCAGGAAATAAAGTTTCTGGAGAAACTCACCTGAATCCCATTGTAGAGCTTTTGTTTTTCTTTTAGTAGGGCATATGCAGATATATCTGTACATGGTACAATTTAATATTCTCCCACCCATAAAGCAATTTTTAGCAATTTCTGTAACAGGTTCTTCAATTGGCTACAGAACGTTTTCATTATTCCTTAGTGTGATCTGATACATGTTGCCTTCACTGTTGTTCCTAGGAGAAGAATATATTCTCAGTAAATTGTTTAAAGCACAAGAGAATGACAGCGTGGCACCAGATTATTCCTCCTTCTTAACTCGCTGTTTCATCTGTCGAGTTCGCTGCTTGTTGGACAGTACTTCTGGATTCCTTGTAAGTACAATTTCACTAAGATTACTGTAGTCATTACATACTGGATTTAATGAGTTCATATGAAAAATTCTTCAACATAAATATTAAACATAGATACTGGGGAAAGCCATGGACAGGATACACTTTTCTTTTGCTGTACACTAACAAGAAATACCTAAAGATAATTATTAACATGTGTAAAGAGTGATGGGAGAAAGTTGTCATATTTGAAATTTAAAGAATTTAGAAGGTTTTATGTTTCAAGCTCTTTTGGGCAATATCTGTCCTCAATTTGTACTGGGTATAGCACAAGGGTGGCAACTCTGAATTTCAACAGTTAACATTTAAGCACAAAGTGTTTGCTTTAAGAAACAGGAAGAATGACCTTTTGTAAAGAGTCCTTTAATAAGAAATTCCAGAATGAGAAAGTCTCTCACATGCTCCTTGCTTGGAGCAGCTCATTTCTAGAACTCACTTCTCCATTTGCTTAGAAAAGACCAGTGCACTCTCCACTTATGGGAAACTACGGCACATGCAAAGGAAATTAGAGGATCAGCATGAGATGGGGAAATACAACTTCTCTCTCAGCTGCTCTTCAGTTTGCTGGAAGACTGTGTGTCTTAACAGCCATACCAGTCAGTCATTTCTGCATCCCTCTTTTAACCTTGTAGCTCTGGAAGATGCCCAAGTCAAATGGGCCAGTTTTATTCTGGTTATTTTTTGGTAGGTAATTGTTTCACTGAGAGACAGAAGCTTGCCATTAGCTTAATCTCTGCCTTCTGACTGTACAAACTGGTGAGGCAGGGGTGGATGGCTCCTCCCAAGCTATGTACTTTGTGTCTGGCTGTCTTGGGCCTATCTTTTCCCCTGGCATCTGTCTGCACAGTCCTTGGGTTGTGTCAGTCCATGTATTTCACAGAGAAAGTGCAGTGCAAGAGGAAAGAGACTAAGAAACCATCTCACTGGAGAGAACAGAGCATGGAAACATAATGGTTCCAGCTTCACTGAGGCACAGAGGAAGTTACTGTTTGCACCATTATACACTGCCCATCTTGCTGAACAGAATGTAACACAGAACTTCTACTTTGAGTACACAGGAGAGAGAAAAAAATCAACCAGCTTCAGATGTCTCATTTTACTGTTGGTAGAATCTCCACCCACCACGCCTCTGAAGTGGCATGGTTCAAATTATATGCAGATAATGAAATTCCTATTTTTTCTCCCTGACTCAAAACTGGTTTTGGTGTTAAATAACACAGTCCATACGTAGTATTAGTGTTTTAAATGTTTATACACTAAATGCTTAACATAACTTTTTTTTTTTTGTATACCAGACAATGCAGTTCCAAGGCAAACTAAAGTTTCTCTTTGGACAAAAGAAGAAGTCCTCATCAGGAACAGTATTGCCACCTCAGCTGTCCTTATTCTGCATAGTGGTACCACTTCTTCTCCCTTCTGTAGCAGAGATGAAGATGAAAAGCCTGCTTGTGAAAGCAAAACACAAAGCTGATGATGTAACAGCAGTGAATACAAAGTATTTACAAGTTAATCTTTTGGCATTTATGGTCTTCATGTCTATTAAGCATGTAAAAAGCACAAATTATGCTAAAGAACTCCCAAACTCTTTTCTTACAAAAGTGAACAATTTATGTGGAATTTACTATTTAATACAAAATAAAGATAATACAATTACTGTAGTACAATATAATGCAAGACAATAGAATATATTGTACTTTTTTATAATACATGTTAAGTATTATATTACTATATATAAGATTTTATATTAAAAAATGGAACATTAGGATATCTTCCTAACCTTCAGAAATTACCAACACAGTGAAGTCATTCTACTAGCTGTAAAAATGGAAAAGAAAAAGTATTTTTACCAGGAGTTTTCAAATTTCAGTATCTTCTGGTATGACAGTTATTTGGACTTGGATATTTTGTTAACAAACAAAGGCAAAGGAAAACTTCAGAAAGCTGGACGTGTGTGTCTGGGGGTATTCACATGGAGGCTGATGAGTTGTACTTGGTGTACACTTTTATCTTTCAGCAGAAGTTTTATGAACACATAAGTTGAAAATTGCACTAAATGGCTTGGGGGTGATAATTTGGTAGCAATCACAAAAGATCAGGACAGATTGCATTCAGCTTCATTTCCTTCCTAACACCTGGTTTTGTTACTCTTCTATGATTGAATTTTAGTTGATGTTTGGGACTAGGGTTATGTTTTCCCTTATTTGGTTAAATATAACATTACTGTAATGAGGGTGATTGCTGTGAAGCAAAATGCTCGTCAGTAGAACTGACAGTATCGTAATTTGGCTTTTACTTACGTTGTGTTTGTGTATGTGTGGATTCACTATCCAGACATATAATGTGGCTCTAGAACATACATGCTTTTGACAAGAACTAAATTGCTGGAAGGCTGGAATATGCAGGCTTTTGGAGTAGAGGTGTAAAGTCATTTCTACTTGCTAGTTTTTACCGAGGCCCAGGTGAAATCACCTGATGATCAGAATCCAGCTCCTAGAAGAGAGGTGCTGTACTTAAGCTTTACTATCTGACTGGACAGTGGCCAAGGATTTGACAAGAATGAAGTAGTCATTTAACTTGAGTGTTTCCTTTGGTTCAGGCCTGAAGCATAGGTAGCCAAGGATGTGGGCAAATCTATATAGTAACCTTTTTTCTGATGGTTTTAACAAAGGGAAACATTTGTAAAAGTTACAGACATTGCAGTCTTTTCAAAGCCTAATAAGCATCTTCAACTAAAGACGGAAGATCTTTAAATCATGTGGTGATTATTGCAAATTGAAGTCATACAAATTCTTAAATGTATTGCTGGTCACTGTGATATATGTACCTCGAATGTACTTTGAATAGGCAAAGCAGAATATGCACAGCATTTGTCTCAATTCAGGCTGAAATTTATTGTTCCAGATATAGTAAGTCATGAGCAGAATATTCCTAAACATAGCTATTTCTCTTAATTGAATACAGAACTCGAGTCACACACTAGTTTGAGCAACTGAATGTTGCAGGAAACAGATAATTATTAAGTGTTAGTTACTCCATACTTAAACAGTAAGTCTTTGCTAATGGTCAACAGCTTGAAGATCATATTTTTCAGACTCTGTTATTCCACCGTGTTGCCATTCACTGACAAGGAATTTTCCACATTTTCTGTCCTCTGCAGCTCCAGTTCAAAAGGCAGTTCAGGGCTGTGTGAACCAACAGAATTGTATGGAAGAAACAGTCACCATGAAGGTGCTGCTTTCACTAATGCATTACAGATTGCTGAAAACCAAATCAAAGGTGTGTCTGCTAAGTATTTCTGGATTATATACAGTTTATGGAAAAAGAGCCTTATCTTTTATTTTCTCCTGCTGGGATTTACAGATTTTGCTACCAGTGCTCCCTTTTTTCTTTACTCTAACATCTCTTCTTAAAAAAAAAAAAAAAAAGCAAAAGAATTTGTCCACCTCAAAAGATAATGCTGAATCAGCCTGTGATTTCAGAGTGGGCAGAAAAGTTTACAGAGAAATAAGCAATCACAGTAAATAGGAATATTCAACATATGCTTTCCTGAAAGTGGCAGCACTGAATTTAATAAGATTATGTGAAAACTATAATAGTTAATAACAATATCTATCGCTCTTTGAGGAAAAATGGATGATATTACAAATGCTAGTTTTTCCCATAGATTAGAAAACAGAGGAGAATTAGAATGCATTGTCTTTGAAACTCATGAGTTGCTCGCAGCTTTGACTCAGTTTTCCAGCACTTGGCTGTGGAAAAATTACGGATCCATGTTGTATTTCAGATTTTACAATGGATAAAATTTCCATGTGGAGTCTACCTCACTGGGCAACTTCTTCCTGAGCAGAGTTGTACTCATCCTTCTATCATATCTGCTGGAAATCTTTAATGTCTTTAAAACTGTCTCTCTAATAGCCCAATTTTTTGTGAATTTTTCTATTGGAGTAGTGCTACTACTACTGAGAGGGAAAATTAAAAGGAATGAGTAATACTGAAAGATAGTTGGTTGCAGTTTAAGTGTCTCATTAGGCTTTTCCAATTTTAGTTTTAAAATGGAATTTACCTCATTTTGTGACCTTCCTATGCTGATGATTCCAGAACAGCAAACAAACCTGTGAACATTCACTTGTAGTTTAAGTAAGAAAAAATTCTAAACGCTGCTTGTATTAAAACAGATTTTCTTTTAAATTATATAGCAAAGAATAATGGAGAAAATGGCATTTCTCTAGTCAAAGTACAAACCAATGAAGATCACTGGGTCTGGGTTCAAGCTAACACTCAACTTCTGTATCGAAGTGGTTGTTCAGAATATGTCCTTGCCCAACAGCAAATGTTAAAGTAAGTATATTTTGCAGTACTAAAAACAAAGTTTTTAAAAAATTCAGAAAAATGAATGTATTCTTTATGTATGAGATCTTTGAAAGGACTGTAGTGACCTAAGAGGAGAGCTGATTGAGAAAAATTTAGTTTACTTACAATATGGAAATCCATTTCTGTCTTGGAACATATGAAATGACTGTTATAATCCTAAACAATATTTATTTTCTGTCTTCAGTCTTTTTATACTCTGAATTTCAGCATACATACATACTAAGACAGAAACAAAATCCTTGATTATTAATGTGTTCTGACTTTCTTGCACAAAAATGTATTTTGGGGGTTTGATTTACTTTGCAGCTCAAAATCTATGTCCTAGTTTTCTAATTATTATCAACATTTGATTCTGTTAAGCTTTTTTTTTATGCGACACAGTTGAGCTCATGGCTTTAGTTGTGTATATGCAACATAATCTAATGAAGTGTACTCATATTCACTGCATGTTTGTAGATAGATACATCGAGTTGCCTGTAGGCTCAGTCATGGACTGTAAACTAATCTCACAGATTTGCATTCAAAAAGGATGTCTCGGCTGAGTTTTACCCTTTCCTCCCAAATAGGCTTTTCATGCTTCCCCAGTAGGATTGTTCCTTCCAATTCCTGCCAGCCTTTTTCAGGTATCTCTTCCAGCTGGTCTGAAGGAGGAGATGAGACAGTGGACTGAATGAGCAACCAAGAGTTGTACATAGCCACCATCTGGCCCAGTGTTAAAAATGTGGCTGTTATCACAGATTTTTCCTTTAGAACACCTTGCAGACGGAAGAAATAAGTGAAAAAATTTTCACATTTCCAGAGTAGATAATCCTTGCAGGCAGTGTATCTTCCAGGATCCACGTGAATAGCAGAGGAGCTCCCACTTGCAGATCACGGGACTTTTACATTTATTGGGATGGCGCAAACATCATCTTGCCATGTGAGGGAAAGAACTTCTATTAAGAAGCAGATTGAAAGGGCCTGTTCCTTGTGTCTGTGTCTCTACTTCTAAATTGTGTTTTTGTGAAGTTAAGCATGTTTATTTTTTAACATTTTTGTCCTGTGAGTGGTTAAAATCCTTCCTTTGTGCTTGATAGTTCCCGCAGACGGAAGTATTACAAGATTTGGCCTTGGCAATCATATTCAGTTCTGTCTTCCTGATAGTTTGCAGTAGACTTTGTACTTGCTGCTAATTTTTTTTTTTGTTAAAATATATGCTGTCTTCCTGGAAACATACATTCTTTTGGAGAATTTTCACTAGATACTATTTCATTGTAAAACTCTTCATTTGGGGGTTTAACTTTTTTTCACTACTGCATTTTGTTCAGTCCTTTGCTTCCCAATTTGATCAATTTTCTGAGAAGCTAGTTCTGCAGCAAACTTGTATCATATCATTCGCATCTCAATACTGTCAATAATAAAAATAACAATATTTAGAAGAGGACTGAAAATATTTCATACCTCATAAAAAAAAAAGGAGGGAGAAAACCTTCTTTCGTGGTGTACATTTTTTACAGCAGGAAGTTCTCCCTTTGCAACAACATGGACTCCCTCTACTGGAAAATTCTATACTTGCACATCGGTTCGATCCCCAAGGAAAAAGTTCTATTTATTGTGAGCTAAGAAAAAGCCTTCTAAACCCCTCACACCTCTTCAGGTTTTCACAGTTGGTTTCTTACTGAGATGTTCACTTCTTGTTTGGAGAGGGATGGGGTGGATTTGTAGCACTGACCCTGTCTGATTGGGAGTCAGCACATTAGTGAATTCAAGACCCGAACCTCAAGATTTGGACTCCATGTTCTGCAAACTGCTGCATCAGGCATGGATTGCTCAGGGAACCTCCTCTGGCAGAGCTCTTCACTAATGTTGAGTACTTCAGCTGGAGGTCATGCAAAAATAAGTCACTGGCCATCTCAGAACACGAAAGGCAACATAAATTAAGTTAGACATGTAAAGCAAACCTACACACAATGTGAACATCTGTGACTATTCAGACATTTAATTCATTACTTTTTTTTCCTCTCAGCTAACTCTGCATTCTCAAAATACAAAACCCCAACATGGTTCTCTCTCAAATCACATGGATCAAAAAGTTCTTATGTGTCCAAATAGTTCCTTGTTAACAAAACACATCTCATTTAAGATAGTGTTTGTATTTTATCTTTAGGATTTTCTACACACAAATATTATTTACATATCTTTTGAGGGAAAAACACAAGTGTAAGGTAATTACCGTATGGTACTACAATATTTAAGATGTTTGTGAACTGTATGTCTGACATGGAAGAGCAAATGCATGAATAAACTTGAATGAAGCAGTGCCACAGAAAGGTAGCTGTGCACATGCATTGATGCTCAGATTCAGGGATATTCTTTTTCATTTTTGAGCAAATGCAAAGGTTATATGGACAAGAGTGTGCAAGTCCCATATGGAAGACAAAGTATTGCTTGTAACATATGCTAAGCCACTCTGTTTGTATCCCAGAAAACAATAATTTAGAAACCTCTGATTGACTGATTTTTCTTTTCTACTGTTATTGAAAGGGAAGAAGATGAACAACTGAAGATACTAAGTGGTTTTGCCAGTTTGAAAGGAAACCTGGAGGGTCTTTCCCGGAACAGTGCCATTGAAACTCTGGGCCAGTGGAAGCATCTTAACTGGGCAGCAGTGAAAAATGAACAAGATAATGTAAAAGTGAAGTTTGAGCCTCATACTAATGGTGAGTGTTTTATACAAGAGGAACCTCTCAGTTCTAACACTTCAGTTTTAGGCATTCAAAACAACTGCACCACAAACAGTAGCTGGACTTTAAAAAACGCAAGCTCTTGTTCTATGAGCCAGCGAATGAACACGTCTTCAAACAGGAGAGCTGGATCATTCTACAACAGAGACCAAAATTTCTTAAATTTGCCATCAACTTGTCCTTCCCACTGGGGGAGTGCAGAAAACAGCCAGTCTTACTCGGGTGTCCAACAACGTTGTGCAGAGAACTACGCGACAGACCATCTTAAACTACAGAGACCATTTATGTCCTCAGAGTCTCCTTATGACACAGCCATTCCCGTGGAGATGCCTATCAAAATGGAATATGATTCTGATTCTGAAAACATTGCTGATAACTACCTGATGTCGCAAAGCCGAGCATGGCTGGATGAGAACGGCTCGGTGAGAAAGCAGGTGTGTAGCTACCCCAACAGAGTGCACCTGAAAACAGAACCGGACCTCTGTGAGTCAGCCTTGCCTTGCCAGAAGCCAAGGCATTGCCTTTATGCGCCACACAATTGGCAATGCATTGTAGCAAATCATCCAAACAGCCTAAACTTGAACAGATCTTGCAAGGGTTCACGTAGCAAGGAGGTGGCCCCGTTTTGCCCTCAGAACTCCTCCGTGTGTTTGGAAAGCGTGCCTGACCTGCCCCACACAGCTTGCTATGGCCATTTCTACAGCCCAAGCCCCGGGGAGGAGAAAGAGCAGAATAACGAGGTGTTCAAAATGCCATGTCAATTTAGAAACCCCTACTTGGTTCAAGCCATCAAACGTGAGCCCCTGGATTCACCGCCGTTGTCCAATGGTGGACAGAACAGAGTACATGCCAGCTTCCCTGAAAATACATTAGCAGGTCCTGTGCCTCATAAAACCACTGAATGTACATTTTTTCAATAGATTTTATAACATTTGAAGTATTTATAATGTTAAAGGCAAGGATTTGTAGATTCTCTTCCAGTTGGGTTAAGTGAGTTACTAAAATTAAAAGATTTTGAGTGTGTGTGTGTGCACCTGTGTGTGAGAAAAAAACAGACACAGATACACACACCCTACCCCTCCTACTGCCCTCCTCTTAGTGATCTTTGCAAAGGGAAAAGAAAGACAAAACCTCAGGCACAGAAAAGTAATCATTATTCGCTGCACAGTACCTGATAATTTGTCATTATCATCTTTCCTCTCTTGTCTGCAGTTCATTACCAAGGTCTAGAAATTTCTGTTTCCTGCTTTTGTTCTGTGTTTCTCAAGCTGATGTGATGCCTCTGTGCAAATCAATAATGTTTATGGTCTTCAGTGTGGCAAATTTACCTTAGGAGTTTTTGCTTTTTAATTTTTTTTTTTTACTCTAAGAAAGACAGATCAGCTATTCCTTCATCTCAACATCGAATTGGTGGGAACAGTCAAGGGCTTCCCAACACAACTTCTTAATTTAGAAGGACCACATTAATAAAAATAATGACTAAAATCCATTAGGAATTATTTCACTTCAAACTGAAGTTATTCCCAAGTTTCCTTGATAATGTTTTAGAATCCATATTTTGCCATTTTAAAGGCATCAACCTTTCATGTTGCTGTCTGAAAGACTGTTCAATGGGATGTAATCCACTTAATTAAATGAGTTAAAAAATGCTGTTAAATGTACTTGAGAAGAAAGTATTTCTCCAATTATTTTCCTGGCTGTTACTTGTAAATTAACAAAGGAAATGCACTTTTAAATTTGATAGGATCTTTTTGACTGCTAGCAACTTGTTAGACGTCATCACCTGATGTCAAAGCCAAAATCCCATGCTAAGGTTATTTTCAAAAGCATCCTAGTTTCAATCCCAAAAGAAAACCCTAATCTCACCGAGAGCCATCTGGTGGATGTGTACCTTTCAAAAGCACTTTGGTGCACTTTAGTGCTTTTGAAAACAGAGTGTATACTTCCTTTTGAACCCAGGCAGTAATGTATTTCCGCAACAAAAAAATCTACAACTTATATTTTGGGTTTTTTTGTTGTCGTAATTTGACTCCTGCACTAACTTTTATTTTAAAATTGCACTATTTCAACTCTATATCAACTTCACCTTTATAAAACCCACATCATTTAAAGAAATGCTTAGATGTATATGTGCTTTTTGAAAGAAGCCCTATAATGAATGTTTTCCTTTTCAAAATGTTATAATTAATTATAATGTCTTAATTTCTATATCTATTTGTCAGTAAGGGTGTGGCCAGAAGAGTGGTGTAAAATTCTTCTGAATGCTTTAAATATGTGGGATAAGTGCCGGTTTAGGTAGTGTGGTGGTTCTGCACCTAGGAGGCTGCTCTTCTCCAAGGCTGTCTGCCTTCTCTGATAGAAATTACTGCCTGTACATTAGAGTTGGCAGATGTAAAAATGTATTTTCTCTGCATGTCAGATGCTTATGATCAGTGGTTTGATCAGAAATGCTGCACTTTGCACTGAAATGAAACTTCCTGATGACTGTCCTGCACAAAGCAGTATTCCTAGCAGAAAGGCAAGACTGGACAGTAAAGAGGGGCAACAATATCTTACTGCAGCTCAGGTTAAATCTGCCATAGTCTAGCTGGCCATATCCAAGCCATGAGAATATTACCCTTTTTGTGTCTGAGGTAAATCAGCTCCCTGTTGGCTATGTGCTGCCTCTTACTTGAGACAGTCTTGATATCCTTACTTTAATACTCCTGCTGGTGGGTGCAATGCAACATCAGAATCCATTCTGAGGTGAGACCACAGTGGTGGAACTTACACCACTCTCCAGAACATCACTGTTCATATCACAGAAATCCAAGCCAAACTTCAAAAGTACTTGTGAGGGAGCAAACTGGTCACTAATGTAGAGTGAGACTGCCATAAAACAGTGTTGCTGCTCAACCTCTGCCTCATTGATTCACTACCCACATAGTTATGAGCAGCTGTTCTTTTAGACTCTCCCAGAGCTGCTCTCATAGTCTTTTGTTTGGCATGTGGCAGTGGCACGGCTTGTATCCTAGTGCTAGACACTCTGCTGTGGCATCGTAGCTGCTGGTAGGGGTGTGCTACGAACCATGTAATGTTCTCTAGTCCAGCCCATGTGCAGCTGCCTGGCACAAATAAGATAACAGGGAGACAGTGTAGTGTGGGAATGGATGGATTGGGGCAAGGGGAGGACACTCCTGCATGAATGGAGAAAAGCCGCTCGCTTAATTCCACTCTTGGAATTGCTGTCTCACCCCTCTGAAGGAGAGTACCTGGGCTTGGTTTCACACTGCCTTGCACCTTCTCTCATAATTTTCTTTGATGAAGCATGACTGTAGAACACTGTTACCTTCATCTGGACATGCTGGTGCCGTTTTGCACGATGGCAGGGGTTACACCAGGTGCAACTCTGTAGAGGACCGTGCCACTGAATGCCTTGTCTGTGCTTAGAGGTATTTCCTGGCATGACTACAGTGGGAGTGCTCCACCAGATTTCTCTCCTCGGTTAAGAAGCAATTTATACTAACGAAAGAGGATATCTAAAATTCTCCCTGTTACAGAATAAATGCTTTCTTTTTGACAGAACTCTGGCTTATGTCAGTTAGAATTATTTTTCTCATATTTCCGAGAAACCCAGACACATTTTACACATCTTGATTGATATTACAGAGGTAGATGAAGCTTCTACGAGTAAGAGAATCTAATTTGATACAAGAGATGTTAATGGCTGCCAGGAGGAAGGATGAATGTGTGACTCAAAAGTGAGATGTCACCTTCTGACTCCCCACTGTTTAAATGCAGTCAGGTTTGTTTCCTTATCATTCCATAAAGTCTGAATCCAAGAAAAACACATTTGTCCTGCACACCGCATTTGAATTTAGCCCACTTAATTTGTGGCAGAGTTGTTATTTCAGGTCTCACATGAAGAAAATGTGGAATCAGTAGATTCTTTCTAGTCTAAGTTAAGACACATGAAGTGCAGCAACCTCTCAAGAACTTGGCTTATGGAGAGATCAGCAGTTTATCCCCTTTCTGAACAATTGCTAACCACTGTAGATAGTAAACAAAGCTCAGCTCCTTCTAAGTGCTTGGAAAGAACAGAGGAAATAAATGCTTAAAAGGAGTCTCTTGCTATTTGTGTTTAAGGCACAGATATTCCTTCATCATCTCATCATGACATGTGCCCTGGCTTGACTTTGGACTGAAATCTGACATTGCATTGTACCCTCTTAAATTGCCAGTGATTTAATCTTATAAAACCTTTTTGTTTTCACATTATTGACCCCCTGGAGCTGACCAGTAAATAGCATGAAAGACAGAGCAGTTCTTTAAAATGGTTACATTTTCTTAGTGGTGGTTGTTGCTTTGGTATTATTCTGAAAACTAGCACTGAGAAATAGGGTTTAAGATGTTTTCAATCACTTGTATTTAGTTTATATCCTTAATGAACTGCTATTTGTGTCCCTCAAGCGCAACCCTAAAATCTGTTTCAGGAGCCTCACAATGCGTTTATTGTAGCAACAATAAAATAAATATTCTTGTAGAAGAAATGCCTAGTCAAATGATTGCCTAATAGGAACTTGAAGCATCCAGGCAGAGAGAAATGCCTGATGAATAATAGAACTCAACCATGGAAAGCAACTATTTTCACTGAAAAACAACATGATTTGAGATAGGGGTAAACTTGTACAGAAAAAAGAGTGGATTTTCCTGCAGTTCCACTGGCGACTGAAACTGGGGCAGATCTCCACTGCAGATAACACTATAAATAATTTATATTCACTTTAGAGTCTTTGGATGCGTAAGTAGAGCTTCATTTCGAAAATCTGAGTGAGGGCAGTACTGTGCAAGCAGCAAACTTGTTTCAGTTGTTCTCGGTTTGGAGGTTCAGGTAGGGAAATGAAAGATAAAGGGACTGTACCTAAATTCTCTGTAGGAAAGACTTAACTTCCTACTCCTTGATTGTAACGTGGAAATGCTATGTATACCTTATGGTTTAACCACACTTTATTAGAACAAAGAAATAGATTCTTAAAATTCTTGGAACTGAGGCTGCTCTGAATGGTATAGGGTCTGACATTTGAGCATTAGCCAGTTCAGTAAGACATAGGAGCTGATTCTTTGATATGGTATTGAGATCAACAGGGCATGTGCAATTCTTCCAGAAATTCCTAGTGCTTAAAATACATAAGAGGCAACAAGCCTGAGGCAAGGAATATTCTGTGGGATAAGATCAGCTTCTGTGGCTTAGAAGCTTTTCTTAACTCTTTATGTTGTAGCCATATTGGAATTTAAATAGGACAGCCTCACCCACTGCAGTTATTTCAGAAAAGCCATTATTTTGTCTTAACAAGGTGTGATGTCTTAATTGAAATAGTTAAAAGACACCATTTCCCCTGCCTACAAATACATATATTGTCTTAGGTAGTGGTGAAAAAAGGTTAACATACTGTTTTCCTTTCATTAGTGTTATGTAACTAAAAACCCCCAAACTCAATGACAGGGTTATAGAACCACTGTACTACATTTTTGTCTTCTCTTTCTGCTCTTTTCCTCTCTCTCTACTCTCTTAGTGTAAACATTCAAAATGGACATACTTTTCTGATCATATTGAGACAAAACCTCTAAACCTAAACTAGATTGTAGAAAATTCCTCCTAAGAATCCCAGTTTCTCTCCCTGGAGATACTTCTCTTTTAGATCTTGCAAAGTCCTACGTGAAATCACGTTACAACTGAAACAGGCGTCTGTAACATGTAGTTAGCAAGAGATTGTGGCTGTGCTCAGGATACAGTCACAAGGTTTTTATCTGTCTGGAGACTGATGTGAGCAGGCTGCACCTGGTAGCTCATGTTCATAGCCACTACCACCCTGACAAATACATATTTGTCATGTTTCCATGGCATGTGGTATGTGTTGTTGTCATTACGAATACATTACCCTATAATGTTACCAGAAATGCCTCTGAACAAAATCATCAGCAACAGGATGAAAAATATACTGAGCCCACAAAGTACTTTTTCTAAAAAAAAAAAACCCCAAATATATGGAGATCCAAGCACTTGCTTGTGCTTAGGCAAAGACTTCCTCTGAATGGAGGCTTGGAGGGAAAGTAAAAAAATTACTGTTAAGAAAAAATTTGGGAAGAGAACATATCACCACAACTGATATATGGCCATCAAGGTGTAATAATTCTGTGACTACAGCATTAATTCTTCACCCACAGTTAAATACTCTGTGAGTCTAAAATCACATTATTTTTTTTTCTGTACAACTGATTTTGTAACTGTTACAGCTTTTCGGGTTAAGAATAATTTCTTGCAAATAAGGCTTGAAGCAATTCAATGCTAAGTTGCTTTTCTCAATCAGACTGAAAACATCATTCTAGGAGGCCTGAAGTGCTTCTGTACCTTTCCTGGGGTTAGTCTTGCAAACTCAGTGTGTGCTTTAACTCTCTTGCTGCTGGTGATTGTGAAGCTGTTGCTCCAGCTGTGCAGTCTGAAGTTTTTCAGGATTTCCTTGATGCAACAGGACTCCAGGGACAGCTCCAGTTTCACATTTGTACTGGTAGAATTATGGTATTGTAATGACTAATACAAAGATGTGGCAGAAACCAATAGAAAGAACATCAGCTGCTTAGCTGGTTTTAGTAATTGTATTTAACTAATTAAAAGGCTATGCTAAAAAAGAATCAGGTGAAGTTCTGGTGTAGAGCTCCTCATTTTGCACCACAGGAGGGTGTCAGCTCTCCCTTCTGAACCTCTTTTTTTCTTTTTGTTTTCAAACTTTTGGACCATATGTATCCTCTCTTTGTTAATTTAAAATGTGAAATAAGGAAAAGCATGCATCAACAGTTGTGTGGTTTTGGTTTTTTTTTTTTAATTTTGGCTTTCTAAGAAAGAACTTCAAAAAGGCAAAAGTTAATTAACAATTAACAGTATTCAGTTTTGCTTCTATTCCTATCATAACCAAGAAGATTCTTCCTCTACATGGTCGACAAACTTCCCTCTTCTGATTCTTCCTCACATCTCTTCTGCCCGAACTCCTCCTTAACAAAACCAAAGAACACTTTCTTCTTTAAAGGCAGTTCCTTTTTCTTCCTCTAGCTTTTCCACCACTGTATTGGATAGGATGGTACATTTTGGTCTTTTGGTCTCCACCCTATCTGTTTTCTGTGTCTGCACCTTTATTTCCACTTTAGGCACACTTCAAAAGTTTTGCCAAAAGAACAGTGTTAAGCCGAAGTGCAATCCCCCTTTTTTCCCTGCCCTCCTTATTAAGACAGAGGTACTCACTAATTACAGCTGTACTCCTAAAGCAGAAAAGGTCACTTTGCTGGTGAAACATCCTCTCTTCAGGAGGCTGTACTGTCAAGAAACTCTGACTTACCATCAAGTTTAGTTCTGCAAGTGTAAATACACTGCCAAGTCCTTTTTCCTTAAGACATGTTATCTCTTTCAAAAAGTCAAGGAACTCATTTTTCCTTTTTTTGCTTCTCTTTTTTTTCTACATGTGTTTATTCTTTCACTGTGCAATTGCACTTTTAATTTGTAATTTTTATTTTTTTTTAATAAAAAAAGGGTATGGAAGCATTACACAACATGCACAGTGCAGTGTTTTCAATTAGTCCATTTTAGTCCAAATAATGATCAAGCATTTTAATGTCACTCCATGTAAAAGACTCTGTTATGGGAAGGCCCATGAAAAAATAAAAGTACCAATAATATCATCACCGAAAGGGTATAATCTGCCATCAAAATTCAATAATAATCCTGTATTAGAAGGGCCATTGCTGCTTCTCCTGAAGAAACACAGTGGAGGACAAGACTAACTCTGAGCGACCTGCTCTAGAGGACAGTGTCCCTGTCCACAGCCAGGGGATTGGAACTAGATGATCTCTAAGATCCCTTCCAGTCCAAACCATTCTATGGTTCTGTGGTTAACAAACAGGTGCATGGAGTTCTACCAACAATTTGGGCCTATCTGGCATTCCATGATCCCCCAAATTTTGTTTTGGGAGGGCCTATTTCTGGAAAGAAGAGCACAACCACCGCAGCACTATTGGGAAATGTGCTAGCTGAGGCAGGTGGTGCCTGCACTGGGGCAGTGGGGTGTGCATGCTGCCCACGTGGAGAGGTAAAGCATTCCTGCAGGGCAGGCACTGCTCCAGCCCCAGGGAAGCCAACCCAGGGAATCCTGTGAGATCACCTTTGCTAACATGTAAACCCAACCAGCACCACCGGCTGTGCCGCTCCAGGTATCCCGACTGCCACCAGTGTCACGGTGTATCCCTGATACACCTATAGAATACATCGTGGCTGGTTGGAGCCAGGCAGGGAACTGTGGGTCCCACCCTCTGGCATGTTGTTTGAACCCAGAGCACTTTGCTGTTGTGTTCTGTACTGTCTCCT
>JAOXXN010000395.1:90017098-90028899 GCA_026770055.1 Myrmophylax atrothorax | reverse complement strand
AAAGCTGCTGCCATGTGTGTTTCCTGCCCCTTCCCGGCACTGGGCCCAGCACTGCTCCACCCCAGGGCTGGTGCCAGCCCCAGCCTCACCTGGTTCCCAGTATCCCCTTTGCACTGGTTCCACCAGCTGCCCACCCTGGACCCCTCCCAGTATCTGCTCTGGATTGGTCCCAGTACCTGCTCCTAGCTTGAACTGGTCTCAGCATCCACCTTAAACTGGTGCCAGCATTCACCCTGACCTGAACTGGTCCCAGTATCCTTAAACTGGTCCCAGTACCAACCCTGCAATGGTCCTAGTACTCACTTGCAGCCCAAATTAGTTCCAGTATCCAGACTAGCCTGATCCTGGCACCCACCGTGGGCTGAACTGGTCCCAGTATCCACCCCAGCATCCTCCCCTTGAACTCCTCCCAGCATCCCTCCTGAAGTGGTCCCAGTATCCATCCTAAACCGGCCCCAGCCTCCATCGATGCCTGGAGCTGGTCCCAACAACCCCTCTTAGTCCGCAATCGCGCTGCCCTCCCCCGGCCCGCAGGGGACAGACGGATGGACGGACACACAGACAGACACACAAACAGACGGACAGATAGATGGATACACAGACAGACACACAAACAGACGGACAGATAGATGGACACCCAGAGAGACAGACACAGAGACAGACGGACACACAGCCGGGTAGACGGACGGACGGACGGATAGACGGACAAACAGGCGGACAGAGAGACAGACAGACAGAGTCAGACAGAAGGACAGACGGACACAGATGCATGGACAGACACACAGACGGACACACAGATGGACACACAGACAGACAAACAGGCGGGCGGACAGACGGACACAGACAGAAGGACAGATGGGCACAGACGGACGGACAGACAGACAGACACGCACACACGGACGGACACACAGGCGGACAGACAGACAGACGGACACAGAAGGACAGACGGACACGGACGGACAGACGCACGGACAGACGGACAGACAGACAGACACGGACACACGGACGGACACACAGACGGATAGACGGATACACAGACAGACAGACGGACAGACGGAGATACAGACGGACACACAGACAGACAGACGGACGGACAGACAGACGGATGGAGGAGCGCGCGGGTACGCGCCCAGGCCGGCGGGCGCGCGGCACGGCGCTGGCTCCCCATTGGCTGAGACTCGCGCGTGTCCGCCAATGGCCGCCCGCCTGGGGCGCCGCGGTGGCGGCGGCGGAAGTGACGTTACGGGCGCGAGCCGGCGGGGGCCGGGGGGCGGTGCGGGACGTGGTTCGGTGCCGGAATTCAACAGTAACGCCGAAATAACCAAATTGTAGCCCAGTCCCCCCGCCCGGCGCGCCCCCTGCCCCCAGCTGATCGCTGGAGAGCACCGTGCGAACAGGAGTTGGATTTATTCTTGGCTTGTGTGTTTCCTCCCCCCGGCTGTGCGGGATGAGCGCCGTGGCTGGGGAGGTCAAGGCAGCAAATGGCAAAGCGAAATTCGAAAGGAAAGTGTTCTATTGTGACGTGAGTGCGTGTCCTTGTTGCGTTTGGGAGCGGAGCGTGCGGGGCTGGGAGCGGCGCGGGGCTGGCCCGGGCGCGGGGGCGCACCCGAAGGGACACGCTGGGATGTGGGATGCGCTGGGATAACGCGGTGGGCCCTGCACGAGCTGCCCGGCTCAGGGGGCGCTGAATTCGGGCTGTTCTCGAGCAGCCGCCCTTGAGGTGTAATGGGTCTAATTGCCGCCTGCCCAGTCTCTCTGGTCAGTGTTTCTCATGGGCGGCTACAAAGGCTCATTTATCTTGAAAGGCTGCGACGTGCTAAATTTATCAATATCCTATTATTGTTCTAGCTCTGAGTGTTTTTCTAGCGCTCTCAAGTTCTGCGACAGTATGTCAAGAGAATAGATAATATTAGCATGCATTAGTTGTTGCTTTTTTTTGAAGCTAAATATAGTAAGAAATATTTGTACAGCTGCATTGTTTTCCATTCATTATTGCAATGGGGGGTGTGTGTCTGTGGGTCTTAATGAAATGCAGTTGTCATCCTCCATTGTTCCTCTGATCACTTGGATGTAACAAGGGACGGAGTTGCAGTTATTCTAGAGCATAATTTTGCCTCTGTGCCTTTCTAATCACTCTATGAGCATCCGGTTTTGCTAGCTTTCTAGCCTGAAGAAGTTTAGAAAACTAGGAATCTAGAAAGTGGTGGTAGAAGAGAAGAGGGAGTCTCTTTAAAACTTATTTAATTATTTAAACATGTATTAAAGCTTTATTTAAACCGGTTTGCATACTGTTCCTGGTCATTTTAGTGGTATGCTGTTCTCCTAAATATCATGCTGTAAAGCCAATGGAGACCTTGAGAGTTACACTCTAGGAACCGATGTATTTCAAGTTGTTATAATTCACCTTTTAGTTCACCAACTACAGAATATCTGTAGCATAACTGACAATGTGCTTTCAAATCATTTCTTTCAGGTTTGTAAAGTTTCATGTGTGAGTTCTATAAGTCTTCAGTCACACTATCGTGGTGCAAAGCATAGAAAGGTAAACTTTTCCATATTATATGTCTATGCAAATTTGATCATAAATCTGGGACTCTACTTGATTTCACTCGGCGTCAGATGCTTATCTAACACATTGATAGAGCTGTAACAGGAATTTGCTTGAAATATCTGAAGAAAAAGATGATGTGGGAATCTCACAACTGTACTTTGTTCAGCAAGTTACTCAAAACATCAGCCATACCTAAAGGTAAATGTGTGCTAATTGTGAAATTAACATTTGAATGACACGGGAGGCCACAGCTGGTGGAATAATGTAAACATCTGTTTTCGGATTCAGTTGGTAAAACTACTGCTCTGTTTTGCCAGTAGCTCACCTGTACTTTGGATAAAACTAACTCTCTTATTACTTTGATAGTAACATCAGTTCCGATTTCCTGAAGGAGTTACACAGATTCCACCAGCAAATCCAACAGTTCTGGGTTTTTTGAAGCATCTCAGTAGCAACTCCCTGGTGTAAACACAAAACAATCAAAGACAGATTATCAGACAACATGGGGATGTATTTAGAGACAAGGCTTTTCCAAATGTTGTTTGGCTGAATCTTTGGCTGCTGACTGGCTGATGATTTTCTTCTATTTAGAATTCCACCACATTCTCAGCCTGTAAAGGTGAGACACAGTTGTCTGTGCTCCTCTGCTGTCATCAGATTGTTTGTGGTGTTGGGGCACTGAAGGGCCTGCTCTGGTATTTTCTTAATGCCATGTTGCTCTTCTTGGAACGTTAAAGACTAACTCCAGTACTGCCTTTCTCAAGTATTTGTGTGCCCTTTTTTTTTTGTTGATGATGATAAGAGGCATCTCCCCACCTCTAACAGTATTTTGTTACCTGTTTGCTGATCACTTTAATAGTGTTGATTCTTATTTGAGTCAGTGGCTCCATTTTCTCCAAACACTTTTTTCGCCCAGGATTGAGTCTTCTTGTTCCCTGTTGATCCAATGGCAGTGTACAGCAGTATTTTCATGTCCTGCAAAATGTTCCTTCCAAATGCACCAAATTCCTTTGGTTTTGTTGTTGCTGTTGCCTTTTCTCCCTTAGGTGACTTCCACAGCAATCCGGTTATTGCTGCTTTTTCCTTTTAAAGTATCAAAACTAGTGGTTATTTTCTTAGAAGATCTGCTTATAGTTTTCCCTCTGTTTCAGTTTTGGAAATCAGTGTGTGCTAGGCAACATCTGTCAGACTTTCTTGTGTCAGTGAAGGCCTGCAAACTGACAGCAAACAAGAACTGGGCAGGTTGAAGACTAGATCCTTGTTAGACTTTAAGTGTTAGTCCTGGTGTGGAGTCCTGATAAGTTGCGTGGCATTTCTGTAGGGATAACTCTCCAAGATCACCTCATCATTCTTTTCAGTCATCTGTAATTTTTTTACTTTAAATTATGAAATGTATTGTATGTTTTGGTGGAAGAGGATCAGAACTCATAGAGGTATTTCAGATTTTTTGTGTCACAAGGTTTAAAGTAATCATCAAAGTCCTGAGCTTACTTTGCTCTTCGATACAGGGTAGGTGTTGATGGTGGTTTTATTTGAAGCCTTTTCCATTTCCACTTTGAAGTTTATGTGGATATTTTTCTGAACAAGTCAGGGTGGTTGAACGAGTCACCTGACAGATGATCAGTTACCCAATTTGATAGAATTGTTGCCACTTGTATTCTGTTGTATGTGAAACTGAAACACAGGAGTTCTCAAGTCTCTGAATACTTCATTTACAAAATACTAACCAGTGTTTTGATTCTACATAGTGTATCTCTTTGGAATTCATTTAGTTTATATCCATGAGGGTTGATTCTTTGTTGTGCCAAGAGTTTGGACTCCTGACTGACTCCAGTGTTCGTTACTGTGATGCTTTCCGTGTCCTTAACCTGGAACTCAAGTAATAACAAAGCACATCTAATTTTTTCTAGTGCTGGAAGCTCATGAGGCCAAACCTTGTAAAAAGTGCAGCTGAACCAAAGGTTGAGTGGCTGGGGGATGATCCCTGTGCAAGGCTGTGTGTCCCTTGTGCACGGAGTGCTGTGTGTATCGTTGCTAACATGGGGTTTGTGGTTTCATTGCTGAGCAGGTGTTGATGGGGTGGGGAGTTGTGGAAAGTGACACAGCCAAAGTACCATTTATACAGATGTGTATAATTCTTGTCTCTGGGAACTGGAATTGGGTTGTGTGATACACTTTGGAAAACAGTTGAATGTTACTTTTAGTCATTATGGTAAAATATTTAGAAATCATCTAAGTTTGCTAATGCTTTTCATTGAGCCAAGCCTGTGAGAGTAATGGGGGATATAATGCATGAAGGGTGGGGGGTTTGGGCTTTTTTTTTTTTTTTTTGACAGCTGAGTAAAAGCTTAGGCATTAAAATATACCTGCTGAGCACATACCTGGAATATGTTGGTATGTGATATATTTTAGTCTGGTTTTGTAAATATGCATTAGCCTTATTGCTCAGTTTGCTAGAAAAGAATCCTGGAGTGGAATGTCTTTTTTCCATGTGTTTTGAATAGCCCTTTTCAGGTGTGGCACCAGCAGAAATGTTGCCTCTTCTGTGTACTGTATTTGGAGCAGATGAAGATTGTTTCTGGGTCTCTCAAAGATTGAAGGTTCCTTGTCCTCCCTTCTGGAGGTAGATAGGTAGAAATGCCTGCCATGTCCCAAAAGGAGAAAACTCTGCATTCAAGATGCTGCAAGCTCATTAGAAACAAGGGATGCTCAGATCTTTGAAGAGAGCTGTTAGTCTTTGTCTTTACCATTTCAGTGTTCTTCTCCTCTTACCTCTGCTTGTTGAAAACACCTGATGTACAGGCAACTTTTCTTTCTTACGGCATTAAAGTCAACCATGCTGGAAAAGTATTTCAGTCAGATGTTTTTGTGTTGGTGCTTGGAATGCTAACATAGCTAGATTTCAGTTACAGGCAAACTACCTCGATGCTATATTGTTTGTATTTGGTCTCCAAAAGCATGCTGTTGTGTTCTGCAGCCTGTCTTTATGATCCAGAGAGATGTAAATTGTGGAGCTTTTCTTTTGAGAAAAAAAAAAAACAGACAGAAAACAAACAAACCAAAACTCAATTTGCTTAATATGAGCTTGCAGAATTAAAATAAACAGAATTTTCCTGTATAGGCTAATGACATCTAACTGATGTATTTCAAAAGTGTATATGTTTAAGAACAACTAAATTATGTTTATGTAATGCTTAACTATGCCCATGAAACTGTTCTGTTAGGTAACCTGTGAACTGGAATTGTGTGGAAAACTTTTATACAGTACCTCTTACAGATTGTGGTGTGCATGGGAGGTTTGAACCCTTAAAAACAGTAGTTTTTGAGTTTGGGCTTCCTGAAGTTAGACACTTTGTTAAAAGTTAGTCTAACTTTTCATAGTGTTAGCTCAAAAACAGCTGTTGCAACACCTGACCCAGAACAGAGAACAGAATTCTTACCTAGTGTGTGAGAATCTTAATTCCTGATGTACTGGAAGGGATCACAAGTAAAATGGACTCTTAGCTTCAGTTGTGAACCTCCATTTTTTGATATTAGCAGTAACCTAAGTCAAAGCTGATTGTCTGAAAATGGTCAGCAGGAAAACCTCCTGGAGGAGCAGCTAACAGTTGCTAATGTTTTCTGCACTTGTCTGAAAAACTTGGTATTAGCAGCTGTTTGTTGTAAAACTGCAAAATGGCAAGTGACAAGAACTCTTGGAGCAGCGTAACTGCAAAGGAGACCGTCTGTATTCCGAGTTTATGAAATCCTGCTGAGCTTATGTAAAACCATCTGTGTCGATAGTGGGACTTAGGTAACTTCCTTTCTTATGACTGCCATGGAAGGACAGCTGTTTGTCTTCTCAAACAATTAACTGTTGTGTCAGTCATGCTCTCTATTGAATTGTCACACCCATGTGCAGCATCTCTTCCATCCACTGAATACTGAAAATACGGCTCTAAAATCCATGGACTGCTGTGGACAGACAGCCACTTTATGGGTACAAAGGTCATGCATAATTACTTCTTTTTGGTAAATGGCAAGCTTGTATTTATTTGCCAAAAACTCTCAAAATTAGTCAGGATTGATTTAGCCGTGTTCTGAAATGGAAATTTAAGTTCCTCTTTTCCCCAGATTCTGCCAAAAAAAGATCTGTTTGGTTTCAGCTGATGAAAGCCACTTTTCTTGTTCTCCATTAGGTGATCTTTCCTGAGATTTGGCTGGTCTTAAGGTTTAGCCAAATCCACTCCAAATGATGGGGGAGCTGCTTTTAGTTAGTTTGTTTTCCCTTTTGTGGAGGGGTTTTCTTTTTTCTTTTTGTTTTTGTTTTGTTGGAACTACAGCTTTTGAAAGCTTAGGAGCTGCAATCATGCAGAACTCGAGGTTTTCCTGGCATCTTTAAGATGTTGTGTTTCAATCCATAATCATCTCTTAAAACTTCATTAAATAAGAGGGCTTTCTTGAAATGAACCTTGTGTTATCTGTAACTATGCTTTTGTCAGTACTTCTGGCTTTTGCAGGAAATCATAAAGGCTCTAATTTTTCCTATGTGACAATGGAAACTTTGGCCTGTAAAGTAATTTTTCTGCAAAGGCTTCTCAGGAGGTACTGGGTTTTTCCTTCAAATGCTGCAGCACATTAATTTCTTTTTCTTATTTTATTTTGGGATGACTTGCATCTTCATAATTAAAGAGAGAGAAAGCCCTGAGACCCGAGACTGTCTTTTGTAAGTACAACACTTTTTTCTTTCCAGCCTCCTAGGACAGATATTGCTTGGGGTTTTCTTTGTGTGTTGCTTTATCAGTAGTTTGGGTATTTGCATTTGCCAGATTTATATGCCTATAACTGTGTTTCTATTTATATGCTGAGCATTCTTCTGAGATTTCTGTCTAGTAAACTGTGGAGCAAGGAATTATTTTAGAGCAAAAAACCTTAATTATGCCTTTCCACATGTAAATATTTGTATAGCTGTGTAGTGGAGGGATGTATAGCCAGTATTCTAGTTTCTCAGCTTCCCAGGGTAAACCAGTCCCACTCTCTGTCAGCTTTATGCCCTGAATGCCAAGCTTCAGGCAGTGTGCTAAGAAGCTAAATCAGCAGTCTAACACAACACTGCTGCAGTTGCAGCTCTAGCTCTGCTGAAGTTGCTTGGCTGCATCACAGGAATGTTCTGCCTCTTGTTATTGTAGTAGACTTGGAGTAGGAAAGATGTATTCCAAGTGAATTCAGTTGTTGGGGTGTCTTTTCCCCCAGGAACTGGGAATGTGAGTCCAGACTGTCATATGACAATGAAAATAAGAGTTGTGGTGAAAGGTGGAAACCAAAATCTTGTTGTAAAGGTACTTGTATTGATGTACAGGAAGCAGAGTACGTAGGCAGATATGGGAATACTGATAAAAACCACAGATTATTAAAACTCCAATGGTTACACAGTCAATCATCACAAGAAATAAGCCTTTCACTCTACTTTGTCTTCTTAGCCTGTTCTCCCACAAAACAAGGCTTATGTTCCGGCTTTGTCATCTGTCCCCCTGTATCTTTTGAACCTCTCAGCCTTTTTGAACCAGGTTGATCAAGGGTGCCTGAAGATACACATCTGCACAGAGGAGAGGGATGGTGTCAGTCCTGTGCTGAGGGAGGTGTTGCAGGCTGAGCTCACTGCTTACTGGACCCTGAAGAATCAACGCTCAAGAAAGATTTATTAAAGTGCTGGTCAGAGGCAATTTTCTGAGAGACTGGACTCCATCTTCTGCTCTCATGGTTTTGTGTTGAGAAGACAATTAGTGTAAGACATGTCATTCAAGTGTGTGAACAACTCTGAGACTTTGCCTCAGCAGACGTGACTGCCATATGCATATCTTCTGTTTTTAGAAGTCCTGCTAATGAAGCTCCTTGACAGAATTTGAGTAAGTTGTGAAAATGTAGAGGTCTTCTGAAAATCCAGGGGATTCAAGCACTCCAAAATTGTATCTGTACCTCAGCAACAAGAACAGATTTGTGTGGCTATAGGCAAGGGTTTTTAGTGAAAGACACTTTCTATAGATTTCTTTTAAGTTCTTGTCAGAAATGATGATTAATACTGACTGAAGAGGTTCTTTCTTCAAGATCATAAAACCTTGTTTGGGAGGAGTAATGTAAAGGATGCATAGAACAGAAAGTGAGACTTGAATAAGGCAACAGGAGGTGTGGCAGCAAGACTGTGAAAAGAACAGTGAGGTGCAGGAGCCTGTTGCAGAGACCTACATGTTTAGAAAACAGTACTGTGTGTACTACAAGCTTGGCACCCCAAGGAAAATTTGAGTTAAGAATGTGTGAACACTACAAACGCTATCTTTGGAAATGTCATGACCTGGAATCCTTCAGTTTGTAATGTATCTTACAGAATGAGAAGATTGAAGTTGAAATTATTAAAGTGAACAGTCTAGATGTGAGACTTTGGTAAACAAGTTAGCTCCAACTTCTGGAGGAGTCCCAACATCACAGGGTACCTCATGTCAGAAGCATTGCAAGGTGTGCTTCTTCCAGAATGTTCTCTGCCTCAGCAATCATTTTGAAGCAATCAGAAACTTTTACTTCTAATACAAAATGATTATTCATGCTATTGATGTCTCCTTTATCCTACTCTATCAGTATTGCACTTTGCTTCACTGAAGATCAAGATGTAAGAGGCCAATTTGCAAGCCACTGCTAGGGGTTTTTTGTCCAAAAGAGACTGAAATTTGGCCTTATGACACTTACTTGTATGTTTTTGTTGTGATGGTTTGGGGTTTTTTTACAAGTAGAAAAGCTTTTTGCTTGAGTAAGTTTTCAGAGGTGGCAATTCAGATTTAATTTTGGGAACTGTGATGCAGATTTATACAGCCAATATATATGGAGAACTTCTTGAAACTCTCCCATGGACATATTACCATTTATATAAATAGTTCTCCCTCGAGGTCCTGCAGATGTAGGAAATTCATTGTAATCAGTCACTGAGATGAAAGAATAAATTCTGAATTTGCTTTGCTTTTATTTTTTTTCATTTTAAATAGCTGATTTCTTTTCTTACAATTGCAGACATATGTAGTAAGCATGAACAAAAATTATACTGCATTTGTGGAATTAAGTAATAAAGTTTTGTGAGTGGGCACAGGAAGTATGGATATGGTGCTATGTGTAAAGTATAAATGTAATATTATTTCAGGATATAAATGAATAAGATGCTTCTGTTATTATTGCTGGATCTGCAGTCTTATTCTAATGTTCATTTTATCAAATATTCCAGTGAGAATGAAATGTGAAAGCATGTTCAAAGAACCAGGAACAAAAATGTAGGGATGTTTTCAAAGTGAAGGATGAGTTTTCTTGGAAATCACTTGGGGCAAAAGCTGACAAGTACCTGAAGTGTACACTAAATATCTAAAGAAGAACAGGTACTTCAGAGGATGAGGTTTGACATATTTAGGATGCACATCAACATTTGCATTTTCTCCCTTGCTGCAGAATTAAAAAAAGTTCCTTTGTCAGTAGGGAGAACTCTTCCAATGCTGCTGTCATTTGTAAACCAAAATTTAAAAAGACAAATGATTTGGATTCTGAGTGTTTCCCAGCGGGACATGCCATGTACAGTATCCTTTCTGAACTCATCAGAAGTAACTTGATAATCCAGAAGTGGTGAGCACATGTAACCTGTTTTACTGTACAGTCATGTTGGCTTTGAAGTCACTTAAGTGAGGAAAAGCCTGTTTCCAGATGTTTGGTTTTGCAGGAGTCCTGCTTTCTGTAAGAAGGGCATCTGCATTCCATGTGAGTTTCCATATGGCAAAACTATCAACAAATTATTTTTGTTATAATGACAGAATTGGATCTCTGGGGTAGTTTGGGGTTGTTTGTTTGGTTTTTTTTCGTTGGTTGGTTGGGTTTTTTGCTTCCTCTTCAGCAGTTCAAAGGAGAGCAATTTAATGGAAGGTATGGGGAGAGAAGATGCTGAAGTTCTAAGACTTTAGTGAGAGAGCTCTGCTCACTAAGACAGCTCTGCTGAGTATATGAATTTCAGTCATGGGATTCCTTTGTGTACTGATATAATTGGACAGATGTAATACTTGTTTCAGCTCTTTTTGAGGCAGTTGCACATGTGTTCAGGGATAAGGAGCAGAGGAGACTGAACATTGCTTTTTTTTCCTGGGACCTATTGGCCAAAATAACAAGTTGGGAAAACTTTTTCCTTTGAGCAAGAGGCATTAAATGATGTGGAGATGCCAACGTACATGTTAGACAAATGTTTGCTGGGCAATAGCAAAATCCAGTGGTTTCCTATGAGTCAGCTCAGGCAGAAGGCATAGTATAGGGCTTGAGCCCTGTTAAAGCCATTTCTGGCTGCCTGGCTTTATTGGTGAAAGTAATTTGGCACAAAGAGAAGGGGATTAATGAATTTTTTTTACACAGCCTGTGGAATTTTTCTTGCATTACAGTAAAGTAACTTGCAGTACTGCTCTTACAACATGCAAGAAAAATGTAATAAAGAATGTTGCAGGTGCATAGTTACTAGATGTACTAATCTGCATCTACATCCTTCAGCTTAAAACCTCTAAGTAACACCATGAGTAAAGAATTCTGTATGGTTGTTGACGTGGAGTCGGGGGAGGAATCCACTCTAAGGACAAGCTGCAGTTATTTAACATCACTGATGACAAGTTCTTTCTTCAGTGAAAGCACAAACATCATGTATTCTGCCCTGTGTTCACCAATGGCAGCCTTACCAGTATCCTGATCAGCATTTCAGCTTTATGTTATAAGAAATTTATTTATTTTAACATGTCCCTCCATGCTCAGTGTCTGTTAAACCTTGATAACCATGCATGAGGCCTCGGAATGTATAACTACTGCTCTGGTTTCAAAGAAAAACCTGAAAGTTCTTTTCTGAGTTGAAGACTAGAAGAGGAAATGTATGAGAAGCCATAATAATAGAAGTATAAGATTGAATGTGACTTCAACACCCTTACCCACCTCTCTCCTGGGGAATTCCTCTATGCAATGGAATCTTGTGTCTTTATACACTTCCCCTCTTGTTTTCAAAAGGGAACCTGCAGTGCTGAGCCCAGTACCAGAATTCACAATGTCTGATACTGCCCTTAAGTTTTGAAGCATGGTTGTTTTATTTCTGCCAGTCATTAGGAATGTGTGCGTATTACAAATACACATGGAGATGTTTCTTGGTTCCCACCTTTCATATGTTCAGCACTCTGTAACTGAATATTGAAAGGAAAGGGTTTTTTTGTGTGTGTGTAGGTAA
>JAOXXN010000395.1:90002242-90015247 GCA_026770055.1 Myrmophylax atrothorax | reverse complement strand
TGCAACTATATAATTTAACTCAAACTTTCACCTTTTGCAGGAAATGAGTATTACTGTGTCACCTTGTTTTAATCTTGAATGCTGTGGCTTACAAAATACTGACAATATCATTTAAGTGTGGTAGTTTGTATCTATGGATTTGAGGGAGAGTGGGACAAGGGAAAAGTTCCAAAGGGAGTAGAAGTAACTTTATAAAAACACATCTGAAAATTCATTCTGAAGCTCTGAGTGATTAAGAGTATATACAGAACCTTATGTAAAAGAAGATGCAATGTAATGACTATATTACTTGTGTCTGGGACTGTGTTTAGGCTCTAAATGTTTAGACCAGAGGTTTTTTGTCAGGTACCTGTAACACAGATTAATTGTCCTGCACAATACCAAATAGTTAAAATAATTAAAATAAGTAGCCAGAATGAAAAGCACTTAAAAATCAAATAAGAATTGAAAATTCTGGGCTTCTGTGACATTCGTGTGTTTGGTGTGGTGTGTTGATGGGGAAGGGGAACGCAGCGGGATACTTTCTGAGAGCAGTGAAGTTATACAAAAAGCAGTATCAAAATGGAATACTGAGCCCATATTAAACCATAAAATGAGGATAACTGTTCTATTCTGTAACATGTTTGGATGATCTACTAGGTGCTTAATAAAAGCTGATGAGAAGAAGTGGTCTGACTGTCAAACTATTATCCTAGGTCCTTCGGCTCCAGTCCCAACTCTGATGAAGGATGAAGCACAGACACCAGGTAGTTGAATATAAATGAGCTAATGTCCTTTTCAGATGCAACTTTGAAATCAGTTGTTTTGTTTTAATGATGACTAAAGCAGGTGGTTGATTGTGGTCTAGAGAGAAGCAGTGCAAGCTCCCAAACATCTGAACAATTGCTTTTCCTTTGTGCGCTGGTTAATTTTCTTTCCTAAGAAAAGGTCTTGGGAGAATATGAAGTTACAAGTATTTTCACAGAAAGACTTTGAAACTTGAGACATACTTTCTGCCTTCATAATTATCTGATAATATCTTAGTGGATGTAGCTAATTTTATTAGTTGTTGAAGTTTTCAGTAAAAAATTCTGCATCATGCACTCTGTACACAGTGGAAGTTTGACAAAAGCATATAAACCAAGAACAGTATGGGTTGTTTACTATTAAGATGATACTGAGACAAGAATATTGAATTTATGTTAGGAAACAAGAAGAAAATTACCTCGAAGAGACTTTTAACTTTTTTCTTTCCATGTTAAGTCCAAAGACCACATGCCTTTGTATGTCAGCTTGGCCATAGCCAGCTCGTACAGAGAGCTGCACAGGCACACGAGTGCATGAGAACTGCACACTGCGTTTGAGTTCAGAAGACTCTCTTTATGGAGGTGAATTATGTGGCACCAACTTATTACATGACAACTCTGCCTCACTGTGCTACTTATGCATGTCACCACAGGCAAAAAAAATCCCCAAAACAACATGAAAAGATTTTAACAAGACTGAAATTTTGGTAGGAACGGGCCACAGTGTTGCTGTGACTGGAGGTGTCCCCATGGGGTGTTGCAAGAGGTTTTCCATCTAAATTAATGCTGGAACTTCATGAAATTTTTCTTTGTGTGCAGCCCTGGTGTTTGACTTGATGGCAGCACAGGCATATTCCTAATGGAATGAATATTTAAGAATTAATATGGATTTCCCTATCCCTGTGAAGTTTTGAGGGGTTTAGGGGTTCTTTTAAGCTAATATGGCATCCTAGTGGGAAAGAATACGGTAACAGTTCAGTGCTTGTGGTATTTCCACTTGTTAGCTCTGATTTGAAGGAACTAGCAGTGTTTGTGACTCTTCTGTAATTCATTAGTCAGTTACATCTAATTAGGAAGATGAGTTCTATTTCTGCGCTTTTTTCTCAGATTAAAAATACATATTTTAACACTTCATCATGTTCTTTTGTAATGTCCACCACTCAAATACACTGAATGCCTCTTTGAGATTGTTTTTCAGATGCGTGTAGCTGAACTCTGCTGGTATTCTGCTTTGACCAGGAAGTGCAAAAACCAAGCTATTAAAACTCAGTGAGGAGCAAGATGCAGCCTTGATGGAAACACTGCTAGTTCAGACTCAGGAATATACTAGCAGTGTTTGCTCAGCTTTTTGGGCTGCCCAGAGCGCAAGAGGCATTTGCTATGTTAGTGAAGATTGTGTTCTTTGTTAGACTTAAGGCATTAGGATTCTTGAACTTCAGATTCCAAACAAGCAGTCCTGGAATGCTATATGAGTATTGGGGTTTTAAAGGGAGAAAGAGGTTGGTGGTTGCTTTTTTTTCTCCCCATGAGAACTGACACACTCTGGGACATGCCATGAACGTGAACTTGGTTATCTTTTCTCAGCAAATTGGATTGTGTTAGAAGTTTGTTTTGCTTATTTGGTTTTTTTCTTGAAGATATTAAATCCTCACGTGTAAAATTGTTGTGAAAGACAAGTGTTGGAGTCTTTCTGTGAGGGACTGAGGTCTTGCTGTTTTCCTTATGTATTTCAGAGTGCAAATTTTGTCTCCATCAAGGTCTCCATTAGAAACTCCTTGAAGAGAATAGACATGCAAACTGTATAATGTGTAATGTCTCTTTATGTGTGTATTTTTTACTTTAGAGAAGACAAACTACATAACCTGTCTGAAGGATTTTATGAATGATCCCAAAAGAGAAGAACCTCTAGTTGGTACGTTTTTTGTTTTATAAATTGTGTGCCCTTGAATTTATGACCACATGGCCTTTGGAAATAAAAGGTGGCATTTTAGATACTGTTTCATTTTCTGTCGATGTATTCAGTAACTTAGAGGATAATATCTATCTGTCTCTTAAATGTTAGCTTATTGCACTGCATATTATATTTTATACACTGTAACTGTTAACTCATTCCTGATGGAGAGACCTAAGTAAAGATGCTTTTCCCAGATCACAGAATGGTTGAGGTTGGAAGGGACCTCTGCTGGTCTTAACTCCCTGCTCAAGTACCAGAGGAGGTTCCCAGGGACTATATCTGGGTGGCTTTTGAATATCTCCAAGGTGAAAAATGCTGCAATCTCTCAGGGAAACCTGTGCCAGTGCTCAGTCATCCTCACAGTCAAAGTGTGTTTCTTGATGTCCAGACAGTATGTTCTGTTTGAGTTGTGCCATTGCCTTCCGTCCTGTCACTGAGTGCCACAGAAAAGAGCCTGACTCCCACTTCTTTGCACCCTCCCCTCAAATATTTATACAAGATCCTCTCTGAGCCTTCTCTTCTTCAGGCTGAACAGTTCCAGCTCTCTCAGCTGTTTCTCATAAGAAAGGTCCTCTAGTACCTTTATAATTTTCATGATCCTTCATATGTCTCTTGTATTGGGAAGTCCAGAGCTTGGCACAGCACTGCTGGTGCTTAGTGGAGCCTGCTGTCAGCACTGCTCCGTGTCCAGCTCAGAACACCATCAGCCTTTGCTGACTCCTCTTCAGCTTGGTGTCCACCACATCTTTTCCTGCTCCTCTGCTTTCCAGCTAGCCAGCCCCCAGGATGTGCTGGTGCCTGGACTTGTTCCTCTCTGGATGAAGGGCTTGGCACTTCTCCTTACTGATCTGCCTGAGGTTCCTGTCAGCCCAGCTCCCGCCGCTCAGGCTCTCTCTGCCTGGCAGCACAACCCTCTGCTGTGTGGGCCATCTCTCCCAGCTGTGTGTCAGCAGCAGCCTTGCTGAGGAGATGTTCTGCATCCACATCCAGATCATTAATGAAGACGTTGGACAGGACTAGACCCAGTAGTGACACCGGGGTACACCACTACCTCCTGGCCTCCAGCTGGAATTCAGGCCACTGCTGACATTATCCTCAGTCATGGTTCTTTATGGCTTTCCTTTTGGGGGGATATACCGATGGTTCTGTCTAGGGAGTTATTTTCCCTCACTGTCCTTGGGAATACTAAAACTAATGAGATTAATTTTAAGGCTTTCTTTCTAAGTGCGATATTAGGCAACTCTTAAGAGAGGACAACCAATGCTGCTTCTCAGTGGTCTTGGTGTTCCAAGTGCGAATTGGTGTCCTGGAGAAATGTGTTCCCTCGTGAAGACCTAAGTAGTGAATTTCCTTGTAATAGCAGAAAATTTCTTTGTTTAGTGCATTGTCTTGTTATTCCACATAAAATATTATTATTCAAAAGTATAGTAATTTATTACTGGAAAGCATTTTTAATAGGAAATAGTTCAGTTACAAGAACACTTTCAGTTCATTTGGTGATAGCTTATTTTCCGAGCTGAGATTTAGAAGTATAATACTGTAGCAGGTCTGAGATGCAGTTGCATTTCTTCATAGCAGCCTGTATGTTTTGGATTTGTGGCTGAAGCAGTTTTGGTGACACACCAGTGTTTTTTTCTGGTGCTGAACAGTGCACTGTGTCCAGGCTGTTTGGTTACTCTGGGTCCCCAAACCCACCCCTTGAGTAGGCTGGGGCTGGGCAAGAGTCTGAGAGGTGACACATCCAAGACAGTTGGAGCAGAGTATTCTGTGCTCAGCAATCACAATTGAGACAAAGAAGGAAAAAGCAGGGGGTGAGGAAAGCAAGGTTTAGCTTCCACAGTGGCTGTTGAGAGACTGACTGGATCTTGATGTGCTGGTGGGGAAGTCTGCATGGGTTTGGGTTTTTTAATCTCAACCCATGGGTTTTGTTGCTTTTGTTCTTCCTGTTTTCCACCCACCCTGCTGAAGGGTCTGTATGTGAGTGAGCAAGCAGCTATGTGGTTCTTGGCTGCTGGCTGGGGCCAAGCCATCATAGAGTACTGGAAAGTGTGACATAAGGGAACAGCTGCTTTTAAATTTATGTTAAAGCTATTCAGAGTAAAATTTTTCATGCTAGGTAATAAGCCTCAATTGTGGGAGATTTCTGAATATTTCTAAGATAGTAATTTTAGGAAAAATGAAGAAAAATCCCATTTTTATTCTTGTAATTCTTAAAAGTTTATGGAACAATTTTAGATTATGAAGGACTCTCATTTTGTGAAGTGATTAATGTCTTCCCTACATCTGCTTTTTGCTACTCAGACACCATCCAAATTATGTTTGACTAAGTAGTTTAAATTCAGTTTTTTAATTTAGATGTTTGTGTGGCATTTCTTTTCTCATTCTCTTTCTTAGTTTCTTAAAAAAAAAATATCCCAAGGAGCAAAAAAGGTGCTTGAAATATTTTCTTTTGCTGAGCTTGCAAATCTGCCAGAGATGGTGCATTTCCTTTAAGAATAAGACATTGGAAAGAGATAAATTTAACTGATGTGGATAATAAATCCAGAGAAATGTTGAAGTGATCCTGAAGGAGTGTCAAAGTCCTGAAAATGGAATATTTTTATATATTCATTTTGGCTTTTAATGAGCAACATGGAAGAGAATACATTTGTTTATAGTAGTCTATAGTAAAATACAGATATTTGTAACTCCTGCTTTTACAGGTTTAGAACATGTGGTTGAAATCAGATTTGAAGGAAAAAAAGATCCACGTTATGAGTGCAAGCTGTGTGAGCTTAATACAGGGATGGCACCTATGATAGAACATCTTAGTGGATATAAACACAGAAGAGCATATATTGTGAGTTTATTTTGATGCATTTTGATCAAAATTTCTTCATGTTACTCCCCCTCCTTTTTCCACCCTCTAAATGATTAGTTTAACCCCCCATATGATAAATTGCTAATACTTGTACGGTTGACTCAGATGGACATGAAAAGCTACAATGCTGTGAGCTGTTGAGGCAGTGCAGTCCAGAGGTGCCTGTGTGTATCAGCTCAAAAGTCTGTTTGTAAGTGTTTGGATGGCTTAGGATCAGGTTCCTAGAACATTGTGGTTCTTTCTTACTCCTCAGCATTGTTGGATTTGGTACAGTGTATGTTTCCTTTTGGTAGCAAGCTTTGCATAGTATTCATTTTTTGTTTTGAAGCCTACTTAAGCAACTCTAAAATTTATTTGGTTGTGTTAGAGAGAAAAAACTTACAATGCTCAGTTCAGTGTTTACTGGTCTTTTGGAAGCTTGTCCAAAAAGTCAAATGTGTCAGTTTTTTAATATTGTGATGAATTTTGATATTGATCTTTTCAAGCTGGTTTTGCCAACAGTCTAAAGAATTTCCACATAAAATGAAGAGAAAGATAACAGATGTGAGAGAATGCAAAGTCTCATTTCTCAAACGGATGGCAAGAGAGCTGGAGAAGACTGAAGGATTAAAAATGTATCAGGTAATTGAAAGTAAATGAAAAGTATCTTGTTACTGTGTCTTTGATCAATATGTTTGTGTTCAATGTAGTAAATTTTAAAAGTACTGCTTACAAAGCTTATTAAATTTCTGTGTTTTTCTAGGAAGTATAGTGTTCAGTTGAACTAAGGCTTAACTTAAAGTTGCCCTAAAAAATCTCGGGAAAAGAACAGTAGTATTGAAAGTCATCTGAAAATAAAAAGTTGTTTATTTTTAAGGTTTTAGATTTTTTTAAATTGAAAATGTCCAGTCAGATTTCCATGGTTCAGAAATTTCATTGCTCTACTTCAATAATTTGTAGTTTTTGCAACTTAGATTTTCTCAAATGTAAGCAAATTTTCTCTCGAGTTTCATTTATGTTTACAGGATTCTGTATGTGTGAAATCAAGGGTTACACTATTCTGTCATAAATTAAGGCATTTGCAGTAGAGACTTGTTAAGAAATTTTAATCAGACAGTCTAATATGAAACTTTTTCTATTTCTAGATTGAAGGTTACATAAGACCAAGTACCTCACGTAAGTCTATTTATTTCTTGAATATAATAGATTTGATATTGTTGATATTTGGTCTAGTTTGACTTGGTAGTTGAATCTCAGGGGTATAACTGATCTAAAACATTCATCTTCTAATAGTACAAAATGTTTTCAGAGATTTTCTGGTTTTTGTGGATTTGAAATGAGGAAATAAGGAAATTGCCAGACTTACAGTATTCTTGAGATGTTTTTTAACTGCTTGGTTCTGGAGGTATTCACTATAACTACAGTAATTTGTTCAACAAGAGAAGTGGAAAAGTGTGGAAAAATGGTGCTTGATGGCTTTCTCTGAATAAGCTGATAAAGCCTCCTCCACCTCATTTCAGTCAACAGACATACATTCTGAATCACTGGTAAAAGTGGAAATTACTGTTCTGTAGCAAATGCAGTGGAACAAACCATGGAAATCAAACCCATAAACATAAACCCAACATCTTCCCTCATGCAGTAGGTTTGACTTGCATCCTTTGTTGCTGTAGTTGTGCTGTAAATGCTTAATGATGCCAACCTGAAGAAATACCTGCCTGCTACCTTTTGACCCCAGTACTAATACCAGGAGGAGGGCAGATTTGATTGGAATGGGTGAAGATTGCATAGGTAACAGAATCTGGCACTGTGAATCCTGCTGTAGGTGCCCACCATAGCAGTGCTATTTTTTTTCTTTTTTTGGATTGATTCTTGGTGGCTTCTGTGGATTGTACTTTTTAATGCTGGTCTGCAAAAGAAGGTAGCAGAATCTTTCTGAGCTGTTATTTGTGTCTCCTGTGAAGAAGAGTAATTCTTAGTTTAGAGTAAATTGACATCAATGAAGTCAGTAGACTTTTGTAGAAGCAGAGGACATGGTCAGATACCCATCTGGAACATCAAAAATAGTGATCCCATGCAGACCTACAGGATATGATGAACTGGAGAAATGGACAAGAGTGAAGGTAGCTGCAAATGCATTGTGTCATTCAGTACTAAGGTTTGCTCTAGTTAGGGGATAAGGTCAACATCAAGTGAATTCCAAAATAAAAATACTCTGGTTGTTTAGAAGAAAATCATGCTTACTGATTTAGCAGCTGTGTGTCCTTGGACTAGAGCATACTGGCAAATTTCAAACCTCCCTCCCAACAGCAAGAGTGAGTTTGAGGGTATAATTAAGAAAGGCCTTTTGGTGACATGTACTAGTTTGGAAGCAACAGAATGGACATTAACACCAAATTTTGGCTGCTGCACAGATCACACACAAAACTTAGATCTAAGATTGTTTCTATATGTATGAATACACACACATGCATATGTATGTATGAGACCTTGAAGGGATGATTTGTTGCTTTTGTTAAAGGAAAAATTACAGAACTGCTTTATTCTTTAAAGAGGAGAGTTCATCTGTATTTTGTCTCGGGCTTTGGTTTAAAAATACTGTCTTGTTAAGGTAATTCCTGTAGCCAATTATTCAAACGGTGGAGTTGAGCTTGAAGGCTTGTGCCATGGTATAAGCATGGTGTGGTAGTAGAACATACCAAGTTCTGGTCTAATTTAGTCTCTGAATTGTGCCTGTGTAATTTTTTCCGTTCTAAAAGCTACTCTTAATGCTGCTACGGAATACAGCAGCAAACCAGAAATAAGTCCAGAAGTTGACTTGACTATTTTGGACCAGGCTTTTCAGATTGCAACTATAGCAGATACCTGGAGAAGCTTGTCTTGTATCTTCAGTGGGGAAGTGATAACTCTGTGCAGCAATACAGGATAGGAAGCGATAGACTGATCAGTCTTGCTGAAAAAGACTTGAGGGTTATGGTGGATGCCAAGCTGAGTGTGAGCCAGGAGAACACTTTCATTTCACACAAGGCAAATCTCATGTTGTGATACTACAGGAGGAGGACAGGCAGAAGGCTAAAGAACAGTCTTATCCCCTATTATTTGGTGCTGTTAAGACCAAACTTGGAATGCTGTGTCCAGTTTTATTCCTTCTAGTTCAAGGGGAAGCTGAAGAAATTGGAGAGGATTATGAAGCTTCTCGGGGTCAAGAGCGTATGTCTAGGATGAGGGTCAGAGGGAGCTGTGCTTGTTTAGAATGGGAAAGAGGAAATGTAAGGAATGATAACTGCCTGTAGGTTGCTACAAAGATGACAAAGCCAAAGTTGTTGGTAATTGCAGGCAATGTAACGAGATGTCAGCCACAGATGGCAGCTTGAGAGGCTGAACTCTGGAAAAACTTAGTTCCTAGAGGGTATTACAGCACTGAAACAGGTTATCCATAGGTAGTGAACTCTTCATCCTTGCAGGTTTTCAAGACTTGGCTATACAAAACTAGAATGTTATGTTGGCAGTAGTCCTGCTTCAAGTGGAAGGTTGGACTAGACAGTGGAACTGGAAGTTACTGCACAGTGAGTCAAGCATTAAAATTTTCTGTTCAAAGAGATGAAACCCCACCATTCTGGAAGACTTGTAAAACTCAGCTAGACTCGAGCCTAAGCATCCAGATCTGATCTTGAGGCTTGTCAAAGGGTGCAGAACTTCAATCATTGCTGGAGTACAGTGAAGTTTCCGACAACTGAGTAGTACTTCTTATCTCCACTCCTCTTCTTTTCAAACAGTGGATTTTGGAGGCTTACTGGAAAGCCACAAATTTAATAATTCAAGGAAAATTATTCTAATTATCAGTGTCCTCATCTTACAGTTATTTGGTTTCTATTACTTACCACTTCTGTGGACTAGATGACCTCCAGAGGTCCTTTCCAACATAAACTCTTTTTGATTCTGTCATTCTGCCTGCAGAGATCCCTTCCATCCTACATTGCCATGATTCTTGATTCATTGGATATTTACTTTGAAATGGTGGCAGTCCTTTTCTTTCCTGACATTTAGAAAACTGTGAGACCTACAGTGCAACTTCATGTTACAGCTCATCAGTATGTGATAGCCATGTTAGCATGAGGAGGTTAGAACAGTAACATAAGTCTTTCAGGCTCATATTGTAGGGCCAGAGATGTCACTTGTCCTGAAAATTATTATTTGTCCTGTTGCTTATCCTGGAGCACCTGTGCTGATAAATGCTTCAGAAGTGCTAAGTAGGTGATACTCTGAAGCACAGTTACTGTCTTAGACTGCCTTGTTTTGCTGAGCTTTCCCTCCTTCTCATGCTGTGCACTGATAGAGGTGAGATGATTGGACATTCTAATCCTCATAGCTTCTTGGTGGAGACTGAACTATTATATGTGCAGCTTTGAGGTTCACTGGTATATAAACAGAGAGAAACCTACCAAACCTTTCTACTGTTTGTGTGGAGGAGGCATGCCCACCTCAGTTCCATCCATTCTTGTGCGGGATTCAGCTGCCTGAACAGAGATGCTGTGGGTGTGGGCACCCTGGAAAGCTGGTAGGGCACAAGTCTCCCATTGATTTTTCATCAAGGATGCCTGGTGGTTTCTAAAATGGCAGTATGTGCCTTGGTTTGAGCTGCTGACTCCTGCCCTTTGAAGAAACTGCAGCCACTTCGGGGGCAGTAACTGTGCTCTGTGTGTAATGCATCTGTTCAGTAGTGTGGTGGAAACCCTGTGATGTTGCTAATAATACTTTTTCGTTTTCTAGCCCCATCAAAGAAGAAAGCCAGGTGAGAATACTGTCCCCACAGGGGAATCCAAAGAGATTTTTTTTAATCTACTTTTCTGTAACAAACATCATGACATGGTGAAAATATTTTATATTGTCTTTCCACTGTACTTATTCCTCTTTTGTAAATTGTTTATTTTTTTGTCTGTGAGGAAATAGTAGCTGTGGCTTTTGAAATATTGCACTCACAAAGAAATTGCAATTAAAATTTCAAGCTGTTTCCATTCTATTTGGGAAGCCATAGGCTGAGTAAGTTGTATAAAAGGCACTTCTGTTCATATAGGAAGACAAAAAACCCCCACCATTACTTTAGTCATCTCCTTTAGCTGATCTGTAAAGAAGTTCATGAGTACCACTGATCTCTTTGGAAGTCATTCAGAATAAGGACCTTTACAGCATATTTAAAATACTCTTATTTCTTAGAGACAGATGTCTTGATTGGAATTTGGAAACTGAAATATTTTGGTTCTAACACTGTGAGTAAAACTAACTTTTTAGTAATTTTTAGAATGCATCCTAATATTGTAATTTCCTTTTTTTTAAGGTGGGAAGATGATTATAAGCATGAGGTATGTAGAGGCAGTACTTCTACAGGTGTGTTACATTGTAGCAGTTTCCTTATGCTTGCTTTTAATTTTTCTAAAAAATGTTTACTCTTTGACTTCATTTGCTCTTTTGTTAGTATTATTACAGAAGTAATTGACCTATTGACTAGAGTTTTGTGTTCATCACAGCAGAGGGGAAGTGAATACTGTACATTCACCTTGGCTCTCATAAATCCTGTTCACAGTCCCTGAGACTCAGACCCAATATCAGCAGGGCAGGTCTCCCAACCTGTGCTGCAATCTCCCCTTCTCTGTTTTTCCACTCTTCAGATCAAAGGTATTCTATACTGAAGGTTTGGTGTAAATATTAGGATCTATCTAAAGGTTTACAGTCCTTTTTTCTAAGGTGAAACTCAAAATCATCTCTCAAGTATCTGCCCTGATCAGCAGTGGGCGCAAACACTGAGAACTGAATACCTGACCAGGCTGATCAGGTACTGTGCTGAATACAGCTGAGCACTTGACTTTTTTGAACATGATTTTGGTCCCAAGTAAGGAAGGCCTGGGAAAGATAACTCCTGTAGGTGTGTGGCTTAGATGTGAAATGTGTTCTTCCTAGTATTCAAAGTAATGCAGTTTTATTTGTGGTGGCTGCTACCTAATTGATACCAAGGCTCTAAAGTTTCATGTTTGTGGCTGTGACCTGAAATTACAATCTTTTCTTTGTGTTGACTTGTTGTTGAATAAAAGATCAAAAGGTCTTGTTTTGTACAAGATGATGCAACAAATATCGTGGTATTCAGCCTTCTAATTTTTCTTCCCTATTCTGCAATCCCACAGAATGATCCTGTTCGGAAACAAAAAGCTCTAGAGTTCTTGGTATGTATGTAAAATAATTGTGATAAGAGTTGTTCCATTTTGCCAATATGATGCAATGAATATTGTGAAGGAGCCTCTGATTCCTGATCAAACTCATTTGACCACAACATTAATTGCTAAATTCTATTTTAATGGACTCTGCTCTTTGAAAAGCTGGTGCTATTGTAGCAGAAAGTCAGCTCAGAATAACTTAGTGGATTAGATATGGGCTCTTGACCTGTTCTCTGGAGCACTCTTTGCTGAGGGGCCACCCTGACAAGCAGTGTTAGTTTGCAGCACTGGTGTTGCTCAGGTGCTGCTGCTGCTGCCCATGTCTGATGGGATTGGTGATAACACTGAATGAGAGGAGCCAGGCTGGTGTTGCTGCCTGGGGTGCTGTGGCTGGTGCTGCTGCTGCTGCTGCAGAACCAGACAGCCAAGTGAAACTGAGGGATACCAGAGCACACCTGCTGGTGCTGCAGTCAGTGGGGAAGTTTTACCAGTTTGGTTGCTGTTGGCAGTGGCATAGTAAGCCTTGGCTTGTCTTTTGGGTTCATGTTGTGAAAATATCTGACCATTTGTATTCATTTTACTCTGTGAAAGTCATGTCCTGTACCTAAGGCAAATGGAAAATTGCATTTGAGTTGCAATTGTGTCTACACATGGAAGTCACAAGTGAATGTTTTGAGATGTGTGCTTGTCTTTTAAGCTGTGGTTACTTGAGACTTTGGAAAGAGAGAGCAAAAAAGCAAGTCTAAGGTATCATCAGTAAACTACCAAAAATGCAGTTAATTGACTTTTATCTACAGGAATCACAGTTAATTCTTTATGGCAGACTGCCTATATTCTTTTAACTTACTGTAATCACTTATGACTTTATATACTTACCAATCAGTCTGAAGCGTATTTTAATTCAATTTTCTACAAAAAAAACAAATTTAGGACTGGTGCTGTTCTCAATCTGCAACAAAATGTTCATGATTGACAGTAAGGGAGTGGCAGAAAAATCCAGGTTTATGTTTTACCTTTAATCAGCCCATGATTATGTTCACAATTTTTTATTTTGATATGTTTGTGTATATGTTTATTATATATGTCTTATATACCAACTAATAGGATAAATATGGTTATACCAAAATCAAAGTTTAACTTTGATCTGTTTGTGTATATGACCCTTTGGCATCCTAATGACCAACTAACCATGTTTGTCAACAGGAGACTTTTCACATCACC
>JAOXXN010000395.1:89985656-89999730 GCA_026770055.1 Myrmophylax atrothorax | reverse complement strand
TTCATTTTCTGCAAGTGGTTCATACCGAGATTACCATCAGTTCAGAAGCTCAGATAAGACATTTGACGAAGATGATGTTGGTCTTGCTTCAAACACTGTGAACAGACTACAAGGGAAGGATATACCTACAATGACCAGGGTGCTCAAACAGTTGGCTCCACATTATCCAGTACTTCAAAGTAAGATTGTGATTTGTTTGCATATAAAATGAGTTACCTCAGCACAGTTGCTTTAACATGGGCAGATTGCATGTTGCAGAGACAGGATGTGCTGTTCAGGGGAATTGAGTTCCTTTTGCTCAGCATCTGTATGAGCTCAAGAAAGGTGTTATTGCCTCTCTGAGGACACTGTGCCTCCTCACAACTAAATAGAGCAGTGAGTGGGAGAAAACTGGGTAGAACAAAAGTTTCCTCAACTGAGAGGTTTGTCCTAGGTCATCTTTCTAACTAGCACTTTATATCATGAGTTTGTACTACTAGGGCTGCAATGTTACAATATGCTTACATACACTACGTTTCTGTTTAGACAAAGAAAGGAGAATGGCACAGCAAAGGGATTCTCTGTCTTAATGTGAAGCTATATGAGGAAAATGTAATCTATTCTAGGGAATGTTTTGGCATAAAGAAAAAATACTGGAATGCACACAGAACCAAACCTGGATGGCATTATAATAAATAGTCCAATTGGGTCAAACCCATTGGGATAACATAAGAGAAATGTTATCAAAGAGCTGGTTCATTATATGACAATTTATTTTTTCTAGTTATTGTAGAAATAGTCCTTAATGTTAAGAATAAAAGATTATCCTTTAGAAATACGTTATGAGAGAATTTTAAAGGGAGGTGGGCATATGCTACTGTCATTTGGATAAATGCAAACTATGCTTCTTATACTAGAATTAGTTAATTAAGTAGCTAGTTAATAGGGAAACTTTAACATTTTTCTATTCTGTATTATGTGAACTGTCATGAAATAGAAGTAACTTTAAATGTCTTTATCTCCCCTTTCTAGAAATAAATATTCAGGCATTTGTCAATGTTCTAGTAGAAACCAGAGGAAAAGATTAAGGAGCAACAAGAGCTGAACTGGAAACAGATGAAGAGTCGAGAAGCTCCATCTCTTGGCTTTCAGGAAAGAGACTGCATTTAATTCTGCATTTAACTGTTTTTTGGAAGGGTAAAGTGAGGTAGGGTTTCATTTTTTAACATGTGAAATATAGCTGGAACACAAACTTGCACATAAGAGATGAACATACTATTTTGTTCAGGCTTTTTGTAATGTATTTGTTACATCTTAGTATATTACAGAAAAAAATCTTTTGTTATTTTTTGAAAATATGTTTAAGTTATTCCATCAGCAAAAAGACCTTTTAAGCCTTTTAACACCCTTTCCAATTCAGAAAAAAAAGGGTTTACTTTTGTTACCTACTTAGAAAGAATATACATTGAAAATACAGGTTTACTTTTCTTCACACAAATGTAAAGCCAGTTCTATTAATTTGAGGGTTTATAATTAGCATATTTTTAGAAATTGATACACTACATTTGCTTAGACAAAGGAGAATGTCACAGCAAAGGTATTCTCAGTCTTCATGTGATGCTATATGAGGAAAATGTAATCTAGGACTGATATGTAACAGGGCATATTACTTAGTTTCATTTTTGCATAGTAAAAAGAGGTGTGAAATATATGCAGATTTTATTATGTTGTTCAGAATGAAATTGTCATAAATTGACTTAAAAACTCATTTGATGGATTAATCCATACTAAAATAAAAATTCTTCATTCTACTGGCAAAAGCTTATTAAGCAGTAGTAGAATAATCCGTAAGGCAATCAGATAATATAATAAGAAAAACTAACCAAAATGTCACATACCTTCTCGTTCATGTTTAGCAGTGGTCTGTGCTTATTTTTTTTGTTTTCCCCACACTTCTGAGCCACATGCTGATGAATGCCTGGCTTTAAATGTCTGCTTTATGTAATTAAAACCAGCTTACAGGGAGCTGAAGAAAAAAAGTAAAGTGAGACAGGTAACTCCCCAGTGTCTATTTTCCTTCTCACTTCTGTGTTGTGGACTATCATTTTTCTTCTCACACACATCTGAACTATGTCTCTGTGTGTTAAATACTGGTGCTGAAGCAGGATTAGTCTTCATGAGCTGTCATAATGATGTTGGACCTTGTCTTGTAAATTTTAACAAGAACTCAAGAAAGCAATTTATTATTGAGCATATAAACTCAATTGTCTAAAGTTCTCCTTCTGTAATTATTTTGCTTCTGCATGTGGAAAGATAGGCTTTCCTTTTCCATTCCTGTTCACTATTTCCTTTACTCCCTCTCAAAGTTCCTGAAGTGCTTGGGTGGTTTATAATGGCAGACACTTAGTAGTTGTGCCCTACACTTTTATCCAGTGAATTACATAGTCAACCTATGTTGGATGGTCTCAGCCCTAGTTAAATGGTCTTTCCACGTGGGCAAGTTACTGGCCCTCCTAGGTGTGCAGAGTCCTACACTGGGGAAACAGTTTGAAATGGAGTTGGAGTAGTAACCAAGTTAAGAAGGCATGGATTTACTAAAGGTTTCCTAAGCTGTAAATTACTGACTACTCCTTACTCCCAAGAAACCCCTTTGCCTTGTCTTGCTCCCATGTAGTAGAGATCTGGAGTAGAATGATTCCTCTGCCTGTTCCTGTTTATCCAGGCTCTAGTCCTTCTTAAGAAACAACCTTCACAGAGTAGGCACTGACAGCCTGCAGAGCAGAACCAGGTGCTTGCCACCTGTCAGCACTAATCCAGCTACATCACAGGCTTTGGCAATGAGGCAAGAGCTTTGAGGCTGCACCTGAGCCCCTTCACTCCATTTCACATTTCCTTAAAAAGTCATTGATAAAACTCCAGATTAGAACAGGTACTGTGGGGTAAATGGTCTGCTTTTCAGCCGTTTTCTTGGTCTGTGGTGTACCTGCTTTCGCAACTTCAGAAGTGTTTCCCACTGAGACAAGAGTTGTTCCAATCCAGAGTCACCTTGGTGCTTTTCTGATATTCCTTTAGAAAGTGCTGAAGCCAGCTGGCAGTTTTGCATGGAAGATTGTAAAGCAGAACAAGGCCAGCTGGACAGAGACACCCTTCAGAGAAGACAGCTTGGGAAGTCTGGCAGAATCCAGCTTTTCTAGTTTTGTACCTTGGACCTATTAATGCTCCTCAACGCATTTCCCAGAATTACTGAATTTCATGTGGGTATATGATCCAAAGGGACACACACCTTAGTGGGAAAGGAATGGGAAAGTTCTTTTGAGCCCAAAATGGTGAGGCTCTTCAGTTAATGTTTTATTTCTGAAGAGTGATAATCTCAGCCCTCTGGGGAGAAGGTGCAAGCAGAAACTGGTGGAAGTCTTTCTTCTTTGTCTTCTTAAACACAAGTAACTTTAACAGTTCATCCAACGCTGGTGGGTGAGGTGGTTTCTGACATCGTCCTGCTCCCCCTCTTCACCCAAGTCCCTCGTCCTTTGGGTGACAATGCCTGGAATGCTTTGGGAGAACTCTTTGTTTTGGTGTGCTTAGGCTATGGAGACCATTGGTCTCTCCCCAGATATTTCACAGAAGAGTGTTCAGAGTGTTACTGAACTGTCACTAAGGGTCTGATTATCACTTGACAACCAGTAGCAGCTTCTCTGCACGACAGCTTTTTAACAATTGCACTTTGCTGTCTTCACTCTGACAGCAGACACTATCTTGGCTGAGACACAGAATCACAGAATATTCCGAGTTGGAAGGGACCCACAAGAATCAAGGATGCTTTAACCAAATGAGCTGATCTCAGGGTCTCCTGGAAATAACACTGTAACTTTGAGGGTATTTTGTTAACTTTTCTTTGCTTCCTCCAAGTTGCTACTTGCAGAGTTATTGCAGGAGATGGTGTCTGTGACACAGTCATTGCTTGTTTTGCTTCAGTTTTTCCACTGTTACCTCATCAGCTGTAAATAGTAATGTTATGAGAGTGTTTGACTGTCAATTCAAGGCTACTTCAATTAACTGCTTCAGCACAGAAAGGAAGACTGTTGATGTTAAATGAGATGCCTAAGCAGAAGAAACACATTCAGAGTAGTCAAAGTTCATTTTTGTGGGGACTCATCAAGGAAGATGCAGTATTGAACACCGGTGTGAAGAAGTTGTGTTTGAAGCTTGCCCAAGGATACCCTGAAAGAAAGCAGCTAGAAATGAGAGACAAGAAAAAAAAGACCAAGTGGGAGAGACCCCTGAACCATAGAAAACTAGAATACAGAAATAAAACCACCACCTCCTTGAAGCTGTACAAAAGTGAACTCAGACTAACAAAGTTGATATAGTATTTTTACTTAATTTTAAATTCTGTATTAAAAATTAATACATTAAACTCTTAAAAAAGTAAGGCACATGCAAAACATGTTGTGCAACTTCTGACTTTCAACTCTTTTTATAAACTAACAAGCATTATTTTAATTTGGCATTTCTAAACAGTCATTTTTCCCATGCAGGATATGTGAAAGAGGTTAAGTTTGACATTGCACCAGTTAAATCTAGATTCTGTGCTTTCTGTACTACAATAAGCAGAGATGGTCACATTGTACAATAATACAAAATAAAACTCAACTCAAGTAGAGATTCTGAAGGTGATGACCAACATACAAAATTTAAGAATGTGAAGTTACATCCATTATAATACATCAATAATATTCAGTACAGGATGATTTGGCAACTCCAGTCTGTGTAATGCCAGTGTGCAGTTCCTAGTTATCAGTGTCATACGATGCTGAAGACCATGGACAGATACTGCTCGTAGGACACCTGGATCCAGCCATCTTGATCAGTATCGTATCGTCGGAAAACATCCGTCAGCCTCTGAGGAAGAGGGAAAAATACACATTTTTGTTTGCTGGGAAGGTCCAGACTGACATGTATTCCCCCTGCCACCTAAGGCTTCTGCAGGTCTATGAACCTTGTCTGTTCTTCTCCTCTGTAGCCATTTTACAGTCTCTTGTGCATAAAGATAGCTCTTTGCCAATAATGATACATTATCTAAGTCTAACTGCAGGCACTTCTTTATAGACCAAACAGCTTTTTATAACTGGCTTTAAAGCAGGGGGAAAAACAATTCTCCATTTGAGAGGCTTCTGGAAACAGAATCCAACACATACCTTTTGCATTTCTCACCTTGTAGGCAAATTGCTTTGTGTGCCATTAGTGTGTGAGCTGTCTCTGTACAATGGCCAGGCAGTATGAACAACTGGACCAGAATAACTACCAGCATGGTTTCAGTAATATCAGCTGAATGATACTCCATATCAAAATTCAAGAGATTCTTGCAGTGCTGGCCAGTGTAAGAGCAGCAGCCTTTTTCCTATCCACTCCTACAGTTTCCCAGCTTTTCCACAAAGTTTTACATACATTTCAGGAAAGTCAGATAAGCGTTGAGGAACCTTAAGCAATGAGGTGATTGATTTCTGGACAAAGAAATATGCCTGCAAAGCTACAGTACTCTCTCTGAAAGGTTTTTGTTGGGGTTTGTTTGAAATTACTTTTACTACCATTGTCCCTGCAGGAACTGCTGTGATGAAAGACTGAATAATTCAGCTACAAGGTCAAACTCCTTTTAGTCAGAGCTTTAAACAGAGAGATACACAAAAAAGTCATAATTCAGATTATGAGAATTATGGGCACCATGGGCCATGACACACCTTTGACACACTCAAACTCCAGAAGAAGTTTGTGTATTAAACTAATGGAGATATTTTGTTAAGTGTTTTCCTTTTAAAACATGGAGACTATTTTACATTCTTTGTGCCCTCCCCCCCCGTTGTATCAAATTTACTTGTGATGCAAATGGATAACTAATGAAGACCAGTACATGAAGATGTTTCTAGCAGCTCCTGTATACTTAATTCAAACCATTTGCCTTTTCTTCTAGATCCATTATTAAAGTGAGAACCATAACAGCTTAAGAAAAGGTAATTTTTTTTTTCAGTTGGCATTAAAGCTAATTTCTTACCTGTAAAACAACACAGCACTGAATAAAGTCATCAAAAGCAACTTGTCCTCTTCCTTGTCTGTCAAATTTCCGAATAAGGATATCGTAGAATTGATCAGACAGTCGGTAACCTTGGAAAAAGAGAAAGGCTTTAAAAGGTTTCAAATACCACAGTCCTTCTATAGAAAGAACAAGAGCAGGCTGTGTGTCACAATATCAGAAAACAGTGAGGAGTTAAAACCGATCTTTTTTTCCCAAATATCTGTTAAAAGATGCATGCAATAAACCCCATGCTTAATAATAATTATACACAGAGTCACAGAAAATATAATTACTGATTAAGCTGACTGGTTGAGAGAACAGTTTAGGGCTGCGGCTCAAGTCTCTACAAATGAAGTCACTGGAATGGAAGTTCTTTTGCCATCAGAATGCTCTCATAGCAAAGACAACTGGCTTTGTTTTAAAGAGTGGCAAGCTGTATCAAGTACCTTGGAAGTTCAGACATTTGCCTGAAGCACTGGCAACGCTCTCAGAGCAGCTGACTGAGGAGACTGGAACTACACGTGTCAGTACATGTGTGCAATGTTTTCTGTTCTTTCCATGAAAGGAAAGAGCTTTAAAAAAAGAAATGCTCATGGCATGGAAATAGTTAAAAGGAACCTTATGCCTGAAAGGGTAGCTGCCCTTCACCTGCCTCATTTTTAGTCACATTTGTCAGAGCAGTAAAGGCCTAACAATAAGAAGCTCATTTGATGACATAACCCAATCATAAAAACTGTAATTGCAAATGAATTACCAAAACCTGTTAGTGCTTGCTTTAGTTCATTTTTGTCAATCATTCCAGAATTGTCTCTGTCATACGTTCGAAAGACGTTCTGCCAGTCTGTGATGTACTTCCAGACTCCCGTGAATTCATTGAAGTTCACACCACCTTTGTTTTCTCTGTCAAACATGCCTGAAATAAAAAATAAGAAACACATATAAAACGTTAGTCATGTTACTCAGCAACGATTTTGCCAGTATTTTAAGAAGACAGCAAGAGCACTTTGTGGAAAGTACTGAAGATAGAGAAAAGAAATTCCTAAAATACAAGCAATACTTTGGAAAATTCTGCCAAGAAAAAGCAAGGAGTCATCCACTGATGGAGGAAAAGATAAAGCAAGATGGAAGATGACTAGAATGAATTACAGAATGTTTATTGTTCCTGGGGTTTCATTTTCAGTTTGAAAATATTGAGGGTTTGATTGATCATCCAGTGATCAACCAAAATGGGCAGAGGAGTGGTTGTTCTTTTCTAAGAACACAATTTTAAGTCTACTGACGGCCAAAAGGGCTGGGATATTCATCTGCATTTGACATACAAAAAGCATGTCACACAGCAGTGGAATTCAGAACTGAATACTTAGTGAAAACAAAGCAAAAAGTTCAGTCCTTGGATATATGAACTGTGTGATAGAAAATATCCTTGTGTTCTACCGCGATCATTTTCCACATTAGTGGCGATTATTTTAGGATACCCAAGAAAGAGAATTAGAACATTGTAATGCTTCTGTTTGGTATTTTCTGGAGGAGACTACAGGATTAAAATGCAAGACAGGAAAAACTATTTAAAAAGACAAGCTATATAATGTTGTTTTATAACATTTAAGATTACAATTACCCCATGCATAAAATACATTTACTGTCTATTCAGTTGTGCAGTAACATTTTCTCAGGCTACTCTGCCAAGTGCACATGTGTGCACACAAAGGGCATTCCTGTATTAATCAAAAAAAAGTTTGAATTCAACTTACTACTGCTGGGCACTCTGAAGGAAAAAAAACCTGCAGCAATTGAGAGCATTCTCATTTATCTGATCAGTATCTTCGTTCCTTCACATCACACAACTATACTCACCAAGAATTGACCTGACTGTTGCCGGATTAAATGGAGTCCACGTGCCTGAAACAGAAAGAATTATTTAGTTCCTCAATACTAAGCGACATTTAAAAAAAATACAACAAACAAAAAAAAATCAGGAAAAGTGAATTCAGAGCTAGATGACATGTAGCTGATACATTACAAAGCAAGGCTGCTTTGAAGTAATTACGTTCTTGACCATTCAGAGATGACTTCAGACTTAATGCTTCACAAATACTACACGGAAACATTTTTCAGGGTGCAATAAAACAACAAATCCTGGAAGATCTAAGAAGGATTTTTTCATCTCAGGCTGTCAAGAAGTATTGGATAAAAACCAAGATCAAAACTGGAGTACCTCTTTTTCTACTGATGGGTGTTGAGAGTTTTAGCTCAATCAAGGCCTCATATCTGTTCCTCAGTAAAAAGCCATCTGCTCATTTCCTGTCTTACAGGACTACTCCAGGGCACTTATTTTCTGACAGAAGTAAAAAGACTTCTCTAAAATGGCACAAACCACACAGTGCATTTTAGAGTTATCCCACCTCCACTGCTGTATCAATTAGGTGTTAGTTTAAATTAGTATTTTCAGAACAAGAAATGTTGCTGCTTGAAAGGGCCTGAGTTGCAATCATCTGAAGAGGAGCTTTGTACTACTAAGCTTTCAATTAAGAGAAGTCCTGTGCCTCATCTAGATTTCACCACCAGTTCTCTAGAGTGAGGGAACCACGAGGCCAAGGCAGCCTGTATTACATTAACTGCAGGTGTGCCCAGGGAGCACAAGGGACTCAGCGAGAGGAGGGCCCTGCAGAGGCACTGGCAGCGATGCAGGGGCTGCCCGCAGGTACCCACACACAGGAGGGCTGTGTTGGTACCCAGCTTTGCTCAGTCCAGCTGCAGCGGGGTCAGCCACAGGTGCAGCAACGGGGGAAAGCCTGAGCTGTACACAGGCTGTATGGCTGTTTGCACGTGAAGGGAAACATAAGCAGAGAAAGAGAATAGTAAAAATGGCTCTGAAAAGGCTTAAGCAGTATTTTATACAGAGAACATCAGTACCTTAAAGTTGTATGTCTCCCAACAAAAATAAAAAAGAATGGAATTATTAACAGGGTGGAAGCATTTAACTCTGAACAGAGTAAGAGGAAAAAGCGAAAATACAGTCTGAAAGTTAACTTATCTCGTGTTGAAATATTCACACAGATGCCACAGAGCAAAATCTGAGCAACTCCAGAGCTGAAGAACTGTACTGATTTCAGCCAATTTCAACAAACACTGAAAGACTGTTCCTGCCTCCTCTCCTGACTCTACTATTAACTTCACATGGCAGCACAGAACAAGAAGGAAGCACAGGGTTTTACTGTGCTAACAGCTATACAGCCTGATGATCAGTCCCTCCCACATAAGCAAACTGTTCTATTTGCATAAACTTGAGTTGTTGATGAAAATGTCAAAATGTCAGAACCACACCGAGTTTCAAATTTTAATGAGCAGTATGCAGACTTTTTTGATGTTTTAGAAATAAACACGTAACATTATTTTAACCCATGTTAGATTGCAGGACAGCTATGCACAACCATCCACTAGAGGATATGTGTTGAAAAGAATACAGGGAATTGTTAGTGATTTTTATGTACAAGATCTAGAATCTCTTGGAATGAAGGAGGCTTATAGCTCTGTAAATATTTTGCCTAACAGTGAATTCACTTGGTAGGCATTTTTCATAACTGCAAAGCACTGCAACTGCTAATCTACACTGTAAATAAGGAAAGAAATTTAATCAGGTGTGAAGATATTTAAAATACATGAAGTTTAAAATGGCAGGTAAGGCCAGCTTCCACCAGTTCCAAACAGCACTGTAATCTAAGGGAAAACGGTGACTTAACTAATTTAACTTAGCTTTTGCTAAAGCTTTTACTCAAAATACTATTCTAGTTATGGATCAGGTCTGGCAGCCACAATACATTGCTTTTAATTTATCAGATACATTATTAAATATTCTAGTAAATCCAGGTCAGTTACTGGATTGCAATTTAACTGAATAGAGCCATCCAAACTTATGTCAAGTGAGGCAATTCAGCTTGTGTGCACCACAGTGCACAACAGCAGTTTAAGCCCTTCTCAGCCAGAAGCACAGGAAGGATAAACAAATTAAACCTTGGGAAAGGAGGAACTTGATACGAACTCAAAGGTGCATAAACAGCCTCAATATGCCATTTTTCAGATTCCTAAGTGGAAACAAACCCACAAAGCACAACCCTACCCACGCTGAGTCATGAGAGGAAAGTAAAAATAGGCTACTGGATAAAAAAGTTCATTTTTAATTTTGTTTCCATGAGTTATTTGACCATACCCTAGTTATTCTTTGACCATTGATACAGGGAACTGACAGACTTCCAGAAAGTTTTAGTATTAGATCTAGAGTGCATCTTTCTACTCTGTTAGGAAAACCCCTAAACATGCCAAAACCCAAGAATGACTATCTTCAATTTCTCCTATGCTGTATGAAAAGATTTTATGTGCAGTAAAAAGGCTGGTTGTAAACAGCTGATCTTTGTCCAGGTTATACACTGATCCTGGATAAAAAACAAAAGTTCAGTAGGGATAAGTGAGGAAGATATAAATAACTGGTTATGATTTCCGGGAAGCAGAGATGGAAAAAAATAAAGGGATGCTCTCAAAATATAAATCAGTAATGTTTACAAGAGATACTCAGTTTAAAACAAAACAAACACAAAATTGTCCTTTTTTTTCTTCCCCTCCCTAGTCTTTTGCTGTAGATTAAATAGCATTAATCACTGGTAAGAACATTCCCCCCTCCCCCACCCCATTCAAAGAATGGTGGCATCAAGTAACCAGACTGACAAGAAATTTAACATTAAGTTTACAATGAACTACCTCACTGCTCATTCACAGACTTACCATTGGATAATGCCTGCTGAAGTTCATTGTCAGATATGATTCCACTCCTGTCTTTATCAACTCTGGGGGGTGAAAAAGGTGGTAAGGTTTTAAATGGCTGAAATTCACGGGTTCCACTTACAGAAGACTTGAACATTCTGGTTCTTACTCACTAGTAAGATTAACCTTTTCCTGAAAAGTCACTAACTGCGCTTAATTTGGTCAACCCTTCACAGTAACTGCAAATTTAACCCTTAATTCAGACTGAGGAGACATTCTGGAACAAGATAAAAGCTACAAGAAGAACTGCAAGGTTTACTTATGAGTGAAGAGACACACAGAGAATCACACCCTGACCATAAAACAGTTTGGGCATACTCTGCACAAGAAGGTACTTTTCTATATTTAAGAGAACTGCAGAGCACACCATGCTGGTTAAATCCACAAAATGCCTACGTCACAGTAGTAAGCTGTTTGGTTCCCCAAAACCAGAGTGACAGGTTTGGCACCCAGATTCTCTCAGTAAGGTGTTGGCAATGGATAGAGCGGCACTAATGTGACCAAAGTACTGATAGACTCAGTTGGCTGCAGGGTCTTGGTCCCTTTCAACAGGGTTCAAAAATGAAAAAGGACAGGTGGGTTCCAGCTCCCATTGAGTCTTCACAGTCTATTGTCTTAGAGAATCTAGTTCTATGCCAAAATTAATGAATTAAATAATTTCTGCCCAAATAAAGGAGAATCTTCAGAAGGGTATCTGAAAGTGGTAGGGACTTCCTTCCATTTCATACAAGGACCTTCCCCTTGGACTGACAGGTTTTATTTTCCCTTATTCCTACCATTCCAAAGCAGAGTCCTGCTCAGTTGATCCCTCTTTGCAGAAGCTGATCTTTTATTCCTTTAGTCCTTGTCTTTTGCTAAACATTTTCATTCATTCTATTGCTTCCTTCCCCATCTCAAAAATTATGTAAGCCATATGCAACACTGAAAATGCAAGCATAAGCTGCAAAGATTACAATAACAAAAACATATTCCCCTTTTTTATTCTCTATTTCTTTTCTCAGTATTCTGAACATTTTTACCTCCTATGAGCTTCTACTAAATGCTGATATTTTCATGAAAACGTGTTATGACCTGCTTATCCTGCTCCTGAGCATCATCAGTCAGCACATTCATTTTATGGACAAAATGATTTAAAGTTAAAATGGGTTTTGCTCATGGACATCAGGTGCCTACTCTGGATTTCACCTGTCATACAGCGAATACGATCTGGCCAAGACAGGCTGATACAATCCAGTTATTCAGGACTGCACGGTGCTCCTGCAAAGCTTCAAAGGCCTCACTTATAGCAGGAATCAGCAAACTTCATCTGACCATTAACTCTCTGCAAAGGATCAGAGTGCTTTGGGTTGGAAGGGACCTTAAAGATCATCTATTTCCACGCGCCTGCCCTGGGAAGGACACATTTCACTAGACCAGGTTGCTCCATCCAGCCTGGCCTTGAACACTTGCAGGGATGGGGCATCCACAGCTTCTCTGGCAACTTGTTCCAGTGCCTCACTGCCCTCACAGTAAAGGATTTCTTCCTAATATCTAATCTGGACCTACTCTCTTTTACCCCAGTTGCTCCTGAATAAATTGAATAAAGATCCCAGTACAGTTCCATCTGTCAGTGTGGCAGATGACCACACACCCTTCAGTCAGCTTTTCACACACCAAAGGACCCGCCCATTCATTCTACATTTACTGGGTTGCTTGAAAGGCATTTGATACTGTTGAGAGTCCTTTGGAAACTACACAAATTACATGATTTGTACCAGTTCCAGCCATCATACCCGTACCCAATTTTTGTCAAACATACTTCAAAATTTATACAGTAATCTTCCAGACAGGAACACTTTCAACAAAAGCCATGCAACTCCTACATTAAGTCTGACTTACTACAATATTTTAAATGGTTTCTACACTTTCCTGAGTCAGACTGTCGATCTGCTTCTTTCTGGACTCTTTAAAAAAAGAAATGGCCTCATTCATGTCTGCCTCCCCCGAGTGCTCTGATGGTTTTACAGAAGGCTGGGTAGGTAAGCTGCTGCATTCCTGAGTCACTCAGTAAACACCAGCCAGTCTTAGCAACTTCTGTTTTTCTCCTGCTTAACCTCTTCTTGCTGTCACTTGTGTCACAGGATCTGTCTTGACTCATCTTCCATAAAAACAGATCCAACGTAGGCACCTCCCCGGTTTCCTCGACATGACACAAATGTGAAATCTCCTTTGGCTGCTTTCCTGCTACAGTCCCGACGGTGTGTTTGTGTAACACAGGCTTAGTAACTCCCTACAGGCCCCTCTGCTCCAGGGGAGCTCAAGAGAATATGTCACAGAATCACTCAGGCTAGAAAAGACCTCCGAGATCAGTGAGTCCAACCTTTGACTGAGCACCACTTACGTGAATTAGACCATGGCCCCGAGTGCCACGTCCAGCCTTTCCTTCAGCACCTCCAGGGACGGTGCCTCCCCCCAGCACGTGACCACACTGACATCCCGGTGTCTTAATCTCCCCTTCTGAGAAGAAATGCCTCCCAGTGTTCAACCTAAAGCTCCCCTGGCGCAGCTTAAGCTACCGATGTGTTGATAGCTTTGAAGTCTTCCATTAGGTGTTTATCAGATTGCCTTTTACGAGCTTTCCTGTACTGCTGCACTGATCCTCCAGACGTAATCCCTTCTGGATCCTCAGGTCAATAATCACTCCAGCGTTCTCAAGGTTACCTTCTCGCTCCATCAACCCCCTTTCCCCCTGCGCTAAAGCACTGCCATACTTATTCCCCCCATCCCTTTCCTACAGCTCCCCCCGCGATTCCTCCCACAGGGCCACCAACGCGGTGTTTACCGCGGGCTGCCCGGGGCTGTGCCCGCATTCCCGCCGCAGCTTCCGGGTCCGTCCCCGCGCCCGCTCCCTGTCCCGGCGGGGCCGCGCCCGGCGGGCTCACCTCTGGAAGACGCTCCATAGGAAGGAGGGGTCGGGCAGGGCGGCGCCGCCGCCGTTCGGGGGCTGGTACCGGTACGGAGCCGCCATCGCCGCGCTCGCGCTTCCGCCGCGCCGTGACGTCACGGGCCCCGCCCCGCCCGGGGAATCCCGCGCGGAGCCCCCGCCCCGGGGAGGGACGAGGGGAAGGAGGGAGGGGCTCTTCCCGCCGGGATTGAATCCCGAGGGCAGTGCTGCGGCCCCGCCCCGCCCCGGGGCAGGGAGGGAGGGACGGAGGGGCTCTTTCCGCCGGGACT
>JAOXXN010000395.1:89968564-89980690 GCA_026770055.1 Myrmophylax atrothorax | reverse complement strand
ATAAAAAACATTTAGATAAATATAAGTAAAGTAGACAAGGGGCATTGATATATAGAACATACGATAAAATAGAAACAATGCCCCATATGTAATTCATACTAAGGGAATTAATCCCAACTATAACTTTAATGTAAGGAAAGTCCTTAAATCCCAAAAGTCCTCAGGTGTTTTTTCTTCCCTTAAGCATAGTGGCAAAGTTACTTACAATTAAGACAATGCTGGCATAACAGGTAGTCACAAACTTTTTATCATGTTTTATTAGTAGTATGTATAAAGATTCAGTTTCAATTGACATGTTCTTCAGCCAAAATTTCGAGAAAGGTTTCAGGAAAGAGAGAAAAAGGGGAGAAAAAATAAAAAAGGGAGAAAACAACAGATCACAAAGTACTGGAAGTCACAGCCCTCAGCCAGGACACAGAAAATACCATTTCAAGTTCTGCTTTCAAGACTGTGCAGAAATACCAGTTTACTGGTTGTTCAGGGAGGGCTTCTCTTGCATTGCTGGGATTGATGCCAGTTACACAGAGGAAAATGAACTGCACAGAACAGACTGCAGAGGACTGACATATATGCCCCATCCCGCTGAAAAGTAAGTGAAGAGCAGCTCTACTACAACTGAGAACACTCCGGAAAAGCCAACAGTGCGATGGGCATTCACTTTATACGTTAGGAAAACAGCAAAGACTGTTAGATCCAGATCCCCTCTGCTCCAGAACAGTGTCCTTCCCACTGGGCTACAGTCTTCTTGCAGGTGCTTTTTGTTCATGGCTTTTCCAACTTGTATTTTCAAAACAGGGTTATCCAAGAATACTTAAAACCAGAAAAAAATCCCATCACAAACCAGGGAAACAGAAGTGTGTCCCACTCAGTGCCAGAACATACGGTGTCTTGTATGTGAGATTTTATTTTGTGCTGGGAGACAGTAGAACAGCAGATACGATGCATGCCCAAACAATCTCTTTGTAATGTTCTTCCCCACAAGGTGGCAACAAATGCTACATGATGAAACATATGTGATTATGGAGACTGGTATTAACACTTAGAAACACATGCCAGGCATGGAAAAGAAAGCTGTTCCATGGATATAGACTAATTCTGGGATCAACCTAACTTATCTTGTGCACTTTTTCTGGACTGAAAATTCATACTATTCATTATTCACAATGATCTGCAAATACTGACAGTTAAGAAATTATCACAGAAGCTTTGAGCAGGTCTCTTTATCACTTTCAAAAATAAGGTAAGAAAGATTAAGTGTATGATTTGGAGACTGTCTTTTAAGCCCTTCTACATAGGAAGAGTTTCTTCAAAGATGTCACCTAAGCACTGATCTTGCTAGCTTCAAGCAGTTTCCTATGTCTTAGAGAGTATCACTTAAGACATGCTGTCTTAACTACACAAACCTGACTTTAATCTTTTGTATTACTGTACTTGTTTCTATCAATAGAGAAATCCAGATACCCTTTGTCAGACCACAGGAAAAAAAAAGATAACCTAGCACATTATGCTGTTTCAGAGCACTTCAAACACAGCTATGCATTTGTTAAACCTTATGGCAGCAAATTCACTATACTTCATTGTATATATTAAAACCAGGAATTACTTGATGTGCATTTATTAAAAAAAAGTAATTCCAGACCAGCAAAACTAATTTCAGAAAAGCTAATTTTATCTGATTACAAACTTCTGAGGAGAGGTAGAAAAGTACAAGCTGCTAAGAATACCTAGTTTTTTCATGAATACCTGGCATTTAAGAATGCCAATAAATTTTCTGGACTAAATCCTGCAACTTAGATTTACCTTTGACAGTATTATATGGCTGTGAACAACAAACATGAGAAAGAAACAGCAGATTCAGACTTTTGCAATAGGATGATGAACATTTTTTCATTTCCAGTGATGAACTAATTCCAATTTTTGTATTCCAATTCTGAATTCTATTTACAGAATCACAGAATATGCTAAGTTGGAAGGACCCACTTATTGAGTCCAACTCTTGGCCCTGCACAGGACCATCCCCAAGAGTCACACCCTGTGCCTGAGAACGTTGTCCAAACGCTGCTTGAGCTCTGTCAGGGTCGGTGCTGTGATCCCTTCCCTGGGGAGCCTGTTCAGTGTCCAACCACCTCTGGGTGAGGAACCTTTTCCTGATACCCAACCTCAACCTCCCCTGGCACAACTTCAGGCCATCCCCTCAGGTCCTGTCACTGGTCACCACAGAAAAGAGATCAGTGCCTGCCCCTCTCCTCTGCCCCTCACAAGGAAGTTGTAACTGCAATGAGGTCTCCCCTCACATGTAGTGTTCAGAAATTCCCAATCAACAAGATGTTCAGAGTATATTAGCGAAGTATTGCAGAATATTTTGCACCTACCTTTTTATAAGGCTTTTTTATTTTTGCAAAGTCATTGAAATAATCCTCTACAGTGACACAGATAGTCCCCACTGCATTAGACCCCATCAACCACTTCTTCGTCATCAGCTCACTGAGGTGTGGCTGAGAAGGTAACAAACAAAAGATCAGGTTGAAGTTTTGACAGTTTCATTGTATCAGTGCAGTTACTAAAAATTGAAGACAATTTTGACTGTCACACATTTCTCAACTACACCATACTCACATCTTTCCTCATGTTAACCATTCAAGGTGATTACATTAGTTCAAAATTTTATTAAAGATCTAAGGAATCCCAGAAGATCTTTCTTTGCCCCTACTACTTCTCTAATTCACTGTTTCCCTCCCCATACTCCCAATTTCATTTTAGTAATAGTTTTTTTTCCCTGATGGATTCTATAGAAGAAGCCAGAATTTCTAAACATGGAAATCTGTCAGTCAGAAAGGGAGGACCTCTAGATACAGGTGAACTCTACCTGTGATGACAACTTAGGAGCAGTAGTGGTTTCCCAAATAATTCTAAAAAACTCAACAACATAAGACTAAGTACAATCTCCTATAAAACATTAACTGTATATAAAGCACCTGCCTGAAGTCATCCTGTGAAACATAATTAAGCAATTTTCCAGTATGTTACGTGCAAACTGTACCAGGGAAGAACGACACTGACATTTACTGGCATTTTGCTAGCACACTATGTATCTTTTATGGTTAGCAAATAAAGGCTCCACAACTATTCCTCCCTGAATTACTTTTCTTTTAACATAATACTTATGGGGTTTTTGAGGAAAAAAGTTCCACCTCTAAATCCATGAAGACTTCATCTAGCAGGCTAGAGCATCCTTCTTTGGCAATGATGTCTAAAGTTGTATCCATGTTTGCATGACTGATTGACAATGCATCTTCCATTTCAATTTTCAAGTATTTTCTTTTCAGACTTATTATAGATTCTCTGTGACACAAAAATAATAAAAAAAAAGAAATTAAGCTTTTCATCATCCACTGATGCACAACTGCATAACTACTGAATTTTTGGAGTGCATACACAGAAAAAAACAGAGCAGGCAGTTATTTTTGCAAGGGGAGACAATGTTTGCTTTGGAAGCCTTAATGATCTCCAGCACAATTTTACCATGGTCAGGCTGGACTACTCGTGGGCTGATGATTTGTAGACATGACAATGGCAGCAGATGGGGATGAACAGGGTGTTGGATTGCTGAACACCAAAACATGAGCCACGTTCTGATACTTTTAATAGAAGGTCTACCTTTACTTTTCTCCAGTTCAGTTCACCTTGAGCACACTGCCTGAAGGTGATCTGTGAGAGACCCAATGCAAGAAGGGATGGCAGGCCCAGTCAAACTAACTGAAATGACCTTTTTGAATTCTGGAAGTTGAACATACATTTTTCTTTGGCAATGAAATTCTTGGAAAAACAAGTGTTCTTTCACTGGTGAGGGGCAAGCACAATCCCTGCCTTTTAAAATGGCAATATCTTTAAACCTGTTGCCTTTGTTCACTCAGCTAACCTATCTTAAGTGAAACCTCTTTGTATGCAAAAGAGAAGGTCCTGGGAACAGGAGGTGTAACAAAGGAAATATCAATAGCTATTTTCCTCACTGCAAGAACAAGCACACTTACTTAAAGGTTTGACAGTTGTTGATGACTGCAATCATGTACTGAACATAGCACTGGGGATACTGACGATTTTTAAGATGATCTTCTTTATACAACTGTGCTTCATCTTTGTACCTGTAACATATACAAGGAATGGCATTAAACAGACACAAATACGTAATAACTTAAGTATACTCATAGGATCAAATGCTCCATAAGGGCTTGGCAAGTATTTTCCAAAGGGCTTGTTGCTCATGTGATGTTTAGTCTCTCTGTTCTGGGCAGAATCCAGCCAAGGAGGTATCTCTGTCTTCCTTATGAGAAAAAGGTATAAATTTGAGATACAAAAAAAAGAGGAACTAACTCAAAAACTTAAGAGCCATTTGCAGAGAGGAACTGACAGTGCCATTCACCATTCACTTCTGCAGTGAAACAAAGGAAGGCAAGAAACAAGGAATAAAAGCTTGGTTGGCATGAAAGTCATAGGAGAAATACAAAGGAATAAACATCCAAAGGAAAAACAAGTATTGGAATTATAAGAACAAAGCAAGACTGAGGCAGGATAAGGTAGCTGTATTTTAAACATTATGTTACCTGGTTAAAAATGAATTCATTTGCTGAAGACATAGAAGGAGTACCTTTGTTTTCAAATCTTCATTTATCTGAGCAGCCACCTGAAGATTCTGCTCAAACATCTAAGATAAAAATAGATTAGTTATAAAGAGATGCTCACTAGCACCAGCTACACATATGCTTTTTGTTGCTTTTTAATGTTGAGTGTTTTTTTGTTTGAGGGTTTTTTTTAAAGCCAAACAACCACTGCTGACTAAACCAAAAGTCACTATTTTCATAAGAATAATTAATACATTACTGACAACCACTAATGCATACAGCAGTTTTCTCCTGATACTGAAAACAGCTGCATTCTTTCTTTATCAAAAGTACTTAATATCTTTACTTCAGTAGTGATTTGGCTTTACAGTGTATCAAAGGATTTGGGTCAGCTCCTGCAGTTAGTAACAAACAGCCTTATAAACTCAAATTCTTTTGCTTCTCCCATATATGAAAATAGTCAGCTCACACAGTGCAGTAAAAGGGCCCTAAACTTTTAGAAATACAAGCAGGCACAAAGTCTAGGTATCTATGAGCAACTGCATTCAGAGGAAGGGAAGTAGAAAGAAGGGTGCAAAAGTAGGTGGAAACTTCAGCTGCTTTTATGCTGAAATGATTTTGAAAGTTTTACTACTGCATGAATTTCAACACTGCAGTCTTTGACAGGGTAACACTTGAGCCAATCACCCAGTTTCTTTGACATTACGCATTTGCTGAAAACTAGATGAAGTCAACCTTGGCAGTAATACAAATGCAAAAGAATGTAGCAAAAATCCTGGTATAAGCCAGCAAAATAATTAAGTAAGGAAACAAGTGCAGGAAGAACAGACAATCTAACCTGCATTAAAGTTACCTAACATAATATTTGTAAAGAAAAATTAGAAAATGAGCATAACAAGCTGACATTTTCTGCTTGATAAAGATCACTTTCGAAACTTTCCGTTACCAACTACAGGGTGGTGCAGGTTTGGGTATTTTTGTGGCCATTTTTTTTTAAGATCTGGGAAATAGTCTTATCTTTTCTGTTTTAAGGCTATTTAATAATTAGGACAGGCATTATGTGAACTGAAGTGGCATTTAAAACAGCAACCGTTTCGACTTTCAATGGAACTTCTAGTTTACTGTGTTTGTATAATGAATAAATTACAGGGACAAATACATGCCTCACTACCTCAGCACCAACAAACAGCCCAACTAACTCAGTTTTAACAAACAGACCAACTAACTCAGCACCTCATTAACAAACACTGCCCTAATACTTACAAACACCTCATCTTGTAGGCTTATACTACAAATTTACAAGAGACCTAAATAAAAGCAGTTACCTAAGCACAAATACCAACTAAATCGGCTGGGAAAAATGTGTTTCTAATCTACACATAAAAAGAACCAAGGCTTTAAGTGTTTAAGTAAAAAAGGCAAATAAAAACCTCAAAAGAAACAACTCCTCCAACTAACATCTCTATAGGAAAAAGCCCCTATTACACTTCAGAAGACCAGAAACAATGGCATTCCAAAATGTTTGGTTTCCCCCTCACAACCCTACACTCCCCCAAATCCATGTACTGCTTCTGGAGATTGTTCTAGAATAACCAAATTCTCTTGTACCTGAAAAACAATGGCTGGGAGCGTAGTCTGATAGTACCCATCCTGATCTGCTTCTGGCTCAGTTTCTTTTATCCAGTCTTTTTTATCCGTCTCCAGTGCTTTTCGTAGCCAGCCAATGATGTTGGACTTAAATAAAGCAACCAAGAGAAAGAAAAGAGTCAACAAAACACCCTGCTACAATATCTGGAATAACAATCATTTCCATAATGAAGTGTGGCACAGTAACAGAATGTTGACCATTCTCATCATTCCTACAGGATATACATACCACAGACAAAGTAAAACTTGCACTGACAAAGACAAAGGTCAGGACTGGTAGACTGATGCACTTTGAGGCTTCTGCACATTTTGGAAGGGGAGTGCTCCTAACACAAAGGGCAAGTCAGTTTGTCAGAACAAACATGTTTACTAACTTTGGAAGCATTTATTAAGGCTCAGGCTTTAGGTTTCAAACTGAGTTTTTCAACAGCTGAGAAAGTACAGGTAAAACTTAATGTAGAAAAAATAGCACATGTCTGCTTGTAGTTCCTTTTATACCTATGCTTTAGGAAGCTGATGCTTGTTACTGCTGGGGACAAAAACCCAGGATCAGATTGAATGGATTGTGTTTCTTGGAACTTGAGTGCTGCACACCATAGTGATGAATACAATAGTTGGCTCTCCTCCCATCTGGCAGGCTCATTATACAGCAAATGGACATCAAGAACAACTGTTTTTAGAACCAAGCCAGTTTTCTGCATGCCACATTACACAGATCTTTTCACAAAAGCAGATAGTAAAGATCAGAATGTTTGCTAAATATGTAATTGGATTTTTTGATTTCTGTCTTGGGTTGATGTTTTCTGCCTTTATTCTACGTTGTTCACATTTGCTTAAAACCCCTAGTAATATAAATATTCTTACTTCTTTCCAGTATGTAACAGGCATGTACAGTAAGGGCAAAAAAAGTTCATACAGTAGTATCTTCAATTCTGTGAAATGATGCATTATCTTTTTTCCTCATAAGCATGGGAACTGCTCTGATGAGGTATGTTTACAAAGAAGAATCAATCTTTTAAAAGCCAGCAGCCCAACCAACTTTTTTCATCTCAAGATCAGCATTTACAAGAACATTTTTAAGCTGAGGTGATTGGAAAAAGAATTATCTGCTAGAAATCTGCTAAAATCTACTAGCATTTTATTTCTCATGAAAATGAGACGTTTCTATTAATGTAAAGGTCAGTATTTGATAGTCACAATTACAAAATGCTTCCATTTATCTAAACAGAACCAATTATATTTGTTTATAGATGCTTTTAAACAACATCAAAAGAAATAAAGCAGAAGTGAAACAAATATGTTTTTTCAGTATTTTCTGTCTTAAAAGGAAGATACACCCAAAATCAAAACCAGCAAAAGAAGACCACTCTGTTTAACAGAGTAGCAGGTTTGTTTTATTTATGTTCTATGAATAATGCAGTATTCTATACAGAACATTTTTAAGTAACTAGGGAAAAAACAATTCTGAAAAACCAATATGGGTATATTTTTCCAACCTAAGCAAGGACAGAATGAATTCAAAGGCATTTCCTGAGTCAAGCCAAAGGTAGCTTGAGAAAACAAACCAATGACTTTTTTTTCCTAAAGGTAAGTCCAGAAAAATAAACTTGCATGTAAGTTCTAGTAAAGCTAATGTGAAGCAGAGGCTCTACTGACAACTTCCTTGAGACACAACAAGCTTGGTTCATATTATTCTTATGAGTATGAAGTCCAAGTAGCTGCTGTTGCCAGACATGTTTTAGTAACTGACACATCCAAAGAAGCATAAAAATTTCCCTCCTCTGCTTGGCAGAGCTCCGGAACTTAGAAGGAATGGGAATTCATTGAACATATTAAGAACAGAAAGTCCAAAGCGACAACTATCCAAACATCCAGTTGGATGCAATCAGTGGATCTTCAAAGAAAAATCCATTAACAAAACTGACAATCACACAATGACTGCTTTGCCATGTAGTTGACCAATTTCTAGTGACTCTCAGGATAAACAAGAAGCAGTGCCACTTTATTTAAGATGCACTTGAAAGGGCACTCACAAAAGGAAATTATGCTCATGCGGTCGGCAGCCATGAAAGGAAGAAGGCTGTTAAAAAGAATCAAACTGGCAAACATGAACCTCCTGATTACCTTGAAAAGACCACATCTGTAACAAGTGTTGATGCAGTTACTACAGGGACCAAGCTGCATTCTGTGTCTCTTTTAATAATGGTCTGTAAAGCAAAACTACTCCTTGAAATGTAATGGAGTCCCATTTGTCCCATTAGTTTTCTCAGGTGGAGGAAGAGCACTGAGGTACTAACGCACTGTAAGCTCATCTGAAGTGTCTTTGCACTGTTACTACTCACAGTAAGTGTTGACATGTACTTGCTGAGAAGCTGGTCTACCACACTTTGTGAAATCAGAGGATCCAGAGAATTTACATCCACTTCGGGAGACAGTTCTGAATTTCCCATCATCTCTGCACTGAATTTAAAAAAACAAAACAACAGGCATTGCAGATTACTGAAGAAAAATTAGATACAAAGTTACACTATGCAGCTTTTTCCATGTTCACTGTAAAAGGCAGTTTTCCAATAGCTACATGTCAAAAAGTTCTTAATAGTAACTGAAACAATCAAAGTGTTTACAAGGAATGTAAATAAAACTATGTAAAAGAAAGAGCAGAAAGCAAAAGCTACAGCCCAGCATATAATAAAAAAAAGTTAGACATTTAAATGTTCAACCCTTCCATACACTCCTTACACCTTTGTACAAGAATTAGTGACTACTTAAGACCGAGTAAAAGCCAACTGGTTCAATTCGTGGGCTCCAAATAGGGGACATTTTTATATGTCTTTTAAATTTCAGAGGTGATGACAGACAATTTACACACTTTGAATTTTAGAACGGGAAAGATCAGTGACAGGGTTTTTTATTGTCCTCACGTCCTCAAAAGAGCTTCTGTTTTGCTATTTGTATCACATCCATATAAAAATTAAAATCTATTAAAAGAAGATCTACCTATGCTTCCTGTCTTAGTAGAGAATACAGCTGCTTTCAGAGGAGTCAGCATCTTTCATGACAATTCCAAAGTGCACTTCAAGTGTTCTGTACAACAGCACTTGCTTGCAAAGGAAAATTCTTGATTTTATAGGATGTGAAAGAAACTAGAGCAACCCTCAAAAACATTTTGACAAGGATTATGTAAAATTAATATTTTACAGTGGTATTTGGTATCTTTATAGTAAGATTATATAATGAGTGGCTTGTGTAATCAAAAAACCCCCAAAGCTATGCCAAAGCACAATGTAGCAAGATCTCTTAATATTTCATGCTAAAAAAAAAATCAATAGCTCAAAACCACACTCTTCAGAGAGTGCTTTATTAACAGTTGATGGAAATACATTCAATCATACTAACATGAATTGGTTCACATTCCATTTATAGGGTGCTTTTCACAAGGAAACCACAAATTCTATATTTGCAGTGGCTACTATAAAAACAAAACAGCAGCTTAAAAATAAATTCCTAAACAAGTGTCCAGTTTGTCCAGTTCTGCAAGTTGAGGTTGTTCTCTGGGTACATGCAGTGAGTCAGCACAGTGGTGCTTCTGTGTCATGAAAAAAAATTAAAATCTCAAACACTGAAAAAGCCACTACAGTAACTACTTAAATACCTAAATTCTTGTCTTTAAACTATAAAAGCCACTGTGACTGAACACTCTACATTTGTATCATCTTCCTGAGCCTGTAGGAGAAGAGACTGAAGTTATTTTAAGTGGCTCAGTCTACTCAGAAAACTGGATTCCATTCTGTTGCTGTTTAGTAAAGAATACATGTAATAGCAGAACCTGCTCCAGGGTGATTTAGTGGAAATGTGAGAAGCTGTTTATGGCACAGTGCCCACTAGAAAATATTTCTAACCTCATTATACATCACTATTCCTTGTTCACAAGGCCACAGAGACATCAACCTGTTCTCAAAGCACATCAACTGAAACCCCAAAACAAAGACCAAAGCTTCTATTTCTGGCCTACGTGACAAAAATTCTCCTTATACACAATTTATTTCTGATTGCCACAATCCACATGTCTGGGGAAAAAGTAGTGACAGACAACCCTCTTCCAAGTGTCACAAGGCTTCCAACTGGTGGGGAAAGTTATTTACCTTCAACAAAAAAATTATAATAAAGTTGAAATTTCAAACAGAACTGTATTATCTGGAAAGTAGCATTTTAGAAAGTGCTGCCAGACTTGCCACCAGGCCTGCTGTCTTGTAAAAAGAGGTATTTGCTTCAGGGACAGCATCCAGCTAGATCCAGAGCATTCCTTCCGTTCCTTGAGTGAAGCTTACTGACACTCTGTAGCAATGGTGGGGAACTCTTTGCAGTTTTGTCACCACCTGATCAGTATCTGATAAAATGATGCTATGAATATGGGATCAGGATCTTACAAGACTTATATTTACCCTAAAGATTAGAGTCCTGGTTCCAGCCCAGTACAGTTTTAATAACAGTGTATTTCCAAAACTCTCACTGACTTCAATATGAAAGAGAAATCCATCTAGGACACTAAAGGCTATTATTCCACATGCAGCATCACTTTATTTCTCAGCTATGAGTTGAGCACATTTCTAAAAACAGCTTCCAAGGCATGCTCTGATAAAAAATCCCAACGATTCTTTAATAAAGTCTACCTTGCAAATACTGTAATCAGAATTTACATATTAATTTCTTTCAATTCATTACATGAAAAAAACCTCAATGCTTCTTGCAGTCGGTCAATATTCTCTGAGCTGGTTTTGAAGTGCAGCTGTAATATGCAAATACAATACAAATGTGTATTTTCCCTCTAATATTCAATTACATTTAATAAAAGTAGAGAAAAAAGGTAGGCCAGAACTATCCTCCACCATACAATGTACTACAGAAGTGAACAAGGAACGGAAAAGCAGCCTAGAACCTGTATTTCATACAGTGGAAAAGAGGGTGAAGTATCACAGAAACACATCTCTCATGATGTCCTACAGTCCATCCTCCTTCCCAGTTTATTATAAACATATTCCCAGAGAGTTGTTTATTATATTAAGAGATGTCCAGCAGCCGAGATGCAGTAAGCTCTGCAAGTGTCCCTGCTGACAACTTTACTTTTCCACTCACAAACCTGAGCTGATTTCTTCTTCTACTGTGCACTACAAAGATACAAAACAGTTAATCATCACAGATCCATAGAATGGTTTGGGTTGGACCTTAAAGATCATCTGAGTTCCAAACTCCCTGCCATGGGAAGGGATGCTAATTCCCCAGACCAGGCTGCTCAGGGCTCCATCCAACCTGGCCTTGGATGCTTCCAGTGATGGGGCATCCACAACTTCTCTGGGCAACCTGTGACTGTCATTAACATCCTCCTTATAGCAGTTTATTGCAATATGCAAGAATGCAATTCCTGTACTGCCCTCTCAGGGTTTTTTTCAGAGAAGAAAGTCAAAGCCTTAATTTTTTCCTCCAAGATACTTTCCATCCCACTTGTTACATGGATATACAGGGGAGAAGTGCATTCTCAGATATCCTGTGCTGTGTCTGCTCTTCACTGTTTCACTTTCTTCAAGACTCAGACACCGGGTGCTACAAGCTGCATAACCAGCTTTAGCAGGAGTGACCCTTTTTGCTTTGTTTGCTTTGTAAGTAGATGCAATGCTGGCTTTGCTCCCTCCCTCTGCCCTTCCAATGATGGAACACACAGACTGAGAGAGCTTTAGCTCTGAACTGTCTAACTCAGTAACAATGTACTCTGTTTTCTGCAGGAAGGGTAGATTTTAAGACCAAGATTCGCCTTACTGGAACATAAAGCCCCAGGACATAAATGAAGAACCTGAGAGCAGGATTT
>JAOXXN010000395.1:89958002-89968464 GCA_026770055.1 Myrmophylax atrothorax | reverse complement strand
GTAGAAGGACTCACATATTTCTGATTTTCATTCACTGTGGAGTTACTCTCTGGCCTTCAAAAAAAAAAAAGTCCAATTAACTTGGCTCCTTATTAGTGGCTGCCTCTCTCATGTCTCCTTCATGGGTATCTAAGTATGCATTAGTAGGTGGACCTCATTGTTCCTTACAGGGAAGAAAAAGCAGGAGAACTTTGCAGTGTAGACTAAAGCCCAGAGTTCTGAATATAAAATGAATCTTAAAGCTGGTTATATAAATTCTACAGAACACTATTATCTCCTACCTATTTGCTTTATAGTATTAGACTCTAAACCCACCAAGCATTCAACTTGTTTCATTAGTGAGACTGAACAATCGAAGACGGTAAAAGTACACAGAGCACACACAGTATCTGGGCCAGTGCCAGCTATTCAGAACAGGATTACAGTCATACACGACAGAAAGGCTAGCAGTACTTTTTCCCAAACAAATCAGTTGCTCTAGTAACTACATGCCAGCAAAAATTAAACAGTTGTCATTTGAGCTGTTTCTACTTGGAAGGTGAAAAACAAAACAAAACAAAAAGGCAAAAATCCCCCATATTGCTTAAGTTATCTCAACAGATCACACAACTCAAAAGAAATGTGTCTAAGACTACCAGAGGAAACAACCTGTTAGCTGAAATTCTTCTAAATGAACAAATCAGCTCAGAGTTTTGAGAGAAAACCTAAAGGAAGTTACTACATTCTTCCCATTTAACAGTAATGAAGCAACTGAAACACTCCCAATCTCTGCAAAAAAGAACAATAGAAAGTTCATAAACACACAGATCTTCCAGGGTTGTGGCCACAACAAACGTTTTGGTTCACACATGTGAGGTCTCAGCCTCTTCTGCTCTTCCCAAAACTTCACCAAACTGGTACACAAATAAAAGGGACTGCAGCTTCAAGCAGGTCTTTAAGTGCATTAAAACTTTAAGCAACTCAAAATTACATATTAGAAAATGCAAACAAGTTTTAAGGAGCAATTTCCAGAAAGTAAAATGTGTAAAAAATAGTACAGAATGTGTTGGTTGATATTATCCCTTCTTTGTTTTATCTTCTTGTACATTAACAGATGTGCAAACAGTAACACGCCAGGGATGCTTTGCATGCTTACTCTCACCTCCTGCTAACAGGAAAGATAAGGGGGCCTTACCTATTGTATGTATTTAAAACCCAAGTTAGAAGGCTAACAATCTCATTTGCTTCCAGATCCTCTGCAGCAAGTTCTTGCATTCGAGTGGCCAAAGCTTGATGGTACATGTTTAGCAATCTGTTGAAAATGTCATAATGTGGAGGAAAACATTGATCCAGCAGGGTTTTAGCCACCAGCAGGTCATCAAGGACGTACTTCCGTATGATTTCCAGATGCCGCACAAGCCACATTTTGTCAGATTCTCTGGTATCTGCCTGAGTGCCTTCAATTCGTGTGCTCACAGTTCTTTCCAAAATGTTGAACATTTTTTCTTTCCACTTCTTTGGTCTGCCAGGAGGGATGAACCCAGTCTGTTTTTTCCGGTCTAACATGCGCCTGTCAATTTTCTCCTCTCTCTCAATTATCCTCACCACAGAAACAAGCAAGGTTGGATCCCGACGGACGGTGACCAGAGATCTTTGAACCACCATCCAAAGTTGCTTTGCCAGTTCCTCGGACAGTTTCTGCATGTCCCCGAAGTAAGTGTGGATGAGGTTCATGTCGTGTGTGTTTTTGCTGTCCATGCGGTACTGCTCGTACATCAGGTTATCGCGGGAACACTCTAAATCCATCAGCTTCCGATGGGCTTGCAGAAGTTCCCCTCGCTCAATCAGATCATGGGTCTCCCTGACTATCTCTGGAACTGAAAGAAAGGCAAAGAAGAAGAAAATAATCACAGAGGGTACAAGACCACACAACCAAAATACAAAGAATTTATACGAGAGAATAAAAGCCCTAGGAAAAAAGCTGGAGCACAGCTGTAGGAATTATTTTAAAATAATTTAAAGGAAACTATTTTGAAGTATTCAGAAATTTTTAGTAAATGCTATACTTTATACATTATTAACTACAGTGCTCCATTTTGATCAGTGGCTAAACAAAGATCATAGAGTGCCAACAGAACAAAATTTCCTCTCTCCCTCCTGCCCCTAATAAATAAATGAATCCAGGAAAAGTCTACTATGAAACAAATTGCAGTACTTGCCTTCTTACACCTTACACAAAAAGCTTTTAACTTATCTCACTAAAAGTCACTTACTCCACTAAACCTGAGGCTGCATAAACCCAACAAATGCTAAATTTTACCTCCTCTTCAAAGACCAGGTTTTGCCTGCTTAAGGCACGAAGGACAAATAGGGATAATTACCTATATACTGCTAAACTATTTAGAAGATTTTTTTTCTTTATGATTTTTCAGTATTTGAGGAATACTACAGAAGAGGAATAGGATCCTGTGGGGAACTGAAAAATCACAGCAGAAAAACTGTCACTGCAAAAAAGGCAGCTAGTGATAAAGCTGGCAGCCACCAACAAGGTTAAACAACTGTAATGGTCTTCTGAATCATTATCAAAACCACTTGGTTTATAAAACAATTGATGATCTCTGTGCAAAACAACTACACTGTTTAGCAATTCCAGGGGGAGATGCTTCATGCTAGAAACTTCTCAGAATGCCTGAAAAGGCTTATTGTCTCAACTGCATTCATTTGTGCAAAAGGAAATGACACAAACAAAACAACACAAACAAAACTCAGCATTGGAACACACTTAATTTTGTCATTCTTTGTTTTTAATTGCTGGACATTGCATGTAACCAGTACTCTTTTTCTGTAAGTTCACACTGTATCCCAGTTTGGTACCACAGCAGTCAGATACAGGCTGAGAGAAAGTAAACCAATCAACTTGGTATGACTGGGAAACAATTCGTCTTTATAGGTACACTTTGTGTATTTGTATCAGGAGATAAGAGGAGAGAAAAGACTATTTAAATAAAATCAAATTAGTATGATAGGTTTAGCCTCTGTTATAGGGGTAAAATATTTAAAATTATTTATAAGCAGAAAAATCCTGGCAAGGAATTCACTGTGATTCAAGATGGAATGTAATGTGCACCAAAAAGGTTGCACAGAATGACAGAAGTAATTCCATTTTCCTTATCTTCACAGTATCCATTGTATCACATTAATTCTATGTAATTTTGTAAACCCTCACAGTTGTGCAGTAGTACAAAAACTACGGGTCTTCCATGTGTAATTTCTTTATGCACAAGTTAGTTTCTGTAACTGTGCTCTAATTCTGAAGAAAGGACTGTGCACAGCTGAAATTAAACTTCAGGTAGTTTAATCTTGGGCTTACAACATTAACAGAAACCCCTGAGGCTCCTCTAACTGCTGTGTGAGACAGACTGTCAGGGAATCTTTGACTGGAGATCTTGCCATTTCGTGTTTTTGTCTTTGCAAAAGGTTTTTGCCTCCTAAAATCATTTGTAACTATTTATACCCAACTGGCTTACCGTAGGTGCCCAACTCAGGTGGCAACATACCAGAACTTTACAAATATCCTTTCTGTATTCTTTGCTTGCATATTTCAGTCTTTTATACTAAACATGTTACTCCTGCTACTGATTGCTGGCAAGGAACTCGTGAGTTTTGTATGATGATGAGACAGGCCAGACTAGAAGTTCCTACAGCACAATTTAGTCTTCATCTGTATTAAATGGCTACCAGCTACTTCCCTGAATGTGATGTGTATGTAGGCAATTCTTCCTTTAATTCTTCATTCCCAGTAAGGCTGAAAGTTCTTGACATTACTTGAGAACCGTACAGCTGTCAGCACCATTTTAAAGAGCTTTCAGTACGTGATGGATCACGGAAAGTACATTAAATTACCTGAAAATATGTTCTTGAGATTTTCTACAGCAGCTGCCAGTTGGCTGTGTTGCACTACAGCATCCTTCACATCCTTCAGATTTTCTATAGTGTTGATGCTCTGTCTCCAGTCCTTATTGACATCTATCAGAGACTGCTGAATGTCCTTCACATCATTCAGGGCATTGTGCAGTTGGCTTAAGCCTGTTCGTACTCCATCTAACTGTGACTGTATTGCTGCCTTAAAAACAAAAAGAACTCATATTAATCCTTTAAGTTCCACATTTTCAGAGGAAAAAAACGAAAAGGAAATACTGCAATTTATTAGAAATGTGCAAATTCGTGCGTGCAAAACTTTGTGTGTATGCACATATCCTTTTTTTTCAAGTTTTGAAATTTAATCTAGTTTAAAAGGACATAGATACAACTGGTTCACCCACAAGGATAACACAGGAGCTTAGGCAGATAGATCATCAACTTCATAAATCTGTATTGAACAGGACCATGGGAAGGCAGAATGAGATATTTTTGCATTTCTTTGATAAATTAATTTCAAAGGGGGATGTCAAAAGCAAGCTGATCCAGGTGTTCCAACAGAATGTTTAGTATCTATAGATTCTCAAAGCATTTAACTAAAGAAATTACAAATTTCTGCAACTGGAAGTGTTCTTGAAAAAAAATTTAATTCTGGAATGTTCTAAAAGAACCCCAGCAAACCCCAACCAAAACACCCTCCAGCCTGTCATGCCTGAAGGAAAAACTGTATCAGAAGTGATTCAGTCAAAACCTCAAACTGAATAAAATTTTAATTCTGTGAAACATCAACAATCAGATCAACAATCCAACTACTAGATTATTTTGGCATAAAGATGGGTTATTGATCTAGATCTCTTGTGACATGTGACACTTGAAATAATGACTCTACAAAAAGGCTATTCAGCCTGAATATCATTTGACAGTCCAAAACCTTACAGAAAATGCATTATAGTGCACACGAGAGTGAAAGAAATCAAATCACATCCACAGCATATTTTTTACATACTTATTTTTAAAAAGATGTGAAGGTGAAATCAGGTGAGTGGAAAATACAGCTATAAATAACAAACTTCAAAAGACAAGCCAAAGACAAGTGGTCAATGAAAATGCAGTTGCACATTTCAAAGACTTGAAGTTACCAGTAAAGAAAAGAGGCATTACTGGTTTTGCCAAGCTCAGAACACGTTTTTTTTTTTGCCGGACTTTTAAGGCCCAAAAACTTGGACAGTTATGGAACTTTTTGTCTGATACTGGAAGCCAAAGAGGAAATCCTGGTAACTGTGAACAACATTTATTGTGTTTTAAATGTACTGGGAAAGTCCCAGAAAAATGCAGTGATTTTTAAACTAGTGTTATTTATGTACTTTCAAATTATGACATGCTGATTTTATTGATAAAAATGTATTTTCCTGCCAGACTCAGTACAATTAAGCAGAGGTAAGGCATTTTTATACAGTATCTATCTATAGTACTGCTGCATTAACACATTTTTCCCTTACAGGAACTATGATAATTGGGGTACTCAAACAGTCAATACAACACTCATACACAATCTTGTGCAGCTGACCATAAAGTACTTTAAAAATCACATCATCGTTAAATGTTCAGGACTTTCATTTTAATATTTCAATTTCTTCTGAGGCAGATGATCAAATATTCAAATTTTTGCCTATTTAACTCTGGCAGAAGCTTGATTATGTTAAACAGAAACAATTCTGATCTTGGTTTCTGACACCAATGGACAAGGAAATTTCTAAGAACAGACATCCATCCATGTTCAGTTTGTCCTCTAACAGTCAGTTCAGGCGAGGGAATGGGGTGTGGGGGCAGGGAGCAAAGTATCCATGCATTATGGACTTTGCTTCCTACAATGCATATTCATCTGAAATTGGACTGACCAACACTGTATTACAGAAAGGAAAACAAAACCGTGCCATCCTGGGAACAGGGCTCAAAACTTCCTTTTTATGACTTTTCAAGTGACAGCCCTCAACATGAATAGGATTCTGGCTGCCTGGTCTTCCTAGAGCCCTGTGGTTCAAATTAATGACTGCACAGCAGCCAAGAATCAAAACGGAGAGGATTCCATGCATGTTCACACTTAGGAAGACCCACAACCTCAAAACTCTCCTAGGATATACATACAGTATTTTTCCCGAGAGAAGTTCTCCCACTGACCAAATAAGTGTACAAAGATAGTTGTCAGTGTTTCTAATTTTACAGGCTCTGGAACAGAGTGTGAGCAGCTCTTCACCTTATTTTGGACAGCACTGCCCAAAAGCACGAGCCTACAGTGCAACCTGGTGCTCCTCCACACATCGTTTCAGAGTTCTGCTACCAAAGGTCAGAAACACTGCTTGCTCACCACCATCAGTCTCATACATGGAACAGATGAGTTTGGTACATTTGAAAGGAGTTCTTCCTGTAAGAATTTATGTCACAGAGCAAGAAATGCAGTGGAGGATGTAAAAACCTGACATAATTAAATATTTGGGAGAGGATACAGAGAGGGTATCTGGATTCACCTGAAGGAAATTTTGACAAATATGAAAGCATATCCAGTCAGAAAGAAGCACTACCATGTTCACACTGAAACATTTCCCGTATGTTCACTCACACAGATGAAGCAGTAACACAGCCTGAGAAGTCAGCAAATCCTCTGGCTGATGATCCTGGTGTCTGTGTGTCTCCACCTTCCACACCACAGTTATATGCAGTTTAAATGCAGAGCAAGAGTATTTCTTACATCCTCTCTGTGCTCCCATCCATTACAGTAATTCTTATGGGAAAAACAGCTTTGTTATCCTTTGCATCACTAGCCATCATCTGCTTCAGGAATCCATCCTGAGTTGATTAAGGGATATTGAACTTCTTTCTGTAACAGGTGTTTCTGACCACCTACAGATGACTGAAGTAACTTAAGGCAAATAAGAAGGAAACTAGCTATAAAGTGGATTTAGGCCTACACTGACAAAGTTTAGTCATGACTGTCTACAGAAGCAGCCAGGAAAAATGATGAAGTACTCCAGGCAAATGACTGTGCTCATATATTATAAACAGCTCACAGTAACTAAACAGCTGATCCATTATTAATAGACCCCACACTATATGTTTCCTGACTTTAATCTGAAAAACCCACATCAGAAAAATTTGTTTCTATTCCACAGACAAGAATAAGCATGTAATTTGCTAAGGGATTTCTTCACTGTGAAAGAAAAGTGGCTTTCTTCTATATCATGCAGAATCCCACAAGGAGCATTAAATAGTTGTAGGATAAATTACCTTACACTGAAATACATGATTAGATAACAGTGTCTACCAGCCATTTTGATCTGAGAAAATGTTTCTCAAAGCACTTTTCTAAGATTCTACTCCATGTACTTAATATAGTGGTCAAAAATGACTGTTGGCTAGAGAATATCAGTGAAGGAAGAAAATAGAGAACTCAGTAACATATGGACAATGAACACAGGATAACCATACTCATGTTTCAAGCTAAGTCTGTGTATGCACCCACATGTACACATGTGAAGGAGGGGGAAAATCATGGGGCAGATTTCCAAAAGAGACAAGAATGTGAAGTATTTTTGCTATCTTGCCTAACTTCCCCATGTAAAAGTCAGACAGGAAACCAACTGATCCTTTTCCAGATGTAATCATCAATTTTTTGTATTCAATCATTATGACAAAAGTCTGTTGGCTGACAAGCTATACAGCACAAGGGTAGCTGTGCACAGGTACTGGACAGACTTGAAATGCTTGAATAAAATGTCAATAAGATGTACAGCATTAGTTTGCATTACTTTCAGGATACAAATTTTGTTTTGGACACAGAGCAAAAACCGAAGTCCACGGTTTAAAACTATCTATCTTGGTGAAAATGTAGAATCAAAAAACCAGAAGAAAAAAAATCAAAGGACATTCATGCTACACCACAGGCACTCAGGATTATCAGTCTTTGTACCTTGAGTCGAGCTTCTACTGACGCCTTCTTACGAGCTTCCCTCCTGCGATACTGCTCCACTTTATCCAGCTGGTCAGGACGCTGCAGCATTCCTGCCACTCTCTGAACAGCTGTGGCAACAGCTTCCCTGTCTGTTTCCTCCATCACTGATTAGGGCCTCAAAATGCCTTCATAACTTAACAGTACTGAAAAGAAATAAAACAATTTTAGAAAATACTTCCTTTTCATTTGATGGCTATGTGACATTTCGAAGTTAACAACTGGAGAATTAACTCTGGCAATAGAAACAGTGCAACTTGACAGAAGCATCATCAGACTGTGTTATAAAGAGGAGTAACTGGAATTCTACAAGAATTGCGTTTAAAGTCACTTAACTCTCTTTCATTTGTTTCATTGAAATGTTCTTTGGTTGCTTTTCTTACATTTACCTTGCTCACTGTAAGTTTGCATAAAAAACCCCCAAAACCCAAATCACAAAAAACCACCACCACGAACAGCAAAGTTTAATTTAAAAAAAACAGATTCTATCAAATCATATTGTAGGTTTGCCTATCAAAAGGTGAATGAGACAAGCATAAAGGACTCTTGTAGGTGGTTGAAGCAAAAATCCTAATTCTTCCCGAATTTGAATCTGGTGGAGCTGAGAGAATCACAGTTCCCCTGCAGCAACAGGTCAAATTTGCTAGCAAAACTTCAGAGAAACAGCTGTGGAAGCTCTAAACCTGGAGACTTAACTACAAAGCACTTCCATTTAAATGTCTGATGGATAATTTTTTTATTTCCTACTCTTGTTTTCAGCTCTTCACACAGTATCAATCCAGTCCATCAAAGGTGTTGGTACGCACGGAAAAATGAATCAAGTATTTCGCCTAATTCTAATTTCTAGTTTAGTCAAGACATGCACCCAAACTAGTGTGCAGAAAAGGTAAATTCTGCCAGCTGTCAAGCCAGACCTGTTCTCTCAAACTTCACTGGCTACTAACAGAGAGCAGGGAGGACCCCAGCCAGCAAGCATGTTCACAGAACAGAACAGAACAGGGACATATCTGGAGCTCCTCATTGCTTCCAAATTATTTCCATCATTTTATGTCTTCAGTCTTGTAATCAAAACAAACATTTTAGATACTGCTGCCACAACCAGAGATTATACTCTCTCATATCCATGTTATTCCTTGAAAGCAGATACCTACTTTCAGAGCAGTATGCGTTCACATATTCACCACACCACTTATTTTCAACAGAATAATGATCTGATGAAGAACTGTGCCAAGGGCACAGCACTGAAAGAGCAAAAGCAAGAAAACTCATGGCACAAGAGAAAGACAGCTTGATAAATGAAGGGAAGGGCAGACACTCCCGCACTGCCAAAATACCTGAAAAACAACTGAAACAAAGAAAATTGCTCACCACCTCTCACAGGCAAACTAACGCTCCAGTTGGTCTCTGGACAATGGCCACTCTGGAAGCAAACCCCCTGTATTTTATTGCTAAGTATGGCGTTGGGAATTTCCCTTCAGCCAGTCTGGGTCAGATGTCCCAGCTGTCCCCTCTCAACCTCTTGCCTATCCCCAGCCCACTCGAGGTAAGTGGAAGGCAGAATAGGAAAAAGACTTCACACAGTTTGAGGAGCCTTCAGCCACAGCCAAAAAACACTGCAGTGCAAGCAGCACTGTTTTAGCCAAAAATATAGTGCTGCACAGGCAGTTATAAAGGAAGTGAACTCCATCTCAGGCAGACTCTCTAGAGCATTAGTAGAATGAGTGATTTTAGAATCTACCAGGCATTCCAGGCAAGGTTTGCCCATGAGCCAGTCTGCAAGACCCTAAGTCTATGTCTCAAGTTCCTTCATCTGAAATGTCAAGATCTCTATCTCCAGTACCTTCAAAAGTTACATGCAGTTATTCCAGAATTATTTCTACGGTGTGGACTCAGGCCCTCCTTTACCTCCCAGCTGTGCAACCAGACCCATCACTTCTCTACCACTGGCCTGTTCAGCTCAAACCATGTTTGATTTCCTACTCTTCACCTGAAGGTTCAGGTTCTAGTTCTGCCACTCACACTTTGGAATAAATACTCCCATTTTGTTGGGCTCGTTCCATTTCCACGCTATATGAGCTCTATTTACAATAAATAAAAGGTAGTTACTTTCAGATATTCATTTACAACAGAAACACTATTCTGCAGCAGAGAGCTGTATCCTGAATTACTGCCTTTATGAAAAATTGAACACATTCCACAGGGTTTCAACCCACACAAGCCACTACCCAGGCACATCACTCATACCTTGAGAGGACAATCAGTAGCCAAGCACACTGGAACCGACCTGCCGAGGCAGACAGGCTCTTGCACAACCACCAACCGGTTACTCAAAGGGAAGAGCAAAGTTAAGGAAACCCTGTCAGCTTTACACAGAGGCTGTAAGTCAAAACTACCAACACCATCAGAGCAAGGCTGAAGTACAGAGCAGGGACAAAATTAAGTCCCCAGCAGTCCTGGAAAGGCTCCAGATACAAGTGCACCCTTATCCTCGGCACTCACTCTCCAGAAGCGAGCCAGCGGGGGCGACAGGCTCACAGGCCCCTGCCCTCCCGAAAGGAGCTC
>JAOXXN010000395.1:89929944-89953083 GCA_026770055.1 Myrmophylax atrothorax | reverse complement strand
CCTCTCCAGAGCTTGGGTTGTGCACCAAAGCTTCTAATAGCACACTGTGGCCTGTGCTATTAAAATATTCATCTACACTTTTCTATGCATATAAATACCTGAAGGGAGGCTGTGAGGAACACGGAGTCAAGCTCTCAGCAGTGGTGTCCAGTGCCATCAGAGGCAATGGCACAAACTGAAAAACAGGAGGTTCTCTCTGAGTATCAGGAGATACATTTTCATAGTGAGGAAGACTGAGCTCTGGCACAGGTTGGTCAGGGAGGTTATGGGGTCTCCATTCTTGGAGATGTTCAAAAGTCATGTGGAAATGCTCCTGGGTAACTGTCTCTAAGTAATCCTGCTTGAGCAGGGGCAGCTGGAGCAGATGACTTCTAGAGGCCCCTTCCAATCTCCTTGAATAATACATTATAATCTGGGTAAAAAGATACCATCTGTAAGAAAATTTATAAGGAAATCAGTGCTATTAGAATTTTGGTTTTAATTGCAATCTTATCAGATATTTAGAACGGACTAAATTGTAAATCATGAAGGTTTAGTGAGCTGCTCATTAGCATTACTGCATGCTTCACTGGTGATCCTATTTGCTGCTAATGATGGAACATAAATATCCTATTTGGAGAAATAAGGTGGACTGAAAGTAAGATGTAGAAATTACAAATAGCATTGTTAAGTGCTTTCAAATAATTATCTTTTTGAAGCTAATTAAAACAGTATTTCTGTTAAGGAGAGATAAAGCAATATTTAGGAATGCTTTGGAATTAAAATTTTTAAAAGAGAAGTGGCTTCTGACTGGAGGAAAGTTATTGTACTTAGTATCAGGAAAACATAAATACTCTTATTTGTTACTCAAATTACTTAAAATATTCAAATCCTAATTTATTGAAAAAACCCCACAGGCATACAATTATTTTCTTATTAAATAAGTTAAAGGGCTTCAAAAGCTCTTAAGGACACTTAAACAATCAACAGAAGATAATAACACACCCTACAATATATGTCTTGTTTTTATTGCAAATATTATCAGTCTTTATTCTTCAGATATTCCATATGCTCAAGTTGTCTTGCAAGTCTATGCAAGTAGCAAGTTTGCCAGAAATACATGAGACTGCTAATGAGAATTTAGATACAGAAGAGGAGTAACTGGGTGACAATAGCAAGTGTGAAAAGTGAGAGTATTTTAGAGTCTCTGTTTTTTCCAGAACTGATTTCTTCAAGGTAGTACCTTAAATTGTTTTTTCTTACCTCTTTTGCTATCTGTATGGATTGTTTGAAATTCGTCTTGAGATGAAGGGCATTCTACATCTTTTCCTCCTAATGGCTTCTAAGGCTTTCTGCTGAGGTGCATGTTTTCTAATGTTCCTTTCATGTCTCATTTTCCCCAGACTGGAAGAGGTTAGCCAGCAGATATGAAGACACAGTGCTGCAGGTCTTGTAAATGCATTTGTTGTGCATATACGTGAATAATTACTACTTGTCATTTCTTTTAACTAGACACAGAAAATAAATATAGACATGGAGGGAACCTGAAGACAAGGAGCACTGAGCTAGGATCTGTTGTCACAGGATCATCTTTGACTGCTGTTCTTCCGGTAAGTGTTTTCATTCTAAATTAGGTGGTGACTCAAGTATTTTTTGTCTGCTGAATTTTCTTCTGTACAGATTTTTCTTGAAGTCTTCACCAACAAACAATTGGTCTAATACTGAAGCATGCTGAGTTCCTTCAGTCTCTGTTAATTGCAAGGAGAACAGAACAGAGAACAGCTGAAAAGTGTCTACAGTGTTAGGCCACTAACTTTCTGTGCTCACAATGTGTGTTGCTAGGATTTTTGGTTTCTTTGATGTATTTTGTTTTCTATAATCCGTTGCAGGCAGAGACAACAGTAATGTAAAACATCCATTCAGAGTGTGGAGTACAACCAAATTGTGGGAGGTAAAGGTGGACTCTGACCAACTCTTTTGCTTTTTTAATCCAAGAGTAGAGTTGATCATTGCAATTCCTAGTTTAGAGTACAGGGAAAATGATGTAATTTATCTGTTTTTCTCCAGTAAAAATTGTAAGATACAGACACACTTTAGACATGTCCAAACCCCAGATATTCATGTCTGTGTGTAGAGGGAAATGATCAACGTGGTGTCTTTTTTACACAAGTCTTTAGTTTTCCATATAGCTTCTGAAGATTTTTTGTTGACTTAAAAATGTTACTCACTGTATCTATTTCCAGTGTGGTTCACACTGATGTGAAGATTTTGAAAAATCTTTTTTTACCTAAATTTTCTTCTTTATCATTTTGCTGCTACCTTTATATGACCTGAACATTCATCATCAATTGTATATTTGTTTCTGTGGTGACTGATTTTACAGTAATTTGTTTTATTTATTTCCTTTAGGGTAATAACTTGTTACTATATATTAAAATGCTGGCAGTATAGAGGTAGATCTGGTCCCAGATCTGGAATATGGACACAAAGCTGAGATTTGAATTAGATCCTTTATAGCACTAAACTGGTATTGTGACCTTAGCCTGGATCCACATCTGGTTCTGTGGTCCTCATGTGAAGTTTCAGATCTGTGGTTTTCATAGTAGTAGCTTTATACTGAGAAATAATTCTGGACTAACAACTTAACTATTACTGTTCTTTCCCCTATGCATTCCTTAGATGCAATTTTTTATGTTACTGCTTGAAGTAGTTTAAGAAATCATCTTGAAGATTAACATTACAAAATACAGTCCTTAAGTGAGGAAAAATAATCTCTCTATAACTTTCATTTTCTAGACAACTGTTAAGAAAAGCATTGTACTTTCCAGTGAAAATAGAAAGGAACTAGGCAAGAAAGCCAAAATAACCAAAGAGGAGAGAAGAGCTCAGATAGATGGAAGACACAAGTATTTGATATCAAGATTAGCAGATGGGATAGACTTGAGTGAGCAGCACGTGGAGAAGGCCATTGTTTCTGATGACAAGGTAAATATCAATTAAAACTAAAATATTTCAAAATTTTCAGTCTTTGAAACTACTTCACAATTAACTACAATTGTAATTTTTTTTTAGTTTCAACTTATAGAGCAATTCTTTGCCCCTAGTGGACTTAAGAAGTTGCTCTTCTTTTACCAAGATGTATTGCAGGTATGTTTCAATTATTACTTCTGCAAAAGCAAAGATGCATTTTAAAAAATAGTAAATCACGTGACTGTTACAGAATTCAGAAAATCTTAACAGATTTTTTTTTTGGTATGTGGAACGAACTTGGATCTCATTGTTTAGATACTGCCATCCTGGCTTACATGGAAATGGGATGTCACATGATTTGATACTGTTCTTGTTTTCACAAAAGAAAACTTGAAAATGGCAAAGTAGGGTAAAAATCCAGACTTCAAAATGATAAAGGTAATTGAGATGACGTGTTTACAATATTCAGAGTTTAAAATACTAGATTAGCTAGCATAAGTATTACAGGAATGGGAGAGCTGTCTAAGAATTATTTTGTCTTCTTTTGGTTTGAAATGCATTAACTCTACTATGGACAAAGCAGTCATTCGAGATGGTGAAAAGAATGCAATTTCTTTCTAAATTAAGGTGGCTTCATATTCAGGTCTGTCCCATTCTGCAGAAAATAATTTTAAGCTTGGAAAGGTAAGACTAGAAATAAGGCAGTTGTGGTCCCCAAGCTGTATTTTTCTCCCTTTAAGTTTGGAGAAGGAGGAGCCTCTCCATAAAGAGCAAAAGAACTTGTTTGGCTTCCACCGAGTGCGCAGTATCAGAAGGTGCCAAGTGACCTTGACATTGTTTAACACAACTACTGTGGGCTTCCAGAACTGCAGAAGTCCTTCATCAATTCTCTCAGGTTATGCTATCGAGGAGCCATGATAGGGAGAGCTAACTCACCATATGGTGGTATTTTAGGCTAGCTGAGGAGAAAAACTGATTGACAATGCTTCATCATCAGCTATACGCAAGAATGAATTACAGAATCATTATAAACTAGCTAAATTAACAGAACTTTTGAGTGTTACTGGAATTGCTTAGAGACTTTGCAATGCACAGGATGAGCTCAGCTGTCAAAACAGTTTAATCAGTTTTTCATTTCCCTGGGACTGTGCATGCACGTTTCTGGGATGAATGTGTTGTTCTCTGACTTAAATGAAGATAAAACTAATAATCTTGACACTGCTTTCCTTAACTTACAAGTCAGAAATAAATGCCCAGCTTGAGCTAAATGAAACATTGCATTTCTCCATTTAATTTTGGTTTATTTTGACCTTTTTACTCATTAAAAAAATAATTTGAGAGAATTCCGTTTTAGCTGCAGCATAGCATAAAAATAAATGTTTCCGATGGAAAGTATAAATGTCATCTCTAGCATCTTCCACTGCATTCTGATGAGTGAAGAGAGCTCTTTAATTTGACTTTTCTGTAAGCAGGTTGATTTCAAACATATTGGAGTATTGGAGATTACTCAAGGGCAGTGTTATACATGCTTGCCCTTTTCTTAGCCATTTTTGACCACTCTTGGAGACAAAATATGGGCCAGGGCAGACCATTGGCCTGACAAGTAGGCATGTTCTTACCAAGATCTATCAAAGCTCCTTTCCTTGCTCCTTCTCATTTCTCTTTTTCACCAGCTTTAAAGAGAAATACACCTGCAGACGTCTTCCACATTATTTTATGTACATTTTTCCAAGTTTCAACGTATTGTTTTCCAAAATGCATGACACAAAGTCATGATGCAGAGGAATGCAGGTATTTCTTAGGCTTTAAACTTTTTTGTTGCTTTAAAGAGAAGAGGTTGTAGATACAGATCAGTGGAGAGGGACCAGTGGCAGCAAGGCTTCTCAGAGAGAAAGGTTTTTAGTGATGCATGGTTAAAGAACTAGGCAGAAAGCTAAATTTCTTTGCATTGTTGGCAGGACCTAGCTGACAGTGTTGCTTGTGAGTCCCACTCACAATTACATTCTGACTCTGCAGACCATGCACATGACTCTCTCTGCAAGAGATCCAATTGGTTATCACAGAGGAAGTTGCTCTAGGAAACACTTTAGATTTAATTTTCTAATATTTTCTGAGACTTTTCCCCCTTCTTATTTGATTTTTGTTTTTCCTGAAAGAATGGGACTATGAAACTGTTTACTGGGGACTCTGAGATTCATACAAAGCTTTTTTGGCTTTCTTTAGAGAAAGCCAACCTTGTGATTTCTATCTGGGAGTTATTGAGTCAGAATGAGCTTCATTGTAATTCACATATTCAAATGGATAAAGTAGTTGTATTATATAGTTTTTATGTTGTTAACCTCTTATTTATAATTTTGCTAGCAAAAGTCAAATGCAGCATTGAGGTCAGATGAGTCAACGAACAGTTTGCCTCAGAAGAAGTTGTTTATTACCATGGGTTCCACTGAGGTATGGTTAAAAAAATTCATTAGATGACATTTAAAAAGTAAAATGTTAAAAAACGTAACAGTTGTGCAGAGTTATATAACTTTTTTGTGTTTCTTGGACAGATACTTAAGTACATAGTCTCTGTTCTCATAATGCAGGATCGCCCAACATCTGAGAGGAGAGCAGGTTGAATAAACCCTTTTTGAAAAATCACAGACCTTAACACTTTTTAATGACTGCATGTTTAGTATTTCCCAGTGGTTGTGCACTTCGAGTTTAAAAGTGCAGTTTTTCAGTGGTTTTGTATGTCTTTGCATGTAATAAAACTGCACATTATTCAAAAATACTCAATAAATCCTTTATTTCATTCAAATTCTTACAACAACCTCCTCACTGTGGTGTCTAAACATTATTCAACAGCGTATTCGGAGTAGTCATTAAGATTTCTGATTAATTTTCTTTCTTTCAATCTCTTTTGGGGGAAATCTGGTATTCCATATACAATTTTCTTCGAATAAGGCATGGTGATGCTTTGGTTTTTTTTGTTTTCTTTGTCCCCCAAAGAGCCTATATTAACATTGTAATGTTAGAAAAGACATAGCTGAGGGATTCTCTCTTGCTTTCAGGGGAAAAGTGAGGTTCATTCCTCTGCCAGTTCCGCCAACTGTAATGGCTTTTTGAGTCCCTTACAGTTGAATTACTATTAGGTTTAATAGACTGAAAATAAGCATTGTTCAAGTACTGATTTGAAACTTCTATGTTACTTCAGTTCATCAACACAATAAAAATACATGTTAAAAGGTATTTAGATCAGAAGTTCTTAGCAAATTTCCCTTTTTTAAAATTCTCTTTTTAAAAAATGATATAAATCTTATTCCAAGATGATCCATTGGGGTCTAAGTATCTATGAAAAGAACTTTAAATGTTTGAAAGCTGAGAATATCTGTGGGTTTTTCAGTAAATTTATGTTGGCAGATTCAGAAAGAGATTAGACAGTCTCATGGATAGGTCCGTAAATGGATTCTAAAACGACTAGACAGGAACATGTCACGTAACAGCTCTCACACAACAGCTGCAGGTGGTCAGGGAGTACAAAAAGAACAGAGCCCAGAAAACAGCCTAACTCACAGGCTCTCCCTGAACTGCATTTTCTCAGTAGAGGTGCAATACTGAACTGGTCTGTCCAGAAGGGCATTTTTGATGTTCTTATGTCAGACAGAGAAAACACAGTATTTGATTTGAAAGGCACAGGTTTTCAAATCTCCTGTAAACAGTTCAATACTGTTTTGAGCAATTAATTTTTTACAATTTTGTCTTCAGCACATCTTTAAGTAAATTACTTTTACTGTATACATGGATTCTTTTTAACTGTATGCCTTTTGTCCTTTTTACAGGACTTTACAGGAACATGTGCATTTTTCCTAAGGACATCAGATGAAGTTATAACTGCATCAAATGTCTCTCAGGTCAGTCCAAAATCATGCACTGTTCTCCATGTACTTAATATTTTCTCAGATCTTTATTCACACAGCTGGAGTCAGAAAAAGAAGTGGGGAATGCTTTCATGAAAATGTCCAGTTCTGTGTTTAACAGAAGTTCTTTTTCATGTGAATAAGTATTTGTGATAAAGTAAATTTCTAATTATTTATAAATTAGATACTGCAATATTATTAAAAACAAGATCCTAATTAATAAAAAATCATCATTAATTAGTCCTTAAAATATAAATTTTAGTGGCAGTAGGGAATAAAGACATAAACTGGGAGATTTTATTCTAAGTAATGAGCCTAAATTATGCAAATTATACCCTTAAACTCTATCTTTTAGACTTTTGAAATAAAGATGATACTTGAAAGTAACTAATGCAATGTTTTCCAGCCCCTCATAGCTTCTTGTATATAAGAAATATGCTGTAACAACCTTTTCTGACTTTCAGAGATACTCATGTTGTTGGGAATTATTTGTAATAGAAGATCATCCAGATAGTAACATCTAAGAATAGACATTAAAGAAATAATGGTTGTCCAAACTCTTCAGTTACCTGCCTTGGTGCTTTCTCTCTGCAGTTCTCTTGTGATCATCCTCTTTTGACAGGGCCTGTCATGTATCTTCATCAAACTTCATTCATAATGCAAGGCAATGTTTTTAGGTGCTATGGAAGGTAAAACAAATTTTGGTTTATCCTGAAGAGCTCTGCAGGAAGATTTGAAAGGAGAACTCCCTAGAAATATGTGGAGTTGTTCCCTATTGCTCAAGAAGAAGAGCTGACTCTTCAGTATCCACTGGAAAGGAACGGATCAGCTCATATGTCGCCCTTGCCAGAGAAATTCAGAAGTCTTAATTTTCCCTGTCTCCCCTTCCCTGCAAAAAATGTAAACACTGTCATATGGGAGAAATTAGCATTGTTAAAAGCATGTGAAGGGGAAAAATAGAGGGCAGTTAATTTCTTCCTTGTCCTTCTGTTGCTTCCTTCTGCTGTTTTGTTAGCACACCCTCTTGTAGAAGGAAGTAGTTTAGGAGCACTTTCTTATCAACAATCTTCTGGGCATTGCCTCCCAGGGAACATGTTTAGACATGCAAAGAAACCCGGTCTTCCTCATAAGCACTTCTTCAAGCAGAATGATGCCTTGATTGTCATCAGCAATTCCTCTGCCTTAGGAGAAAAAGCTTTTTACCCTCTTGTACTGTAGTAGGATTATAATGCTGTAATATTGTTAGTATGTAGTATTTCACCCATGACTAAAAGCTAAATGTTTTAAGTGCAGTTCTTTTGCATGCCAGTGAAGAACTTGGAAGAAAACATTAGTGAAATTAATGACTGAGATAGCCAAGAATGTCAAAGCCACTACAAAAAATCATTTGTACTTGCCATTTCTAATAAATATGGAACTGGTGTCTTTACACAGGCCAAAGTTGGGAGTAAAAGCTTCCAGGGCAGAACTTAGTACACTTTTCCCCATATCAGTGAAGGCATTAAGATGAAGGCAGTATCAGTGTGTGTTTGTGCAGTTCAGAAGTTCCAAATGAGGCTCCCTTTCTGATAAAGAGGCATATCCAGAGCCAAAGTGGCTATTCAGCAGGGGCAGTAGAAAGCACACAGCCCATGTTCAGGATGTACACATTTGTAAGCAAAATGCCAGTAGCAGAAAAGCCAACCAAGCCGTAAGTGGGTAGTGTTGGGAAAAGATGCAATCCCTCACTTCTTCCAATTTATGCTTTGTGTTCTGCAGTAAGACTCCATCCATCACTACTGTCTTTCTCATTCCCCAGCTTCAGCAACTTACTGCTTCTTGCTTCACATTAACTAGAATAAAGTAGAGTAGGATAGGATAGAATAAAATAGAATATTTCAGTTGGAAGGGACCTAAAATGACAATCTAGTCCAATGCCTGACCACTTCAGGGCTGACCAAAAGTTGAGGGCATTGTCCAAATACATCTTAAACATTGACAGACTTGGGGCATGGACTGCCTCTCCAGGAAGCCTGTTCCAGTGTCTACCCTTTTGGTAAAAGAGCACTTCCTAAGTGTAAGCTCATTGACAATGAGCTTGAGAAAACTCTGCAACCAAGAGAGGCATTTCTTGCCTGATGTATTTGTTGGCCTTCTTTAGGCATTTATGGCAGATGGAAGCTGTTCCTGGAAATGAGAAACATAGGCAGGTAATTGTGTTAAGATTAATTAATGCATTGATGTTATACGTTCAATTTGAATTGGTTGCTGGAGTGTTGCTACAATTTGCGACTGACTTTTCTGGTGACTCAAAGGCAAGTCTTGGAATTTTTAGTTGAACTTTAGTCTGTGTCTAATCCAAATTCGATGGCTGAGGGGCAATATCCTCATAGAACCTATACAGTTATGAACTGGCATATGTCTGCCATGTATCGAAATTTCACTCAAATAGTGTAATGCTGCAGAAGTTTGTATGCTCTCTGCTGAGTTTTGTTTCTTCCCCAAAGGAAGTGAATTTTGGTATGATTGACTGTACTAGTGGAAATATTCTTCAGGACTTGGAATTTTTCTTGTCCCAGATCATGATACCAGCACTTAAATCCCAACAGGTAAGCAAACAACTAGTAATTTTTTTTTCTTCCTCAAGAACATTTGGGATTAAGGCGAGTGGCTGCTTCAGTTCTGTTTGTGCATCAGTTGGACATAGAACAGAGGATACAAGAAGATACAAGTTTAATACAGATCTTTACAGATGTCATGCGATTTGTGTACAAGTGTTTGAAATTCATAGAGCTATTGTTTATTTTCAAGCAATAGCAGAAAATGTAATTATTATGATAAAGGAGAGCATACCACAGCAACAATACCAAGGTAAAACTGTGATGACATTATTAACACTGGATTAAACCCGGACTGAAAGAAGTGTCAAGTCCTTCTGGTGGCACAAGGGGTCAGTCCATGACTTTATTGTAGAGTGTGGATAGCAAGCACTGCATCATAGCCAAAATATCCAGCTTCTTTGAGTTGTGCTTACTCTGTGGCAATCACAAAGCATCACAGTTTGTTCAGTTGCATCTGGAAGTACATGTTCAGAGGTGGGAAATATAAAGAAGCTCAATGTCTGTCAAGAATGATGGTGGTGTATGCTGTTCCCATGTGCTGCCATTTCCTCTCACCCGGGAAGGGAGATTAGAATCTGTTTTCTCTGTTCAGAAAAAGAAACATCAAGCTAAAAAATACAATTGAGTGTGAAGTCAGTGAGAGCAGGGAGACATTTTTATTTCTTAGAGCCTTTTGCTAGTTTGTCTCTTCTTGTCTAAAAGAAGAATTAAATCAATGCACACTTTAAAGGTGAACGTATTTTAAAGGGCGTGTTGATAAATCTTTATATACTGCCCTGAATAAGAGTACCTTTCTAAGGAAAAATACTTTTTGTGGTCAAAACCCAAAAGACAGTGTGACTCTAATTTTTTTTTTTTTATAAATTATAAAATAATCAGAACTGGGGAGCCATGAAAGAAGGCTTGAAGAACAACCAGATACAAGACTTTCTGTATTCAGTGGATAAATTTGTGGGTACTTTGTCCTCATCAAGACAGAATATAGAAGATAAAATTCAGCTCACAAAAGTGGATATTGATATTTATGTCAACAACTTACAGAACCCATCTGACTACATAACTGCAGGTGAGTAATTCCTATACCAAAGCAAACACAATGGTGCTGTTTATAAAATAAATGTTATGTCATTAGTAAAAAATTACTTTGAAGAAGTGATTCATCTTCCCTGAGCTGTATACATTTTCTGCTTACTCTTACCAGGTTTCTGACTGCATAATCCTATGCATCAGTCATTTGCCCATCCTTTAATTTGTTGCCCTTAAAGAATTAGGTGACCACTTGATATATCATGTAAGCAGTTGTCTTTGTCCCCTAGTTTGCTGGCCAAGTAGTTGCTGAGTGAAGCCACCTACTAGTGGGTGTACTATTCACTTTCTTTGATACTGGGAAAATTCTATCCAATTTTAAGTCTGACTCTGTGAATAAACCCAGACATATTTATTAAAAAAATTATATATGTTTATGTAAGAAAGAGAGTAGTTATGTCTCTTTCAACAATAGCTTTCCACCATTTCTTACCATCATATAGATTTTCAGAGTGAAATATTGCCAAACCAGTCCCTACTGTGCAGTCCTTCTCAACCCTACATAAGCCTATGGCATGACAGGTCCCACAGAACTGCTGAGCCTTAAGATGAGATAACAGTGTTGTATGATTCCTAAATATAATGCACCAAGTGAACTGAAGTCTTTCAGCTGCTAGGGCAGTCTAAAAAGAAATGCTGACTTAAAAATCATAGTGTTTTTTGTAGCTGTTAATAATGACATCTGTTATGTCATACTTCTAACGTGGAACAGACTGCAGTGGCATAAAGACAGAAATACGAAGTAAGCCTTTATTTATGAAACGTAAGCAGAAAAATACACACATAGTTAATGCATTTCTTGGACCTATGAAACGTGACTCTCCCCAACTCACTGTATTTTTGACTGTTTCCATTGTGAAGGGATATGCAATAGTAACAGAGTAGATAGAAACAAGTTTTATGTGTGTGCTTCTTGTTTTTACAGTCTTAATCTTTTCCTGTTGTTGGTCAGTACGTCAAATACACTGTTTACATAGTCTCAGATTATGTTTGGCAAGAACATTTTACTTCTATAGTTTAAGATTCTGTATTTATTTCCTGGTGCTTATAAGAGTGTCCAATTCTATAATTTTGAAGGCAGTAACATGGAGGTCACTGAGAAACTTGAAGAAGTGGTCAGGATTTGGACCAAACAGATCAGACAAGTTTTAGTGGAGAGTGAACAAATTAGAAGAGAAGCTGATGATGTTGTTCCATCTGCAGAACTGGAACACTGGAAGACAAGAATGTCATCATTTAACAGGTCAAATCCCTGCATTATTTCTCACAGAGTCTGGGGAGGAGGGGAAAGTATTTTTAAAAATAAATGTAAACTTTCATTCCAAAGAGAGTATTAAATGTGTTTCTTTCTTCACAGCCTTTTAGATGAGATAAAGAGTTCAAGAGTAAAGAAAATTATAAGTATTCTTCAGGCAGCAAGATCAAAGACATTAAAGCAGTGGAAAGAACTGGTAATTACTACTTTCTAATTAAAGTTTTATACTATTACAGAACTGTATTTGTAATATATACAGAACTGAACACAATGCTAAAAATAGTTTTGAGTGTTTACGCTGGTTTTGTACTGTGGTAAATATCCATTTGCTGGAACATACAGCATGAATGATTCTGAAGTTAAATAGATAACTTAAAGAAGTCAGTGCTTTTGTTGTTAACATAATAGGTGGAATGGTTGTGCAAAAGTAAAGCGATGCAGCAATACAACAAGTTCCTGTCTCTCATCAGCTGAACCCTGTGCAGGCCAACTGTAGAGATGTCTGAAAGTTTATAGTATTGCTTTTAGAATTATTGACAACTGACTTTTTGTAGCATAACTGCTACTTCAGATAAGTGGATATCTGTAATGTAAAGCCATCAGCCAAATTGTAGGCAAGTCAGAAAATAAGGTGTAGAATGTGTACTGTCAGTCAGACAACCACCCACCTCCAGCCCCAAAGACCAGAATGTAGATCTTCTAGCACTTAAGAGTGTGTTCTATTGTTTTGAAAACAGAACAGAAAACCCAGAAAATAGACCAGAAAAACCTAATGAAGTTTTTTATTTCGTGCTTAGCATATTTGCACTTTTATGACAAATGGAATTTGGATGAAGATGTCTGTACAGAGCCAGTACAAGCTAAAGATGATGAACTGGATTTCTTTCTTCATACAAATTAGCCTCCTAAGTACTGGATATTTCCACCTGTTGTGAACAGAAAAATATACAGGCATTAGTTAGGAACTCATTTTCACTAACATGTTTATTAAAAAATGTTGGGGAACACCCCAGTACATTTCAGTTCTCTAAAATGGGCACCATGCTGAAACCATGCTAATATTTAAGTTGTATTATTGAAACCACCTTAGTGTGCTTTCATGAGGAGGGAAAAGCCTTGGAGGGTTTAACTAAGGACTTCCTTTAAACCACATCCAAAATGCTGCTGATTGCCAGGAAGATCTTACTAATTTTTGCATGTAAAAGCAGTTATTTCTTATGTAAAATAATAAATGGCACTTGTGTAAGAAAATGTTTGCAAGATGGAATCATATCCTGTGGTAGTGTGTGCTGTAAAAGAGCAAGAACCTGTTCAGAAAATTTTCACAGTAATAATTCTACTTTTTTTTCCTCCCTTCAGGATGGTAGTATAACAATTGCTGCCAATGAAGCTAAAGACAATGTGAGATATTTATATACATTGGATAAATTTTTTTGTGCGCTTGCCAATGCTTCACCTGTAAGTAATAATCTAAAGGAATGTGAAATTCAGAAAAGAAAGGAGGGGCTTCTGCTCCTGTAAAAAAAATGTTTCTCCTTTCAATTTTTAACTCATGCTAAGTGACTAGTGGGCAGCTTAACTCCTTAAGCATTAGTGAATTGAGTTTACAGATTTTGTATTAGCCAAAGATAATGATAAATGTTTTTGTGTATGTAAGAAGTAGTTATCATTCTGGATAGGATAATTGAAGGGCATGAAGAAACTATGCATGAGATTGTGTTTTTCAAAACATGATAATGAGCTGGATTGCCTTTGCAAGCTTGGGCCTTACATATGGAACCTCTTCCTGTTTGCATGCTTCAGTTAGGAGTTACTTGGGGTTGTTTTATTGCAAATGTCATAAAAGTGATCTTAAACTTCTGGTTCAGCTGGAATTAGTTTGCTTACAATTATTTTACAGGTTAAAGCTCTTTCATTTGCAGGGAGCACTGTTATTCTGGTTAATAAAACTTATTTTCATAACCATGTGGGTCCCAGAGATAATTATTTTAAGTGAAAACATAAATTTTGCAGTTATAACCACCAGGCAAAATTGTCTAAGCTTGCATAGTTCAGAACATTTACACATAATCCAATTGATGACAATTTTTCTAAATAACATTTTCTAAGCTTGAGCCCTTTTGAATCCATTGTGCTATTTTACACTGCTTTTCTTTTGCCAATATTCATCATTCTGCCATATTGGACTTTCCTAGACCAATCTCTGTCTCTTGTTCTGGATTCTCAGTGTATCTGGCTTGCATGCATTTTTGTGAAATGTTGCTGTGGGAGAGAAAAAGGTATAGTTCAGTATCCTCAGTAAGAGTAAGAATATGGTTGCCTTGCCTCCTCTTTCTGGATTTCTCTTCTCTGCAGGTCTAGGCAAAATGAGCCAAGTTTCTTCTTGTCCTTCCTACAGCAGGCCAACTCTTTTGTAGCAGTGTATGACTTCTTTTCCTCAGGTAGCATGTTCCTCTGCAAAGCAGCCTACAGCATCTTCATACACTGGAGTAGAGTAGAGCCTCTGTTTTATCTCTGGAAAATCCCACCCTGGAAAAATATCTATTCATTTATTCATTACCCTTTTCCCACTGTTTTTTCTTGCTCCTAGTGTGATAGGTCCCTGTAAATGAATTGGATGGTGCAGTTTATAATGAGATATCTACAAGAGCAATGTGTTACAATCCAAAAGATGTTTATCCACTGTCAAACATATTCCCAGAGCTCTCACATTTTCTACTGTGTTAATTTTCAGGAAATTGGAATTGCTGACTTTCCCATTTTTTCCTGTTGTAGGTGACAGTGATGGAACACATACCCGGTTTAATGAATACCATCTGTATGATTTACTGTACCTCACCATACTACAACACATCAGAGCGCATGACATCTCTTTTTCTTAAAATAACTAATCAAATGATTAACACATGCAAGACCTATCTGTGTGAAGGTGTTTCAAAAATCTGGGATCTGGACAGGTGATAGACTTTTAATAATTTCATCTTCATTTGTTGACACTAGAAATAAACTTACAGATTAGTCATCAGTATTATTAATAGGTAAATTTAAGTAGCCTGTTGTCCTCCTACCAGGCACTGATTCCCGTGTTAATTTAAAGCTTGTAACTATTAATTTTGTGTAGAATTAAGTACTCTGCAAGAGCAAATTTGCTATGTGTTGTGAAAAAACCTGTAAACTAATATACAACACTTGATATATTGTCACCATGGATTTTTTTAGATCAAAACAGCAAATAGAACCATGATCCCAGGTTCTTCATGAAAGAGTTCTAAGGACAGTCTGACAAACTTGCATCTAAGATTTATATTTTGCAGTTAGTGGACAGAAAAGTCAGTTTGAGGGAGGGGACAATATATACTAGGATCAGAATCACAATTCACTTGTACTCTGGAGCAAGGTATGTGAGTGATAAGATGGAACTCAGACTTTTATTTTCTGAGTATTTTGGGGAGAATGCTGTATGAGGAGCATAAATGGTGCTAATGAGGCATCTTAAATTTGAAAAGCTAGATTTACTGTAAGTTGGCTAGTTAGACATGCTTGAGACTAGTTTTGTTCTTCTTTCTTATTGTTCTTAGTACAGTGATTAGTATGACATTTTCAGTAAATGTTAGACACTGTAGAGAAAATGAACAAAAAGTTTGCCTCAGCTCTAAGGAGCTTGCAATCTAAAACATAAGCAGAACTTGCAATCTGAAATACAGGAGTTGAATAGTGAGATGGTGAGAGAAAAGAAGGGTGGAGAAAAATAGCAATCATGCAGTGTTGGTCAGCTGGAGGGACACAGTTTTCAGCACAGTTGTGATACCCTTGGATTTTTCGTAGGAGACATTTCAAAGAGTAGATGAGTTAACTGCTTGTCCAAGTGCTTCATTCAGCATAAGTTGAAGCACAGAGGTGGTGAATGCTAATGTCACTAGCAGAACAAATGTATCTTAAGGATGAATGTATAAGGTGTAACTTCCTGTGGCCTAAGGAACTAAATTCCTCCTAATGTATCTTTTTAAAGAAACAAGGTTTTCCTCAAGCTTACTGTAGTCTGGAAAAATAATTTCACAGTCTTGTCCGCTTAGAAAAAAACCCAAAGAAACAAGCAAAGGAAAATCTATCAGCAGGACTCAATACAGAAGATGGTAAATGGCCAAACTGCAGGCATTCAGTAGCTGGCATGAACCTGGAATGCATCCTTTCTGGGCTATGCTGTGAAAATTTTGGGTTGATGACAATATGACCGAACCTAGAAAATCTGATGTAGATAACCGATTGAAACCAAACATTTTTCATGTAAACATCATACTTTGAATGTTATTCACATAGTGTGTAATTTTTGTGTTTTTATTTTACTAATTGCATATCTGACTGAAATGTTTTATTTTTGTTTATATTCTTTCAAAACATCCTTAGGATGAATCTCTGTCTTCTGTGCTTTCTTCCTCAGGCAAGAACTACTAAAGAGGATACAACAGTGCATTTCCCTCAAAGAACAGTACCAAACATCCTTTCAGAAAATTAGGAAGGAGCTAAAGGAAAATCCAAGTGACAGACAATTTGATTTCAGGTAAATAATTCACTCTAATATTGAATCATATTGATATATACAATTTATAAATGGTATGGCATTTTATCTGCTGGCTATCAGAAAAGTTAATTTCTCCATTAAAATGAAGTATTTGTTATAATCAGAATATGATCTTGGGGAGTTTGGGGTTTTTTTTAGATTTTGTTCAGGAAGAAACTAGTGACAGGTTTTTGCCGGTCCCTTGTTTATTCACGAGTCATCCAGAGGACTTCAGGGGAATTTATACATGTTTTAATTTAATACAAATGTATGTGTACAGTCTGAAATCCCAACAAATTTGAGTAATAAATCTAAGTAAATGCACTCTAAGGGAATGTAGTCAGCTTTGGGCTGGGTTGTCTATCACAGTATCAAGGGAAGTTTTGCCTGTATTGGTACTTAAAGCATGGGCCATTTCTTAGTATTGTACATCCACATTTTGATCTCCTGCAAATATCTTATTTAAAAGAGTAACTCCTGTGAAATGCAGTAATGGCTTTTAATTGACATACACAGGATCAAGCATTTTCTGGTTTATGTCCACTGGTTTAAAATGGTTTTTATTTGGTTTGTAATCCTTACAGCATAAGGGTTTCCTCTTTTTTTTTTTTTGTGTGTGTGTGTGTGTGTGTGTGTGTGTGTGTGTGTGTGTGTGTGTGTGTGTGTGTGTGTGTGAAACTTGCTGGCAGTTCTGGTAGAATGTATGTGGGTTAAATAGAAAAAATCTGTTGCAAAGAGATTTGCATAACAATTCCTTTTGCTTTGTTATTGTTAGTGAAAACTATATATTTGGCAAATTTGATGCATTCTGTAAACGTTTGGAGAAGATTTCAGATATGAGCAATATTATGGAAAGCCTTTTAGATCTCCAGTGTGTTAAAATAGAAGGTATTGAAGAGATCACAGCTCATTACCAGAGCATTGCTACAAACACCAAAACCAAAGAGTATGATGTTCTGGATCACAGAAAAAAAGAGGTACATACATTCAACTTTTTTGTGACAATCACTCCCTAATTCTGTGCTTCTCACTGGAGCTATGCAAAGAATGTTAAATGTTATAGCAGTGCATATATTATTTAGATGTAACAATAATACTAATACTTTCATAGCTTTTAACACAATTTGAAAGTGTTAAGGTAAATTTGGGGGTTATTTCAAATGGTTTTGTGTGACAGGTAATGCTGCAAACAACTTTACCTAAACTTGACTGTTTTGAGATACATATAGTTTGAATTGCATAGTGAAAACTAATTCAGGTGTGTCAACACATTAAATATAGTTTACCTAATTGTAAGAGTTCCTTAGTGTTATTAAAAATACTTAATGAAATAGTAATGGCAGTATTATGGTAAAGTTAATGAAAGCACATAGTTTCACATTTTAAGGGGAGAAGGGAATGAAATCACTTCCAGTGCTGAACAGAATGATAAAAACTAAAGTGGCTTTTCAAATGTTTCAGTCTCATGTTTTAATACATCCCGTACATGCTAGAATTGAGCTGCCTTTATTTTTGTTATTGTTGTTGTTATTTTAAACTATAGCCTTCTGGCTTTTCTGAGGTAATAGTCTCACAAAAGAAATCCTAGAAGTGTTGAATTACTCTTCTGCCTTCCTGAACTACAGCTTGTAACTGTCATTAACTTTCCTTTAAATGTTTAATTTTGGAGTACCTTTGGCTTTCTTCTAACTGGTTGATGGCATGTATTTCTCTGGCTTGTGTTGGTTGATGTGTTTGTTATGTTGGCTTGTGTTACTTGCTGTGTGCCCCGTTTCTGAAAAAGACCATTTCCTGTTAACTGGAATTTGGAGGTATTAAAAAATGATGTGGCTTTTCTACATGTAAATGATTTGAGCTGTGTATATTCTTTTTGTAGGCCCTCAGTACTTTGTAAGTTTAAGAAAAAATTATTACCAATAAATACCCAAACTACTTCTAGTCAGGAGCTGCCAAATTTGGTGATAATCTCCCTTAGTCTGTAAGGTGCTCTAGAGAGTCTGCCAGTTTATTCACGTTTGGTGGATTGGGTACCTGGGCTGTGAGCAGAGTGCTCTCCTGTCACAGTGCGATTAGCTGGTGAGTGTGCTATGTTATCTCTGCTTAGGTTATGAAATTTCCTCTTCCTGTTTGTCTTCCTCTATGCTCCTTTTCGCTCATGAAGATGAGACTTCAGTCATTTAACCTAACACTGCTTGTATTTTGTTTGCTTTGCTTAGAATGTAAACGCCTTTGTTGCTGGTGTTCCTGTTCATTTTAATTCAGTGCTGAACACATGCACTGAGCAAACGAAGCCAATTCCCCAACAGCTACAGGGAAAGGATTTTGTAAAAAATGAAGGCAGCATTATAGATAATTTTTTTCTTTTGCTCTTATTCCAGTTTGAAAAAGATTACCTTGAATTTAAGAACCAAATTGCAGCATTGTATGAATCCATACAAGAATTAGTGGATTCCTGGTTTGAGAAGACCCTAACTGTGAGTGATGTTACAAATGCAAATTCCTTGTTCTGGTGATTAGAAAGCCTGAGTACCCATAGGTCCTACTGAACTCCTTCATTACTGCCAGGGTTCTGTGCTGTGCTGGTGGCTGAGATAATGTTGGAGGACATCAAACCCATTACAAATGCATTGCTATGTTATTCCTGCTTGACTGGCAGGATTAATGAAATAATTTTTGCCATCTGTTTCCTTAATGTCAGGACTGTTCATTGGCTCAGGCTGTGATCATGGTATGAGAAGTTAATGAAGTGTGAATAAACATGTAGGTGTTCTACCACAACTGCTTGCAAAAAATAGGATTTGAGAGTCAGAAAAACAATTTACTGTAGTGGTAGCAGTTTCTTGGTTCATACTATAATGAGTATATCCTACATGAGACAAAATATAGAAGTAAAATCCACAAACTTTTCTGGATGGACTTTTTTGTGTTTCTTAGAAAACAACTTACATATTTACACAGCATATTCTAAATTAATAAAGTAGCTTATGAACAATGGCTTTCTGAACTGTTAACAACTTCTGCAAATTTTCCATCTTCCTTTTTAGACTGAACAGATGCTGATGCTTCTGAAGAAGCTTGAACAAATAGGAGAAAATAATATTGATCTCAGTGAGAAATACACCATTGTCCTTCAGCAGTACAGCCAAGACTTGGAGTTTATTCGAGAACTCTACCAGAAGGAAAAGGAAAATCCACCTATACCACGTAATATACCACCAGTAAGAATGAAATAAATGAGAGATAAAAATTACTTTACTTCTTCAGTGTTCTGAAGTTAATGAAATGAAAATATAACCTCATATCTTCTGTGTTTTAGGTGACAGGGAAGATTATGTGGGCTCAGCAGTTATTCAGAAAAATTGACCATCCAATGACATTCCTTAAAAAGAAAACCACACTATTGAAGGTTGGAAATTGGTAGAGGAGGATTTATGCTAAACTTTCAAAGACATTATTAACAGACATGCAATTTATCTTTATGCTCCTACACTCACTTTTCTAGCAGCTTGTATCCAAGCTCATCCAACAGGAGCAGTAGGTGTTAGCATTTCCTCCAGGAAATGCAGCATTATTCTATAGCTCAAGGCAGTGGCTTCCCTTGGGACATGAAGCTGATGACTTAGAATGGTGCTTTTGACTCTTCTGGGGTTTGACTCATGTTTATGCTGGTAGAAGGGAGCACTGTTGGCTGTGCAACTAAGCTTAGAGCCTTCTGTCTGATGTGCTTTGTAATGAAGAGAACCTCAAACACTAGACACAATTCATGAAAGAATATCATTTGTATATCTTTCTCAGTGCATTGTATAGGTCATAGTATAGTCTTTGTTTTATGGGCAAGAGTGGGAGGAAAAATCAGGAAAAAAGTTATGTTGGTTAGAGCAGTTGAATACTTCTTAAAAAGTTAATTCCTAAATATATTGCTACATTTATGTATCTTACCTTGTCTCTAAAATAGCATAATTTGGAGTTTTCTCTTTCTTTTGTTTTCCTAAGGGTGGAGAAGGAGAGTGTAGTGGGGGGCCTTTCTCTTATGTTAGACTCATTGAATTATTTGTGTTGTTTGCTTTTTTCCTTTTTTCCCTAAATTGCAGACAGTGGAAATGAAAAAGGTTGCTAAGAACTACAATAAAATGGCTGCAGTTCTTTTGGAATTTGAACTTATTTATCATAGGGCTTGGTGCAGGTTTGCTGACCAAGCTAGAAATTCTCTGTATGCTTCCTTACTTATCAGACACCCAGAAACCAAGGTAAATATGATTTATTCTTTGGATTATTGTTACATGATTTAACATTACACATGCTACTTTAATCATGTCATAAATAGGCAAGAAGGCATTAAAATAACCTTAATAGAGTTAAAAAGTTAACTACTTGTATTGGGATATTGCAATATTATTTTCTTTTTGTTCCATCATGTCTCTTCTTTGTAAGTCTTCTGCCTTATTTTGCATCTGTTTATTCAGGCTATAAAAGAGGCAGTATCCAGAAAATACATATCTACTTTTGACTTATCTACATATTTTTAGATATTGTTTCCTGGTTTATTTTCTGTGCTAATCAGAATTTTAATCAAGTAAGGAATTTTTAATTAGATCATGGCCTTTTCTGTAGTGAGCAATATCACTGTGTTGAATATATTGCAATAATGCATTAATTTCCTTTCAAAACTGATTGCTAAGATAGAAAATCTTACTGTTCTTACTTTACAGATTATTTTTTCTGCTGTAGTGCAGAGAAATTATGATTAAAATGTGGCATTTTCTGTACCAATGATTCCATAATGGACAACTAGAACCTAGTCTTCAATTTATTTAGCATCTTAGTAACATTTAGTGCTCCCAAAAGTGTAGAGATTATATTAACTCAGTATTTCACAGTATTTCACAGTATTTCTCCTTAGTTACCAATGCAGAAACTCAAATAAAAAGGCAAATTAACTTCCACAGAATGCAGCTGCAGAACTAGAATTAAACTTGGGAAGTCATGAGAGCCAAGTGGTTAAGACAAAGTGAAAGAATCACAGGAAATTGAAATCAGTTTGTTGATTAATACTTTGGAGAACTCATATGTTCGTAGAGGCAGTTGAAGATCTGTGTAGAACATGGGTATCCCTTTAAAAAATCTTCTCCAATCATCTACATCTTTTTATGTGATCCAGTTATATCCCACTACACTTAACTACCAAACTAGTGTCTTATTTTCTATTTCTTTTTTCCCCCTGTACTACTACCTGCAGGAATTATTTGTAAACTTAGACCCAATGGTCCTGGAAGTACTTTATGAAACAAAATACCTGAAAAAAATGCATTTTGAAGTTCCAGATGTTGTCCTTGGCTTGTGTGCAGATGAAGAACAAATTAAAACACATCAAATGGAGTGAGTAAACACTTTTTGGATTTGTTTCTCATCTGCAAATCCCTACCTTTGAGTCTGTTGCATATATTGCTTTTGATTTATTGTTATTTTTGTCTTTGATGGCGTTTAATTGAATTTTAATTGTTTTCCCCTGCATTGCCATATTAATACTGTTAACATGTAGTTGTTCCTATTTGCACACATATCTCATCACTAGGAAATGCCCACCTGCTTTTGTTTGGTTACTTCAGCAGCTGCTCTGCAAGTGGAGCTCCTGGGTACTGCTAAGGCACCTATGCACTGTAACATGGGGATTACACTCCAGGATGTTACAGTTAACATCAAAAGTTCTTTTTCTGTTGGAAACACAAGCTGGAATTTCTCCCTTGATTACAACACAACTCAAATATTTGTATAGGTAATACGTTACCTAAGTTATAACATGCTCCCTCATGTTGAATATCTAAAATAACTTCTGTTGATTTTAAATAATTTCTTTCTGTTTCCTGTAAGAGTTCAAATCCCTGCTGCAAGAGTTCTTTTCATCCTCAGGGGAGCTGATTATTAATTCTCTAAGCAAGGATGAAAGATCTTAAAAAAGTAGTGCTTTGTGAGAAGCCTTTTTAAATAGAATTGGACAAAAAAGGACATAGTTCAAAGAGTTTCATAAACACTTCAATCCAACCCCCCCTCCTTCGATTGTTAAAGTTTTCAGTCTTTCACTCTTACAATGTGACATTTTTCATTGATTTTCTGTGCAGTGTTTAAGGACAAAATAACCATAAATTCTTTAAGTGCAAGACAAACTCTGTGTTACAGACCTCCAAAAAGCAACAGTCCCAACTTTTGCTATCCAACAAAAAATAAAAGTGCAGAAAATATTTGCAATAAAAACAGAATTTACCTTCTACTCCAAAACTTACCTTCTGCTCTAAAAGACTTCAGACTGACTCCTCAAGCAAAGAAGAAGTATTCAGAGGCTGTAGATTTTTAATGAACAGCACCTGACAAACAGTTCTTGGTGCATTGTGAGTGGGCTATCTTAGTATATGGTTTGTAACAGTGATATCTAAAGTCATGACTTTAATCTATCACAGAACACAGCTACTGCTATTTTTGGAGCAGTGTTTGTAAGGAACCCATTATGTATCTGGCTTTGAGTTATATTTGCTTCTAATATTCGTTTATGCAGCTTCTTTGTGTAGCTCCATTTTTATGTTAAACCTTGATTCAGAATTTGGCCTCTTTTTCTTTGTGATTTTGTGTTCTAAGTCATTTGGATCTAGCTTTTGTTAATAAACAGCATAGTTTCATGCCATGTCTTGTGAGATAGGAAGAAGGAAACAAAAATGCCATGTTTTCCTCTTTCTTTCTTTCTTTCTTTCTTTCTTTCTTTCTTTCTTTCTTTCTTTCTTTCTTTCTTTCTTTCTTTCTTTC
>JAOXXN010000395.1:89907517-89924913 GCA_026770055.1 Myrmophylax atrothorax | reverse complement strand
GTAAAGAAAAATATTACCAGCCTGTGAAAAAATTTGAACACTCTTTTAAACTTACACTAATTCAGCAAAATTCTTACATGTACGCTCACAGTGTGCTATGATTGAAATTATTCTGAGTATCAGTTGTTTATGGTGTTGATTTGTGGACTTTACATTTAGCATGACGACTGTCAAAATCAATAGCTGAATTATTTCTCAGATTTCATTTGCAGCCTTCATGGTGTTGTCAGTAAGAAATCAGACCACAAAGCGTGATTTTAAAAAGCCAGAGATAGAAGAAGTTATACAATAATTTATATAGCTGCCTGTAAAGATTTTCATCACAAATTCAGACAAATGTATTCAGGCATTCTGATGTGAATGTGTGAAAACTATTATTAATAATAAATAACTATGGTTATAACCAGATTAAGGGGAAATAGTAATATAAGTTATTATCCCCAGTGATTCGTGATTACTGTTCACAAGGTCTCTTATGTTCTTGTTTGAAAACCACATAAACTTGGAAGGGCTATGATAAAACTTTATGGAGTACTCTTTCCTCTTACAAAATGTATTTTGAGTATCCTACTTCATGCTTATTAGACTATTTCCTGTAGAGATAGAGATATATTACTTCAATTTTGGTATGATTTGGAAGATTCTCCCCCACTCACTGTTAGTCATAATATCCCCCTAGTGCTCAAGGTGAATGTTTTGCCTTTTTCAGAGTGCAGTAAACAAAGCAGTAAATACCATACTATCAATAGCCAAAGATATTCCTCTGTGGAAATTTGCTTACTTACATCATAAACAGCAGCAGGTAAGTATTTTATTTTGATTAATTAAAAAATTTGGTATTTTGGTTAACATTTCTTAAGTCTACATTCTGTGCCAATACTTTGACTCGTTACCTGGTGGATCTTCCTGTTAAGTGAAAGCCTAGTTTTCAATTTCTCTACCAAGTAATTAAACATGAGTAATAATTCCTAAACCTTATGTTTGGTGGTTTCTAATATTAAAATCAAAAGTTACTTTAAAAAATATTTTAAATATACTGTTCAAGTATGATGATAATAGCATAGAACCAACATTAGCAATAAGTACTATCAGCTGAATATAAATTGTCAGTCTTCCCTGGCAAAACCTGTATCTTAAATTAAACTTTTGGCCTCCACTTGGCATCTATAATGCTACAGTAATTATTTTTGTATAAATATTTTAGCTGGCCTCAAAATTATCACAAAAGCCTTAGGAAGTCTGAGGTATAGATAGAAACTCAAATTTATTGAAGCACAAAAATGATCACTAGTGATAATCATATGGCCTTAATTGTCTCACCTGGTAATGCAATATAGACCTTTGTAGATCTGTGCTAAGAGTATCTTTGTAAAATATTTTCCTAATTTATCTAACTGATATGAAAAACAGATCAGCTTATTTCAATAGAAAAAATATTCAAGTCCTGCAAATATATAATTAAAAAAAAAGAAAAAAGAACTAGGAGAGGGTGGACTGAACTCAGTTTTGTCAAGCAGAATAGTTTGGTCTTTTCCAAGCAGCCAACCCTGTGCTGCTTCCAGGACTAGCTATGGCCAAGAATGGATATAGACTGTAATTCTACTCTAATGAAAACAGACCTGAGCAGTTGTGTAGGAGGATAAACAGCCCAATTGTGCTTGTATAAGGCACATATTTGACTGATGTAATTCAGAGATAATTAATACAGAGCTCTGCATGACAATTTTTTATAAAATCAGCGTTAACACTAGAACTGGAGTTCTGTAAAAATCCAAGCTAAGAACAAGGGACCTCCTGTGGATGGTATATCTGCACTTTCTGTCAGTTCCTAGAAGTACTTATTATGTCTGTGTTACTGGGCATTCCATAATTAAAAAAAAAAAAAACCAACAACAAAAAAACCCAAAAAATCAAACCCAGAGAAACGAGTAGACATATGTGTTTTCTTGTTTAATTTATGCCAGGTTGAACAAGCTGTTGCTGTAGAGCTGGGTGATGAGAGCAAACTCACCAGGATGGTGGCACTGAAACCTTTAGACAAGCAGATCATCGAACATAAGGATGTAAACAAAGTCGTGATCCAACTAAGTACAATTATTTTATCTCTTAAAACTGAAGCACTGGATCTTCTGAACAGCTTCTCTGAATTTTCAGGCATCTGGAACAAGGTTAAATACACGTTTCATATAATATGTTGCTATGTTGTGAAATCTAAATAAATTTTTTTTAAATGGTCTTGGTTGTGTAAGGAGTTGGTGCTCAGTAGGAAGCATTGGTTTCATGACAGAATCCATATACCCATAATTCCTCTTCTTCTGTTGACCAGAACTTGCAAATCTTTACCAATTAAACCATCTGTGAAAGAAAGCAGAACACAGAAGAATGTTGGAGGATAAAGAAGTTTATGCATTTATATGTTTATACATCTTTCTCACAGCATCTTGTCTGCATATATTATAAAAAAATAATCTATCAGAATCTCTGTGGCTCCAAAACTATTCCTGAATATTAAACTGACTAGTTCTTCTCAAGTAGCCATTGCTGAAAGATACATTTCTATTTCTTCACAAAAAAAAAGAAAAAAAAAAAAGCTAAGTCTAGGAAATCTTTCAGTAGTAAGGATTCCAAAGCCAAAGTGAATTTGGGCTGGTGGAGTATCTTCATTAGGAAGTGGGTCCAGTCACATAAATGGCAAAGCTCTGATGAGTATTTTGACAGGAGATACTTCATGAATTAAAACCTTGTGTACATTCTGACTAGTGAAGTTCAGTTCTGTATGGATGGACAGCTACTGGTCTTATCTATCAAAGATGCTTTAGTCAGGACAAGAGATAAGCAATCAAAACAGTAGTAATCTTGCCTTTGTAACTGCTCACTATTTTTAACTTCCTCTTCCTAAATCAGTAAGAGTAAGGAAAAGCAGTTCACGTAAAATAATTTATGCTTATATTAATTAATGCTTATATCTTAAGTTCTTTTAGAGAGGGAACATTTGCTTTTCCACAGTTCATGAGGCAGCTGTGCACCCTGTAGGTTGTTGTAATACCAATATGAAATAGACTTTAAAATCAACTTCTCTCACGTAGGATCCAGAGGAAAAATTGAAGGAATTTATAGATACTAAACCAACAACAGCTGAATTCCAAACTCAAATCAGATACTTTTCTGTAAGTATGTTATCTTTAATAAAAATGAACTGTTTCAGATAATTTTTTGTGAAATTAAAAGCTAAACATTTGTGTTTGTCCTAGCAACTAGAAATGCAAATTAGAGAACTGCCTGATCACTGCACACTGCAATCAGTGGAAATTGCAACAGAGTCATTGAAAATAGCTTTAATTCAGGAATGCCGCTCAAGACAAAGAGCATTTGGATTGGCTTTGAATAAAAAGTCTGTGACAGACATGGATGAAATTTATTCATTCATTGAAAATGTTAGTAAGAGGTTAAGCAGACCTATCCATGACCTTGATGATGTACGGGAAGCAATGGAAGCACTGAAGGAAATTCGAGAGAATGAGATCAAAATTGACATGACAGTTGGACCTATAGAAGAATCTTATTCTGTGCTTCAGAAACACAATCTGCTCTTTCAAGATGGAAATACAGAAAGAGTAGATGGATTGGCCTATGCCTGGAAGAACCTAAACACACAGGTATGGCCATTTTGTTATTTCTCAAATCATTATTGTCAGCCCTCTTAATGTTGAAATGCTAAAACAAACCTATTTCCCTGATTAAATTATTTTGTGCTACGTTTTCTGCATCTTTTGTGGCTGATTTTTCTGTTTGTCTGCATATAGGCACGACAGGTTGAGGACTTGCTGCTGAAGGTACAGCCGGACATGAAAACAGATTTACTGAGCAGTGTTCAAAAATTCCAGATTGATACTGCAGAATTTTATAAAGACTATAATGAAAAGTAGGTGACCTCTAGTGCAATACAATTATACTTCATTAGTGATTATTTGAAAATGGTGTGTCTAAAGGCCTTTAGAAAATAAACACAGCACAGCCTCATTGTATATAGGACACCTGGAAAAAAGGCCTAATTTCATGTTAATATAAGATAGGCACACAGCCTTACAGATTCATTATCATAATTTCAATGCTGGAGTCAGTAAAATTCCGTAAGAGTTGACATGTTGAGGAAAAAAAAAAATCAAATTCCCAATCCAGATCCAAATTTAAAGTTTTTTTGGGAGTTTAAGTGCAACAAAGCGCTTCAGCAGATATTTAATATGAAGTTTTTAAGTGGTGCCTTTAATGAGAATGGAGATTCCAGTTTGGGGTATTTCTAAATTCACTGAGTCTTAGTCTTAATCTAAACTTACTTTGGCTCTTTTGAAAATCTAAATTGTGAGATATTTGTGGTTCATTGGACACTCTAAAGTAGCAACAAAGAAGGAAAGACAGGAGTTGTTCTGCTGTGATCTGATAGGGTTCTAGAACAATACATGCACAGTACATGGGTTTTGGCAATCAAGGTGATCGGCAGCTGGCCCTGGACACTCACTGCACACCGATAGCCTGTGGGTGGTGTGAAGCAGCTTCATGTACAGCCTCTGCAGGCTGCCTTGGTGATATGAGCAGAATTCAGTACACACACAGAGCACACGCTCCTGGTGGCCTTGGAGAATATATACTCTCCTCCTGGGGTAGTTTCTTTTGCATTGGTGGTCCAAAAGGTAACCAGGTGCTTGGCTTCCACCTTCAGTTCACCAGGAGTGAAAGTTCTTGCAGGCACACTAGCACGGCATTTGAGCACAAGCTTTAAGGTTCCAGCTGTAGAAACAAGGTGAAATTTGCACCTGAAAGGAATGTGTTAGAGCACCAAGCTGGTAATGTGGATACATGCATACATACAGCTGCCTGCAGGTCTGTTCTCAGAGTTGTCCAGAGGAATTAAGGAAAATACCCTGTGGCTGAAACCAGTTGTAGGGAAACTGAGAGCACTCCCTACTCTTTAAGGTTCAGGGCCAACTGAGAGCTGGTACCTCATAGGGCTTCCCTCGTCCTTTGGTGACAGGGGACTCTCATGCAGCTCAGCTGGGAGGCCTCGGCAGGGCTGACACCCCATCCTGTGGGATCTGCTTTTATGTCGCGACTTCACTGCTTGGCCCCTGGCTACAGCTGTGCCTGGCCATGGACCCTGCTGAACTGAGCATGGACCCCAACACACAGATTCACTTCTCAGACTGACCTCAGGACAGTCTGGAACCCACTGGGCTGTGTCTCATCCTGGTTACCTTCACTGGACCTGCTCCTGACCCTCAGCTACTGACTAACCTTCCCTTCTTGATCTTTGTCCTGTATAATTGTTGTGGACTTATGTAAAGATCTGGACTATCATTTGAACCTGACTCTCATCCCCTGGCCTGCCCTGCTCCTCCTGCTGACTGGGCTCAGGCCTTGGCTGCCTCTGCTGACTGTGTTATTGCTTTCATCTCCTGGTTCCATTTTCCTTGCCTGTTCTGCTTTGTGGTGCCCATTTGCCTGGATTTCTTTCTAGAAATAACCATGGCACGACAGCTGACAACAGAGTTCTCATCCCAAAATATTATGATGCAGCCAAGAAGTGGTCCCAGGAGTGAGATGGGGTTTGCACCCACCTCTACAGCTGAGATGGGCTCATTAGGGAAAATAATTTTTTTTCTCATTTTTCTGACTACTTAATTATGATTCTAATGCCAGGTACCGCAGTTTTCACTCCTGAATTATATGTCTGCTATCTTTACCTTTTTAAAATATAAATTAAAATGATTATTAAAATATATTTTACAGAACAAACAGAAAATAACAAAAATTAAACATCTGTAAATTATTTTAGGTGTTTGTAACATGTATGGTGACCCAGATGAATTTTATTATTAAAAATAAATTGGGCTTTCAGGGACTACTCAGTATGCAAGTTTGGTGCACTGAATCTACGTGGCATTTTCTCTCTTAGTGTCTTAATTTTACAAAAAATATTAGAAAATATTATTCTTCAGTAAGTATGTTCTGTGTTCCATTGTGCTGCTTCGTGAAACCCATATGGTTGATACTTGTACTGAATTTGTTTTGGGTTTTACAGGGGCCCCAGCAAGGAAAATATTCCTCCCCATGAAGCGAGTGACAGATTACAGATCTTTCAAGCCAAATTTGATGAACTATGGAGGAAGCATATATCACTCTCTGCTGGGGAAGAATTATTTGGTCTTCCTATCACAGGTAGTTTCTCAGGGGATAAGGATACCTATTACTAGGCCATTAAATTTTTCTTGTGGTTCCTGATAAATGTATTCAGTGCTGGATTCATTGTAGAACAACTCCTTGCAGTAAATTATTATTGTCTTTCCTGTGAAAAGCAGCTGTGTGAAACTGTCTTTCAGTCTGCACATACATAATCATCAAGTGGAAAAATACTGCAGAATTCTGTGTATCTCAGGGTCCAGATGCTTAGATCTCCTGCTTCTTCTGTTCAGAGCTAAGCACATCTCCTGTCAGTATTGTGCCCTGTACAAATTGGGGAAACACGTTGCCAAAGTACTCAAATTGTCCCTGCTCCAGTTACATAATGAATTCCCTTGGGCTGTGCAACTGATCTGTGATATCGTTATGTCTACCAGTCAGACACAGTTCGTTTGGAAGACTGTGGTGTGAACTGAAGTTACAGCAGAATGTATGATAAGCACTTTAATTCATGCATGCTAAATTGAGTGTATTTTCCAGAGCACATATGAAATAATCACAATATATTTAACTAGGAATTCCCAAAAATATGAGTGAAACGAAACAAAACATTTCTGTTAGAGGATGTCCATTTTAAATATCTAATTGTCTAGTATATTCTAGAGTTTTATTTTTAAATAAATCCCCATCCCCAGCCTCTGCCTCTTAAGTAAATAGTATAAATTGAGATAGGGGATATTTCAGTTCTTGTCTAAAACTATATTGTGTTGCTTTGCCATTTCATCTACTTTTTCAACGTTGTCTCCCTCACAGACTGCAGCATCTCACTTATAAACATATTTATTAAAAACCCAGCAATCTAAACAATTACTGTGCAAATCAGAATTGGTTGTCCTTACATCATGTAACTGGAGAAGTTTTTCTTACTAGACACTGTCTAAAAAATAGCAAGTTGGATTTCTTACATTTAGTAGATACCATTTTTAGTAATACATGGATTTTTATGTTCATAAATACATTAACACTCAGATTTCTGATTTTAAAATTTGAAACAGAGTATCCTGAACTGCACAAAGTTAAATGTGAACTTTCGTTACTTCAGAAACTTTACAGTCTTTATAATACAGTTGCTGCCAGTGTTGATGGGTACAATGAAATGCTTTGGAATGATATAAATATTGAAAAAATTAACAATGAACTTCTGGATTTTCAAAACAGGTAAGTTAGTTTGTTTTGTTAAAGTGCTTGCAATTTTTTCTTCTCAGCTCTGTGTGTTAATTAGCTTGTGAAAATTGCTCTGAGCAATATTTGAAGCAAGGTACTACCAGTAGGTAGTAAATGTTTTTTTAATAATAAAATTTTACTGCAGTACAATCCTTGCATTGGCAGCTTGATAGCATTATTGCATCAATTTTTTGTCTTTAAACCTCAAGAAATTTAAAGTGTACAGGGAGTACACACAGAAATAGCTAAGATGGTATGCTGTGCTATGAAAGAAGCAGGAACAGTGGAAATGCAATTAGTGTTTTAGCCTACCTGTAAAGATACATGTAGTTCTTTACTGTATTTTTCCCTAGTCCTTTTAAAAATGTTAATGTAATTGAAAACCTAGAATCATGAAAAGAAGAATCAAAAAAATAACCCTAGGTGAAAATAAATCCAATCAGAAAGCAATAAAAAGGAGAAATATTTAGAGAAAACATTGTGGTATAGAGCATTATAGATGTTTATAATGACAGCTAGAGAGAGGTTTCCTTTTATATTTTACTGTAATATAGTGTAAAGAGAATGTTCACTAAATTTAAGAAGGAAATTTATATCTGATCAATGGAGTAGTTTTTTAACATAATGTTTGGGTCATAGAATTTGCTGTTAAAAATATTACTGAGACTGAGACAAAGGAAAAAGTTATTTGTATTAAAAAAATTGCCATTTTCATTATCAGACTAAGAGATCCCATTCCAATAGCCATCCCAAGACAAAGTTTGTTAGAAAGTTACTTACTGCATCTCAGGATAGAAGTAGCCAGGAATTGCCTCCTAAAGCCTTATTGAAACAAGGCAGAGTATAATTTCCCATTCTGCAACACTTTTCTCTAGCATATTTAGTGCTATCTATTGTTGGATTCAGGATGAAGGACTGCAGTGATTACTGTAGTGCCATGACAGTATGCATATGTTCATCTACCTCTTTATTGCAAGCAGTGAAGAATTTGCACAGGCTCCAGCATTGTGTGACAGATCTGCCTGATTTTGAACTGTGAAAAATGGAAAATTTCTTTGAAGTATATTCTCATTATGAGTTGGGTTTATGCAGCTTTTAGTTTCTGCAATTGAGCTGTAAGAGTACTGCTGTCAGTCTGTGGTCCATAGCTTTGGCAGATGAAAATTGGCATGACTTGTTAGAAGCAAGAGGAGCTGTGAAAATTCACAGTACAAGAGTTCTTCATTTTCAGTTTCTTTTCTTCTTAAATTGTGCATAAAGGAAAAGTTTAACCATCTTTCATACCAACTAGATATAAAATAGGACTTGTTTTATTGAAACATAGGTATTTTTCTGTTTGCAAGCAGGCTAGTTTTAGTTTAGGATGTACTTTATTTTGCTTGAAAAATATATTTTGTTTAATTCTTTTACCTCTCTACAAAATCAGGTGCATTTTCAAATTTTTAATTAGACAATGACAGTGCAAAAACTTAAGTTCAGACATGGGTTGCACATGAAATTAGCTTCCTTTAGTGGAACTGAACTAGAAACCAAACCATCCCAATATGACCTGTATTGTCTTTAGCAGTGTTTCATGCCTGCAGCCACAAGCAATCAGTTCTGTATGATGTTGCCAGCTTGCAACTGGATTTTTATTTAGAGTCTACTGGTCCACCAGTTGAAAAATGACAATATATTGTATTTTTAAATAGTGGATTTTGCTTATTAATAATAAAATATTTCTTTTTTCTTTTTGTGCTTTTGAAAGAGTCCGAAAGTTACCAAAAGCATTGAAGGAATGGCAAGCTTTTCAAGACCTAAAAAAACTAATCAATGACTTCACAGAGAGCTGTCCTTTGCTTGAAATGATGACAAACAAAGTATGTTCAGCATAATAGTTTGGAGATAAGATTTACTTCAAAAACTCTATTGAAGGCTATGTTATATGACCACAGGATGCTTTCCATAATTCTTTTTTAGAGATAAAAGAAGTTACATTTGTGGCAAAAATCTAGTTAGGCTTAGTTACAGAAAAGTAAAACAAAAGACTTCATAATGTGATTACAAGAACTATTAATGCTTTCAATGGAATGGAAGTCAAAACTCTTCTATTTGTTTAACAGATGCAGTGTGAAAGTATGTCATCATTTTAGTCCTAAAAATAATACAATTTTAAAAATATTATCCCTATGGACTTTTCTAGGCAATGTCATCACGACACTGGGGAAGAATTACACAAGTGACTGGGCATCGCTTTGATGTTGACTCTGAAAGTTTTTCTTTAAAAAGCATAATGGATGCCCCTTTATTAAAATATAAAGAAGATATTGAGGTACATGTACTCTTCTGGTTTGTTTTTTTTTTTCTTAATAACTTGTGATCTAGGAGCCTGGTTTTGAAATCCTGTTTCTAGTCAGCTTTATAACGTTAAAAAAATGGTTTAGTTGAAGAATTCCTTTGAAAAAATGGAGCCTGGTAGTTGGTAGTAGCACTGATGGTTAGTTTATTTCCTTTTTATTCTGGAGAAGGATTAAACGGATAGATGGTATTACACTAATCCTTCCATGGAAGGACTTCTGTTGTTTTAAGTGTAGTGTGATTCTGTCATGCTTCTGATTTAGGATCTGCCTACTTATATATTTTTTTCTTCCCTTTAAATGTCTTATCAGAGAGAAAAAATAGTTGATGTAAGCCTGATCCTGTTAAGTGCTGAATATCCTTGGAACACAGGAGAAGTGGAGGATTTAGGATTAAAGGAGAATGAGGTTCTTTTGTATTTCAAAAGTGACTCTTCACAAGAGCACAGAGAGATGAGAAGGCTTATGTACTGTGCACAAGCTAAAGCTATTGTCTCCTCCATTTTAGGGGCAGTGGTTATCTGGCAAGTCCATTAGCTTCATGCTTGCTGTCTTTTACCAGAAAAAAGCATAGCTAAAAATAAGTAAAACCCCAACAGTTTCTGATTTCACTTCTGTTGCCACCAAGTTAAATCTGTGATCCCTCTAGAGGAGTGATCTGTTTTGTCTTGTTCCACAAAGGAACATTTTTAAGACAAAAACATGAAATAAAACTTCTGATGTACCCGATTTCCAGACAAGAATTTAAGCCTTATGAAAGCTTCAGCGTTCCAGCCTTACACTTCAGGAAACACTTTAAACCTGTGAAAGAATCCAATATACTTCTGAACCTGCATCTGCGATCCTGTCTGAGTAGCTAGTCCTTTTCTCTCCAATTTTATTACGGTCTTGTCCTCACTGTCTTCAAGAAGTAGCAGACTTCTTGTCCATCTGCACTCTAATGTTGGACTGTTTGTTGGTTTTCCTTGGTGATGTGCAATTCCCTTAAACCCCTCAGCTGGTTTATTTGATTTCAAATTTTAATACATGCAGAGACAAAAACTCTGCCTGCAGATTCACTGACTTAGTGAATTTTGTGTGTGTAAGGTGCTAGTACTAGTGAAGATGGAGTATAGCCCATGAAATGTACCTGTTACAAGTAGTACTAGAATATAATCTCATTTGTAATTTAATAACTCAGAGCTATCTTGATGTATATTTTCATTAGCTGGAACTTACACTGAAATCAGGATCCAGCCGATGAATTTTAATAGTCTTTATAACTCTGCTTTATATTAGCCTTACAGGAATGTAATTTACTATTTTAATTTCACACAGGATATCTGCATCAGTGCTGTTAAAGAAAAGGATATTGAAGCAAAATTGAAGCATGTCATCAGTGAGTGGACTACTCATGCTTTCAGTTTTGGCCAATTTAAAACTCGAGGAGAACTTCTTCTGAAAGGATCAGATGTATCGGAGAAAATAGCTTTGGTGGAAGATAGTCTAATGATACTGGGGTCGCTCATGAGCAACAGGTACAACATTTAATAAATGCACACATTGGGTAAATCTAATTTACCCCCAAGGTAAACAATGATCATGTGATTTATTTTCCCTTTAACTCATGTTCATACAGGTATAATGCACCATTTAAGTCCACCATACAGCAGTGGGTTCAGAAGTTGACCAATACTGCAGAGATAATTGAAAACTGGCTCACAGTACAAAACCTCTGGGTTTACCTTGAAGCTGTGTTTGTTGGTGGAGATATTGCAAAACAACTACCTCAGGTACACTGATCTATGATAACAGTATGTTGTACCAAGAGACTGCCACATCTCAGAGTTTACTTGCCAGTACAGATAATGCAAATAAGCTTTGTGGGCTATGCATAGGCAGTTCAGAAGAAGTTTTGCCAAGCTATGATCTGTCTGATTTAACTGCTTAGAACTTGGCCAAACCCACAGGAACAGGATTGTTTGTAATTCAAGCTCAAATGTTCCCATCAGCTTGCAATATTAGACAATCATATGATAATACAGGGCTCCAAACTACTTAATGGCACAAAAGGGATTTATCACTTTTGCCATATGTGCAAACATCCCTTTCTCCCTGTGTGCACATTTATAGGCTGAAAGTTATGCAATAGTAGAATGACAGATTTTCTATATGAATTTTGTACTCGCTAGGACTCAGTTTAACAAAATCCCACAGAGAGATGTTACAAGGCTTGGAGCCGCACGTGTGCTAATCTGTGTGAACTATTTCAGCCTCTTCAAAAGACTGTTGTAACCTTCCATGATCTGAAATTGGTTAAGGGATGGTCGGTTAAGGAATGATCTGACTTCCTGCAGTAGAGAAATAGCAGAAAAAGTCATCCTTTTTGTTGTGTCTTCTGATGAGGGCTTTTCATATAGTTTTAACACACTGAATCAACTAGTTCTGCAACTTCACAGAACCACGATTACTGGAAAATTATTAGATATTAATTTCATTTAGGCCACATATCATTAAAGGCTTACAATTTCCAAAATTAACATTAATTTTTGTAAGTTAAGCTTTCTTAACTGTTGTTTGAGATAACAATACTTTCTTTTAGTTCATGAGATATATTTATGTTGTTAATGCTTATCAGAGAATCAATGAGCAGTTTTTTGCAGATGAACAAATGCTGCAGTGCAGCTGAGGCATTTGATAACTGCTAAAGCAACTTCTTCCAAGGATGATAGATACAGTAATCAACATTCTGGAAAAAAACAAATACGGTGACACGAAACACTATTCTAGAAAAACAGCTTGATGGAGCAGTAATAATAGATGAGTGGGCTTTATTGCAATTTCTGGATGAATATTGCAACAGTAACTGTTAACATCTGGAAGTTAACAAGGAGATGAGTAACAATCAGCGTGGATTTGTTAGGGGCAAACCATGTCAAACAAATCTAATTTATTTTTAGGGTGGGCAAGGAGCTTTGTGATAGAGGAAGAACAGTAGTTGCCATATATCTTGACCGGCTTTTGACCTTTTATCTGATTGTGCTACCAGAAAATGAGTTTTAATTCGGTGGTGTATAAAACTAAGACAGAAGAGTGGAATGCATAAACAGCAATAACTGATAAATAGAATATTGTATCTGATTTTGGCCAAAGAAACACACAGACAAACTTGAGACAGCATGGAAGAGGGTGGTAAGCATGAGGAACTACCCAGGAAGGATGATGCACAAGAAAAATTTTGACAAACTAGGCTTGTTTGATTTGAAGGAGAGGAAAAAACTGAAGAGAAGATGTGATAAGTTTTTTTAAATGTAAGGGTTGCTCTCAATAGGAAGAAAAAAAAATGTGTTCTCTGAATGCGATTAAGCTTAGAATTTAAAACAGAGTCATCAGTAGCAAAGATTGCCTGGAGAGGCTTCTAAATCTCCATCACTGAGCATTAGTAAACACCTGACAGACAGATGTTTTGGGTATGATCCTACCTTGTGACAGACAAATTGCTTTGGATGGTCTTTAGAGATCTATTCTAGGTCTCAGATAATTTATGACTCTATTGCCATTTCATTTGTTGTAGGTGAAGAAAGAGTTTTTAAAGTCAATATACCCAATGTATAAAAAATATTTATTCTTCAGCTCTCAGTTTGAGAACTTGCCTTTCTTCACCTACAACACCTTACAAGTGTGGCAGCTTCAGACTGTTTATACTGGTTTTGTTTGTCAGGTATCGCTACTAACAACTTACATGATATTGTGTATTACTGTTAAGAAGACTGTAATTTCTGAGAAGGCTGCTGTTTGGGTTTTATGGTGTGTGTTGGAATCCTTTTATGTGGGCAATTTTGGTGCCCAGCATGAAGTAAAGGAATCTTCCAGAGGTGTCCCGTTGTAGTCTTTCTCTTGCAATTTGTACTCTGGTCATTATTGGCACTTGCCATCATAAGCATGCCTAGAATATTCATACGTCAGTTCTGCAAAGAATACCTGAACAACAAGGGAAATATTAAACTGTGATCTCATCTCATAGAATTATTTCTTTTTTAGAATATGACAAACATGAGAAAAAGATAATGTATTTATCATGTACTTCAGGAAGCCAGAAGATTTCAGAACATTGATAAATCGTGGCAGAGGATTATGCAGAGAGCCCATGAAACATCAAACATTGTGCAGTGCTGTGTTGGAGATGAGACTTTGGCACAGCTATTACCACATTTGCTGGAACAGTTGGAAGTCTGTCAGAAATCACTGACTGGCTATTTGGAAAAAAAACGGTTAATATTTCCAAGATTTTTTTTTGTATCTGACCCCGTGCTTCTGGAAATCCTTGGTCAAGCATCTGATTCCCACACTATTCAGGTATGAGTAATAAAGCAATAATGTTTTTGTGGTCGATATTACTAAGCGAGGGCCATGGAGAATTTTGTTATTTATTTGAGAGATTTTCTTTCACTTACAGCAAAATTTACAGAATCTTCTAATAGAGCATTTAAAGACAAAGTAAGAATGCCATATCTGATCAGTTTATAGAGGATTTTTTTTTCTGATCCTATTGTAGGCACATTTATTAAGTTTGTTTGACAATGTGAACCGAGTGGGATTTCATGAAAAGCACTACGACCAGATTTTATTCTTTGAATCTCAAGAAGGAGAACAGGTCAATATTATTGAACCAGTTTTAGCTCAGGTAATGAAAATATATATTGCAGTTTTTCATAACTTGATTTAAAGTAGAGTTGTGTTTTAGAGACCAACAGTATCACATCATGCTATTATTTGACTAGCTGAATGAAAACCTTCCAATGGGAACAGCAAGAGCAAAGACTAGAAAGGTCAGGACATTTGTGTCATTTTGTAACGATTGCTTTACCTGTTTTCTCAGCAGTGCTGCTGTGAAGTGCCAAATCCATCACAAATGTCTAGAAAGGCAGTGGAGCAGAAAGAGGAAAGGAATCTTTTAAAGATTGGAGAATAATGAAGAGGGAAATGGGAATACAGAGGGACTGAGGGACTGGGATAAAAGTCACATAGAGCTTTTACTCTTTGTGAATTATTCATAAACTAATTCTTTAAAAGTACTTTCTTGTTTATTTCAGGGCAATGTGGAATTCTGGTTAGGTCAGCTGCTGAATGGGATTAGGAAAACAATCCACACCATCATTAGACAGGCATCAATGGCCATTAGCGATTCAGAATTTAAGCTGTATGACTTTCAGGCAATGTTTCCTGCACAAATAGGACTTCTGGGAATTCAAATGATCTGGACCAGAGATGCAGAGAAGGCTCTGAATAGTACCAAAACTGACAAAAAGGTAGTATTTAATGAATCTTTGGGGATTTATTAAAATCGGCATTTGTAACAGTGCATATTGTGAAAAGTTAAAAGTAACATGTAGGAAAAAGCGCAAAGTACTAGTTAATTAACCATAACAACAAATAAACTAACAGGAAAACAGAATGATAAAAAAGTGTTAAGAAGTCACACCTCCTCATTATCCCCCAGCATGTGTTTTAGAATTGTTCCTTGTCCTGTGATTTTCTCTATTGTTCTGTTACTGCAGCTATCTTGGGAAGTGACAGTTTCTCAGTTGGGGAATATAGCAAGTCTTATCCTATTACTTTCTCAAAATCAAATTAGGAAAGAAATAAGAGCTCCCAAACTTTGGGGAAATAACTGCTTGTGTGTGTTGGTCTCTCTAACTGAATATATTAGATGCTTCAGTTGATGATCTCTTTTATTAGGGAAGGGAAATAACAGCAACCATTTGAGGAAGTGTTTGTTTAATCTCAAACACGTGGAGAAGATGCTGTTAACAACCAAGGTGTTATTATTAACACTGAATCTATGAAGGAGGAAGGAGAGGGTGTGAAATAAACAGTTGCAAATTACCATTAATCAAGAATATACAGTCAGACTGAACAAAGAACTAGTAACACCATCCTACCATAAAAATAAATGCAAAGCAATGGTACTATGCTTTACTTTCATAATGAAAGTAAGGACTGTAGACTATGCAGAAGACCATGTAGTGCTGCATTTTCTGCATTGTACAAAGTTTGAAAAGGGTGGAGACCTGGGTTTAGTCCACTCCAGTTCCTAGACTAACTAGATGCAAAAATTCTTTTGCATCTTAACTAGAAAATAGATTTTGGATTGTTTTTTTTTTGCTGAACTCTGTGTGTGTGTGTTTGGGGGGCAGGGAGGTTATTTAATTCTCTGTTAGTTTTAACAGTGTTTTTAGAATTTTTTACTCAGCAAACAGTGTGAATTTTAGGCCAAGCATATATTTACAGAAAGCTAGTGTGGTTGTTCGCTCGCACATTTGAAATAAGAGTATAAATGAGCTGCTCTTTATGAAACCTCGGTGCTTCATAATTTATTGTGTATTAGGTGCATCACTGACAGAGGCTGATGCTGTTTACTTAAGTCACTATTGTATAGTCGGTATTGTATTTTCTGGAATTTTGTAACATATTGGGTACCACAAAATAAATTATTATTTTAGCACTGGCATCTAAAATGACACTATATTTCCCCTCTCTTCTGCTTAGAGGATGTCATAGATCTCCAGTTTCCTGTTCCCCCTAAAGAGTAGATACTGCTTGGGCTGATGTCTAATACCTAAATTCAGAGACTGATGGTTCTGAATATATGTTGGGATGCAGTCAGCTGAAGACATAATGTGTAGTAAACAGAGCAACAGTCTTGGAATAAAATCTCACAATGTGACCTGTTCACCTAGATACAACCTTATTGTACTCTGTTGGGTAAGAATGCATGCATGGAGGGCAAACTGCACCCCCAAATTTAGGATTCCAAGTCTAATAAATACAAAACAGTTATGTTGATATGTTTGCAATTGTTTATTTATTTTTTATTCTAAACATTAGAAGACCAAATGGTGTTTGCATTAATATGTATGTTTCTGCTATGTGCAAAAGGTAATGCACACAACAAATCAGAAGTTTTTGGATCTTTTAAATTATTTGATTGACATGACAACACAAAACCTGACAAGAATGGAGCGCACAAAATATGAAACTTTAATCACCATTCATGTGCACCAGAAGGATATCTTTGATGATTTGGTAAGTTTTGGAAAACCTTTAGAGGACTTTCTATAGAAGATTTTGCACATATTATGAAATGTAAAACAAATCTCGCAATCTCTTCCCTTTAAATACCTCTGACATTAGTGCTGTGATAGAACATACCAGATTTAGTTTGATTTTGTACAGATGTCATGCAGAGATAAGGGTGAATTATATATTGGTATGTTCATAAGTTCACACTTCAGGTTTAAAATGGTTGGGTTTGCCCATCATGCACAAATTCACTGTGAGCCAAAAATTCAACAATTAAACTCTTCTCTCAATTTGAAGATTTAATGCATTACTTGATAGAAATGTAAAAACATTAAAAAGTCCTTTTACTGCTGCTATCATTCATGTACTTTCCAGGACAATCTATGTATTGATTTAAGGGAATAATTATTCAAAGGTAAAAGCAGTGAGGCTCCATACATTTGAAAAGTGTAGCAACAATAACCAGAACAGATATTTTAAATATTTCAGTGACTGAGTAGCATCAGGCTTCCTTTAGATAAGTATATTGAATTAACAAAAATATAATTATAAAAATGGAAGTAAAATAACTTTCAAAAAGCTTGCATGATGTAAAGGTCA
>JAOXXN010000395.1:89869662-89885257 GCA_026770055.1 Myrmophylax atrothorax | reverse complement strand
ATGTCCCCCATGCCCCTAAGCTCTAACAACTAATGAATTTTTAGTATAACAGGGAAAATACAAAGGAAACGTAACTAAAGGAACAAAGATTTATGAAGACATTTATATCATGTCATATAAAAGGAGTAATCTTAAACTAACGAAACAAATAAAAGGAAATATTCAGTAGCACAGTCTGAGCCCTTAATGCCTTACACTTTTAATTCAGATTATTGGTTAGACCAAAGAACTGATTAGTGGTTGGCAGAGTTAGTAATTTACATCCAGATAGCTGGATTCAGTGTTCCATATCAAACTGTAACAGCTGTTTCTATATAGGAACCATGGGAGTTTTAATGATTTCAGTCATTATTAAATATATCTCTTGTTAGAAGAAGCTGTTTGACCTTTGAGACACCACTCTTCAGAATCCACTGTGCCATTATGCTTAGACACCTCTTCTCACTACACATCCCAAGTCTCCCTAGGTCATGCAGTTTCAATAGGCACAACAGTTGGATACTCAGGCCTTTCTATGACAGCAAATATTGCATAGAGGGGAAAAAAAAAATTGTGATTTCCATTTGTCCTATTCATGACGCTTGGATTTATGGAGAGGTCACCATGGGATTTAAAATAATCAATAAAAAGTCTCTAAAATATGTGATTTCTCTTACTTGAAATAGAGGAAGTATGTACACCCAAAGTGCTTGTACACACACACATATGTACACATAGAGATTCAGTGCATGGATCCTGAAATCTGCCTAGCACAACAATTTTGATTGAAATACCGTGGAAACCAGTAGAAAGGCCATTCTGTTAACACTGAAGGGCTTGTATTATATTTACCCATATGTAACACTTTGCACAAATAAGTGATTTTCTGGGTCCTCAGATTTTTCTGGGCAACATCCAGCTCCCTTTAGTTTTAAAGAAGGCATCAAGCAATCTGGATCGTACTGGATTAGATGTTTTCTTTTGCAAAGCCAACTAAGGATTATGTCGTCCAGTTGCTTTTAGTTAAAAGGAGTTCTCTGGCTCCCTTAAATGACTTCGGCAGATGGGACATTCAAACTGACACTTCGTTATGGGTTTAGTTTGAATGTCCCATCTAATTTTGGACAGATTCTGGGCCTCTTGAATAGGTGACTTAAAAAACATAGCTAAAAAAGATCAACTGTAGGCTCAATTTATTGTCGAAGACATGATTCCTTTTCCTTAGGCAACATATGTATACACTGATGAAATTAAGTGTGGTTGCTGTTAAGTGGTTTTATGTAAGATGTATGAAAATGTCAGCACAGATGGATGCAGGTACATATTTTTGTTACTTTTGCTTCAGAAATGTACACTCAATTTTTTATATCATTGGGAGCTACTCATTCTCATTAAATACATTTAAAAATTACTGGTTTTGTTTTCCACCAGTCATGTCAAGTCATTGTATGCAAACGTCAAAAGGCAGTTGTGTTTTCCCATTAGAGAAAGGAAAATAACTGCCTGAGGGAGGATGCAGACCCAGATAGGCTTGCCTATCATAACAGTGCAGACATTTATAGAGGCCTTTTAATAATATTTTCAAATTCTGTTTCAATCAGCATTAACTGGAGTGAGAAACATCCTTTTGTATTGGCTTTTGATAAAAATAAAACAAGGATCGTTGATGCAATGAACCATTAAATAGTAGCATGACATATTGGCATTTCATTTTAAACCATGTTTGTATTGTTTTAAGGTATGATGACTCTAGGACCAACTGGTGCAGGAAAGACAAAATGCATTAATATTTTAATGAAAGCAATGACAGATTGTGGTGCTCCTCATAAAGAGATGAGAATGAACCCAAAGGCAATCACAGCTTCCCAGATGTTTGGTACCCTTGATGTTGCTACAAATGACTGGACAGATGGTATTTTCTCAACATTATGGAGAAAAACTTTAAAAGCAAAGAAGGTAATGGATATTGTATCACGATAGTTAATAAAGACATTTAATACTGTTTTCATAAGGTCTTTTTACCTGTCATGTATCTGAAAGATCTTCCATTGCAAAATCAAATGGGAATATGCAGTGCTACTTTTGCTTTGTGTCTGATGAGTTCAGTGTACACAAGAGTCAGAATTATGTATATATGCCAGATAACACTAGGTTCCCCAAGCATTTGAGGTTCCAGAATTGATTTGGAATAGATTTTAAGGGGTTTGCTTCCTTTTCTAGACAGGTAGTCCTACCATTCAAACACAAAAGCAAGGTCTGTTCATACTTTGACATGAGAACAGGAAAGTTAATTTTCTCCTGTCTGGTTTTATGTCATTGCCACTATATTTCACTAGTTATATAAGAATGTAAGAGGCTTTGGTAAGAAATCGATATTGGCATTTCCCAATTCTTCTATTGAATCTGCAGGCCATGTTTCATGGAGTCATACTTGCACTCAGATCTTCTGATAAGTCTCAGTTCTCACTTGGAAAATGGGAAGCCTTACTTGGGTAACATCCCACCAGGACTCACCTGGTGCCTGTTTCTGTGACTGCATTTAATAGGAAATGTTTTCATCCATCTTGGATGATGACTGGACTGGATGATGTACTTTAAGAGAAAAAATATACAGCTTTATGCTTAGTACAGCACAAATTAGTTTTTGTTGCTATTCCTTAATATCCTTTTTTGTGTGACACAAGATAACTAAAGAAGGATTAAAATCACTGAGCAAATCATAAAAATAGCATTTCATGCTGACCACCAAATTATGACTCCTTATTTACACTCAAGCATATGTTCTCTGGTATTAAGTAAATGGTCAATGTAAGTAAAAGTACATGTGTGTGTCTCTCTTTTTTGTAGGGTGAGCATATCTGGATAGTTCTGGATGGACCTGTTGATGCAATATGGATTGAAAATCTGAACTCTGTTCTGGATGATAATAAGACCCTTACTTTGGCCAATGGAGATCGTATTCCGATGTCCCCCAATTGCAAAATTATTTTTGAACCTCACAACATTGACAATGCTTCCCCTGCCACGGTTTCTCGGAATGGGATGGTTTTCATGAGTTCCTCGGTGTTGGACTGGAAGCCTATTGTAAAGGCTTGGCTGCAAACACTACCTCTTACATATTCTGATGTCCTATGGAATTGCTTTGATGCTGTATTTCAGGTACTGAATTAACTACCTCAGGAAAAAACCAAAAGTGCACTTCTTTCTTTAATGAAGCATTGTTTCTTCTTAGGTGCTTTTTCAATTATTTACATTTCTTTATGTAAAACAATAAAGATGAAGGACTAAAAAAAAGAGAGAGAAAATTATCTCTAGCATTAATGAATGACTGAAATTGTAACAGATGAATAATTTGGATGTTTTGTTTGGTTTGCATACTTCAGTTGGCAAAACAGCTATTCTTTTTCCTTGTAATTGTTACTGCAATTTTAATTCTTGTTAGGATAACAAAGGAAATGTGTAAACTTGTTTGTTTTAAATATAAAGAAGTAAATTCAGAAAGAAATTAAGATAGATTTACTCTAGGAAAACTGGAATGCATTTGGTCCATTAGTTAGTTTTAAAAGACATGCTACAGTTTGAATTAATCCGGGGTAGTTCTGTGCTCTGTGCTGTTCAGAAGCTTAGTGTAGGTGACTGTAGTTGTCTCTTCTGATTTTATTATCCACGTTTCTCTTCCAAAGGAGTTTTTTTAAATAGTGTCTCTTTCATACATTGTCTGACTAAATTGTGTTCAATCAGTAGATCCAAAGCAAGAATTCTGAATGTTTTTCCATCTCCATTTGGCCTTAGCTTACTGAATCATTAGAAAAGTTGCAGTAATATTATGGATGGTTATACTCAATAGTGGGTATAAAAGAATAATCTCTGTTGTATACTTTTTCAATTACATTGAAATATTTATTTTGGCTTTGGGTTGTTGGTTTTTTTTTTAAGAAATACTTACATCTTTGCAATTCTTTCACTGTTGTTAACTTCTGATTTCCTCAGCATCACTGAAGTAAATGCTGTCCCTACACCTTGGCTTCCCATCAACTTGCTCCTGCCAGTTTACTTATGTAATTTGTTTTGAATTTCACGGGGATTGTCTCCTGTAATATTTTTCATTGCTGTTGCATTTTAAAAATGCAGCTTTTAATGAACTTTGAGTGACATTTTAGGAAGATTTTTCTATATGTCATGATAAAAGCAATGATTGATATAGGCTAGGAATGCCCTGAATGTTAACAAATTTCTTCTTACAAATGTTTTTCATTTCAGTGCCCATTTTCTTTAAAACCAATGTTTAACAAGCTATTCATTTTGTTCTACCTCCAAAACATAATGAAACAACATAGTAGTTACTGCAGCAGCAAGAAAAACAATTCTGATAATGAATTTTAAAATATGCTTCCAAAGTAATGTATATGTAGGTCAATTTACTACTTCTTTGCCACAATTCTATTTATATTTTATGCTACAACTTGCTCTGAAAACATAATAACAACATTTAAAATGCCCAAGCCTGAAGCAATTGCAATAAAGTCCAGAAAAATATGTATTTTATTAGACTGAGAGATGAAAATGCAGTGAAATATGAAGTTAGTTCAGTGCTGAAGGCTGCATTTAGAACTATCAAAATGTAAATGAAAGCTGTCATGCTGGCAGTTTTCTTTCACTTTTAATGTGCTGTCTTTGCTTCTCAAATAATAGAAGCAATAAAAGTGATTTTACAGATGAGAGTAACACTACTTTTGTGTTCACATGTCTCTTTTTATAGTTATTTTCTCCCACAAAAAAAAAAAGGGTAAAATTCAAAAAGAAAATTTTTGAAATAAGATGCATCAGCAGAAGTAGTCAACCCCCAAATATAGATCTTGGTGAATTTAATGCTAGTATTAAGAAAAGAATAGATTCAAACATCTTACAAATATCTGATTTTTCAAATAAAATGAATATTAGGTTATAGATGGAAATAGAGTAATTAAGGAGACTCAGTCTTTCAGTAGACATACAGAGACTTTTTAAAATCAATTTAAATTCAACCATAATAAATGTAAGACAACTGCGATAGTAATTCCAAATTCCTTACAAAAAACTCTCAATGTTTATCCTAATCAAAATAGTATTTGTCACTGAAAATCTTCAGGTTGGATAAAATCATTGTTAGTAAAGGTAGAGCAAGTAGCAGTAATAGAGGAGGAAATGGCAGAGAGTGATAGTTGTGAATCAGTGGAAAGAACAAATTTTTTCTCTTAATGTGTATTATAAATCACACTGTAAGTCATCAGTTTTTATGTATATAAAAGAAGGTCAGGAAGTAGTCAAAAGGATACGATAAAAAAAATCCAAAATAAAAAAGACAAAAAAAACCCCACCCCAAACAACCCCCCAAAATTAACCTTGTTTTGATTTAAGATTATCTTATAGACCTTTCTATTTCCACAGGATTTTTTTAAAAACAGTGTTTGAGGGGTTTTACTTTCACCCTCCCTTTCTCGTCAGCAACATTTCCTGCTTAGCAGTAATTTCAAGTAAACTCCCACCCCTATAAAAAGCCTCTGTTCTTAAATTTAGAAGCTCTACTGCCAATTCCTTGTCTGTCAATGGTACTGCTACCTGTAAGCAACAGGATTGCTTGGCTAATGGATGTAATTCTCTGAGATAGTCTCAAAGAACTGAAATAATTAAAATAATTACCTGAGTGGTGTTATTAAGTTTTTCTGGAAAGTGTGAAGCTCAAACCAGTGATGGATGCTGTGTGAACAACATGTTTCAGTATGTCTCTGTATTGTTTAAATGAAAAAAAACTAGTAGGAACTGAAGTTTCAGGTATGATTAATTCCTCCCTCCAGATTAAATCTCACGCTAAGCCAATTTGTGTAAAGGCTGGTATTGCCTCTGGACCATAGAGATGAATATATAATCCAAGCAGTTTCTTAAGTTTAATATTTAAATGCTGATGTTAAAATTAATATTACAAATATTAATAACTTTACATTATTGAGTTGCTCTTGTGCTTGTCTAAACCCTTTGAATATGTTGCTATCATCCTGTGCTGAAGAGTGTTCTACAGCCCAGTGAGTTCCATAGTGATCCTGCAAAAGGATCTTTTTTTATAAGAGTTTTTAGCATCTGACTTCATTTTTCAGTCTCCTTGTAAGGGATAGCAAGTGTCTGATCCAAATTCTTCACAATTCATGTGTATTTGTTACAACCCAACTCATTTTTCCAGTTTCCCTATCCCAACAATTCATGCAAGTTCATTCATGCAAATTTTTATCTTGATGTTGCATCCTTTTTTCAGCCATGTATTGTTTTAAATATCGTAGTAGTTATAAAATGCTAGCATGTGTGAAACTGATTTTTTTCTTTCATAAACTTAAAGAATAAGAATTACAGAAACCTCACTGGAATCATAAGCACCATAAAACTAGTTCTGGTGAAAATTGGGCTCTTGATAGTGCAGAATACTTTGACGCATGAAATATCTTTATTCTGTGTGTATCAAATCAATTATTAAACATTTTACAGTGCCCTATGAGACATGTAGTCTATTTTACAGATTAAGAAGCTGAATCTCACTGATATTTAGGTCCAAATTCTAAAAGTCTTTAGACTTTAATTTCCCACTATGCTTGTGGGCACGCCCTTGTGGCACCCACAACCCCCAGTTACTCAGTTGAGCATCCTGTGTGCTCTTAGGAGAAAACCAGGCATTTTTGAGGGAAAGCCACAAAAAGCAGCACACAGAGGAGGAAGCATTTGTGCTACACAACAAGAAGTATCAAAAAAAGCAAGCTGACAGTGGCATCCCTGCTTATGGCGGGGTGATGGAGCTAGATGAACTTTCAGGTCCTTTACAACCCAACCCATACTATGATTCTATGTATGCCCACATTCAGATTGTCTTTTTAGATCACTTATCCACGAGCCCTACTCTAGGTTAAGATGCATAATGGACTTTCTTTTAATCACAATATGTATTTTTGTTGCATGTGTTACCTGGCATTCTAGTGAGATGGAACTCAGGAGAATGGGTAAAAATCTTGATTCAGTCTCTGAGCCAATAAATATCAGCATAGGGTACTTGGAAATCTTTACAGAAACAAAGCTGGTGAGTCTGTGGGTAAACAGCTCAGTAATTTTTAAAAAATACCTAGGTAATTGTTTCCATATTTTGGTGATTGAATGGTTTCGTTAACTTAGCTTTCTCCCTGACAGGATGTAATAGCTGTAAGTGCAATTGCTCCAAAATTACTATCTCCCAGTGTCCCTGTTATACTTTCACTTCTCAGAATGAGGGGGCAGTGTTGATTTCCAAAGATTACGAAGGCAAATGGAACGCATAGTGAGGAAATTATATTAAAGGCTGTTACATGAAGGTGGAAATAGGCTATAATTTGCATCAGTCTGTACTATGGGTGGCAGTTGATATTTTAAAACAATTGTGCACTGCAAAACTCAGAGAGATTTGAAAATCAATTTGCAACATCAGTTTGAAACTTTGCTTAAGATGTTGCAGAACACATAAGGCAGGCATAGTAGCCATCACTATGAAGAAACCTGAGGAAAGTCCAAGTTCTATTAAAATCAATTCCAAATTCCCTTTGGATCCTGCCAGGATTCTACAGGAAAATGAGAGTATTGGTTTCAAAGGGAACATTATGGTGCAGTCAGAACAGATTGGATAGACAGTAATTTCTAGTGATGAGGTTATGCATTGGACTCAATGATCCTTGCAGGTCCCTTCCAACTTGGCATCTTCTATGATTCTGTGTTTATATATATATTTATATACATAATTCTAGTACCTATTTCAAAAAATGGCAATGGTAGATTAAAATGTTCACTGGAGAGCACAAATAGCAGATCCCTGATGTAACTGAAAAGGAGCCTTCAAATTGCTCTTCAGGAAATTACTGTATAGAGTTTATATGAATAGTTCTGCTGACTGTGGTACATCAAAGCTATTTCTCTTAATATGTTCTTGTTATAAAAAAATTCATCATCTACGTCTGAATATTTATAATCCCAGAAGTGGGGGAAAATCTTGTCTGGGATTAAGTTTAGATTACATTTGAAATTAAGGAATTGGTCCAATCCAAGAATAAATCATGCCATTGAAACTGGTAAACAGAATCTTTAATTGACCTTTTTTTCCCCCCCCCAGGATGTGCTGGATTTTGTTTTCTCTGCTGTGACACCAAAAATGTCAATTTTAGAGTGCATGTACATCAAACAGGCTATTGACCTCCTACAGGTAGATACAGCATTCCATTTTTCCGTCTCTGATTCTGTTACTTGTGCTGGGACACTGTTTTGGGAGGGCAGTAGTTATATATTGCATCTGCTTTGCAGGGTTTACTGTCTGACCGAGATGAGAAGCAGCTCAGTGAGGGACATCTTGCTCGCTTGTTCATTTTCGCTGTGATGTGGTCAGCTGGAGCTCTTTTGGAGCCAGATGACAAGCTGAAAATGGAGGTGTTCCTACAGAAGCACGGTGCAGTGAAAGAACTACCAGCTGTGAATGGAGAAGAAACCATGTTTGAATTTGGAATCAATTCCTGTGGCCAGTGGGAGCACTGGTCAAAGAAGGTTTGTATGATGCAACATGTTAAGCTTTCCTAATGTGTATGCAAGATGTATTTGGTAAGAGCCACATTATTTGATTATTTCAAACTTGATATAATTCGGTTAGGAAGATTAATCCTACCAAATGCTCAAGAGTTTCTTTTTTTTAAAGATGTTTTTCTTTTTCTCCATAAATATCTTTGGCAGAGAATAGAAACATGTATTTGAAATAGCTTTGGAAGTGAAACAGAGGTGACCTTAGTTTTGTCTACTGTATCACTTTACTGTTTAAGAACTCCCAGCAAGGAAGAGGTTTTATCATGTAGTAGAGAATAGTGGAATGAAAATATCCTGTCAGTTTAACACCCCTTTAGAAAAGCTTGGCAAGGTACTGATTGTTATAAATGGATGCTTGGTTTTCAGGAAAAAAAGTTTCACTAATGTAAATTTTATAAAGTACATTTGATTTTGTGTTCTGATGTAAAGTGATTGTGTGGGCTGGTAAAAATTCTCCAACTTTATGCATGTCTTTCTGATGCAGGTCCCTGAATATATTTATCCTAAAGATTCAGTACCAGAATATACTTCCATTCTAGTTCCAAACGTAGACAGTGTCCGAACAGACTTTCTAATGCACACTATCATGAGGCAAGGAAAAGCTGTTCTGCTAATTGGGGAACAGGGAACAGCTAAAACAGTTATGATTAAGGTAGGTGGAATAGAAAAACATATGTAATGTATTTGTATGATAACATTGCAATAATTGACATTGCCACAAATGTTAAATTGAAATGTAAGCTTAGTTTGATTTCTCTTGAGATTACATACTAGCGTTCTTACCGAGGCCTTTCCCAGTACTCACATGGACTGCAAGCAAAAAATCTTAGTATCTACATTTTAATATAAAGTTTTCTTTACACTTTGCTAACTGTGGCCACAAGGTTATGTGATAAATACCCTTTTACATGCTTTCTTTTCTTTTGAGAAGTCAAACTGGAGATTTGCTAAGAAAATATTGATCCTTGGAGAATTTTTTGTTTTCCTGTGCTTTGTCAGTGGTGCCATTTATGAACCGATCTTTTGTACACCCTTGTTGTACAGCCTTTCTTCATAAGCCAAACTGAAGAGAAAGAACCCCCTTCTTTACTCAGGGTAGTTTTCAAAGGGTAAATTTATTGTTTGTTGTCTGCTTTCTCACATTTCTTCACTGAAAATGACTTATTGTTCTTTCTTTAGAAGAAAGTAGCACCAGGATTGCTATTAAATAAACAAGTACATGTGTTCTGTATTATTAAATGGTGCAGACTGAACATATGTCACTTACAAATATTAATGACTTACTACAGTAAAGTCAATAATCGAAAGGCTGAACAAACTCAGATGTCATACAAAACTTGGCATCCCCTACTTGAAAAAATGTAAGAGTAATGATTTTCAGCATGATGTCTGTGTTTTCCAGTGGAGTCTGTAGACTCTTTGATCAAGGAGAGGTAGCTAAATGAAACTGATCTGCTGTTGGGACAGCTGATTGTTCCATACAGGCATCTGTACCTCCACTGAAGGATTTGCAGAGGTCTTGAAATTGAAAATAGCTGAAAAACACTGGCCTAAACTGACCTTTGGCTTTCTTAAAATCTGGAGCCATTTTGTGCCCTCCAGCCATGTGCTTTCTGAGCCCTGACATAAAGTGAGTTGTACCCATGCCAGCAGCCATTAATACTACTTTTTCAGCTTGGCTGTCGATGCCAACATGCATGCCGGTGTAATGTCAACTTCTGTTCCTGGCACCAGCTGGAGAACTATTTTAGCAGAGTGAAGAGGTGGGGTCTGGGTGCTGGTCTTGATATTCCGCATGCTGGAGTTTGTCCAGATACTGGCAACCTCCAGCCTTCAGCTGCTGTTCCTGTCCCTAAAAATAATTGGAGCTGATTCTTGGGAGTTGGTTACCCTGAGTCTATGCTATAGAGCAGAGTATGTTCCTTGCACAAGAGAGCATAATGCCAGTAGATATTTGATCTCATTTAAGGTTAGGAGTGAGAGTTATCTGCATTCACAACTGTTTCCCTTCTGCTTTCACCTTCTGTAGAATTTTGCTTTACTACACCTTGTGGAAAAGAAATTTCCAGATTAAGTGGTTGGTTTCATGAGAAAATAAAAAGGTTTTAATATATAACACTTCAGGTAGTATTCTAAATTAATCTGAATAATCTTCAATCTTAAGTAAGGCAATATATAAATTGCAGTATAAATTAAGAACTTACTTAATTTGTGACCTTTATTCTCTGTACTATTAATTCACAAATTGCAAACCCCAAAAATTTAACAAGAAATTGGTATAAGACAGTTGAAAATTTTCTAACAGTTTAACTAACCAAAACAATCCCATTCAACAACCTGTTAATTTTCAAAGATAGTTCTCATTTATATATTGTGCAATATTATAGTTACCCTGTAAACATTCTGAAATGCCATAATGATTAAAACAAAAGCATGTTTTTTGAAGGATTGGAAAGTCCTAGTTGCAGTGGGTTGACCTTGCCCAGCTGCAAGATCCCTGTCCAGCTACTGGTTCCCTTCCCTCCCTCAGCAGCACCGGGGTTGAGGTAAAAACCGGGAAATCCCAACTCACCAACTGCTATCACAGGAAAAACATTTGACTTGGGGAATTCTACATTTGACTTGGGGAACTCTTTGAAATTTATTTCTTATTAAAAATTGAATTGGATGGTGAAAAACAAAGAAAGTACTAAAACCAGCCTCTCCTCACCTCTCCTTCCCAGGCTCACCTTCACTCCTTCATGTCTGACTCCTCTACCAGAACAGAGCAGCACAGGGGGGATGAAGAATGGGGGCTCTGGTCCATCCAGAACAGCTTTAGTCTGTCTCTCCTTTGCCCTCATGTTGTTCCCTCCTCCAACATGGGGTCCCTTCCATGGGATACAGTTCTTACCAGGGCTGAAGTTCTTTATGAACTATTCTAGTGTGGGTCTACCATGAGGTCACATGTCCTGCCAGGAAACCTGTACTAGCCTGGGCTTCTCTTTCCACAAGTCTGCAGATCCCTCTAGGAGTTCCAGTGCAGGCTTCCCATGGGGTCACAGACTAATTTGGGCATTCACCTGCTCCAGCATAGTGTGCTCCATGGGCTGCAGGTGGGTATCTGCTCCCCTGTGGACCTCCATGGGCTGCAGGGGAACAGTCTGGCTCCCTATGGTCTGCATCATGGGCTTCAGGAGAATCTGTGCTGGAGCACCTCCTGCCCTTTCTATTCTCACCTTGGTGTCTGCAGGGGTGTTTCTCTCACGTTTTTTCCCACTTCTCTCTCTCAGCTTGCAGGCAGCATTTTGCCCTTTGTTACATAGGCTGAGTGTCTTCAGTGTGTCTGCTGGAGGTGGCTGGAGCCAGTTGTGCCTGACATGGGGAAGCCCCATCCTCTTCTCCTGAGGGGCTACCCCACAGTGCCCACTGTCAACGCCTGGGCACCTGCACCTGGTACTGTATCAACAAAATTAACAGTTTGACCATATTCATCAAAATATTTTAAAGGTGCTTAGCTGTACCTTCCTTTCTGTTGTCACACAGAATGTATGTCTCATTGGAGTTGTTCTTAGAGCTCTTTATCAGCAATGGTATAGATTTATTTTTCAGAAGTACCAAAATGGGAACATTTCTAGCCAACCTTCTTATACAGATAAGAATTTAAGTGATTTTCAAATTTGTCATCTTTGCAGAAGAATCTTTAAAAAGAAACTACATTGGAAATATGGAATTTTTAATACTATTTTTATGCCCTGGGACATTTCCTATACTGTATCTGTATGTCTGTATGTCTGTATGTCCGTATGTATGTATGTATGTATGTATGTATGTATGTATGTATGTATGTATCTATCTATCTATCTATCTATCTATCTATCTATCCAGTGTGCAGCACAAAAATACACTGGAATACCTGTTTTTCCTTCAACATGAATTCCAAACCTTTTCAACGTCTGAGTGTAATCTCTTATTTGCAGACACAGGCTCATTGACTGTCTATATTTTAATTTATTTTTATGTTAATTGTTGTCATGAAGTACTAGTAAAATATAGGTTTCAGATGAATCGATGAGATGTTAACCATTTTTTTTTTTAAAGTCTGTGAGCTTGATGATCCTTGTGGGTCCCTTCCAGCTAAGGATATTCTATGATTCTATGGCTCTTAGACTGGAAATCATCTTTCAGGAAGTGTGTATGTACAGTAGTTTCTCCTTAACACTTGTGGATATTAATAATTTCATAACTTAAATTATTAGCCATTCTGTCCACTCCTGTGGCTTTCAATTTCTTTCATTTTCAAACTCCCACATTTTTTTCCTGTGGAAGTGTAGACCTCTATATACCATACTCTAGCCTACTGACAAAAACCCTTTTATTTCTTAGTTAGCCATTGCAGATCCCTTAGAAATTTTCCATGGGCTGCCAGACTTGAGAACCACAGATCTGCTGTCAACCCACGTCAATTGAACTGTCCTTCTCTCTTTCCCTACTGAATACACATGCTTTTACTTAGAGTATATGTTCTTGACAAATGCAAAGTTCGTCTCTGGCCAAGGGATTCCAAAAGAAAACCCTTTGCCACAATTACCCTTTTCAGCTTTTATTGATTTTGAGTCTTGAGACATTTCCTGCTAAAGACTACTGAGGTCTGTGCTAGCAAGAAAAAGGAAAAAAATAAACAACTTTTTTTTTTTTAATCAAAAGAAAAGCAAACCTTAAACAGTCAAACCAGTTGGCTTAATTTTTAATTCTCCTTTACACTATTGTCTTTAACCCAAACACTGTTCTGCTACCATGTTTGTTCTGTACATTGCTACAAGGCCTTTTTTGCTTTCATTAATATTAATAGGGATCCTCAGGTTCTTAAACCCTGTGTCTTACTGTGAGGACTCTGCCTAGACATCTGTCTGAATCGAGATATCATTGAAGAAATATTGACCTCTCTTTTGCGTCCATGTCAGGTAGAGTTCCTCAGTAGAGCTTCAAAGTGCTTGTGAGACCTTTAACAGTGCACATGGCACTATATATATTATAGAAATAACCACAAATAAGAAAAGAGAGATTACAAGTATATGGTTAGGAATGGTACGTTTGTGTATTTGTTGTAAAAAGTTATATAGGTATGACTGTGCTCTTGTGTCTCCTTTGCCTTGATTTTTTACTGTGTGAACAGCAAAAGCCCACAAATAACCTGCCTTTTGTGCACCTGTTTTATGGAGAATCCTTTAAAATGATGCTTTATGTGATGTGTGGGCTGTTCTTGTGGAGTAGTAGGGACTTTTTTCTCTCCTTTGGGTCTCTCCTTACAAAAGGGTACTACCATATTGGCTTCAAGCCCTTGGAAAGTACTTGAAACAAACTGCATATACTCATTCCTCCTGTTTTAGTATAACAGAGGGGAAACTCCTAGCTGCAATTCCAGGCTCTGCCTGAACTCTGTATCCATCATTGTCTGTTGAAGCCCTTCATAGCATTAGCTTGGATTTCATTGGGTGATTTCAATGCTCTTTCTTTCCGAATATAAGAAAGTTACTAACTCAACTGGCATAACAAAAAATATCAAGAAGTTTCAAAGCAATGAATGCAATTCATTGTAAGTATTGAGAGCAGCCAAACTGGCCCAAAGAGGACTTTAGAATGGTGTGCAGCTCCCCAGGTACAGAGAGTATCTAAGAAGGCACTTGAATGAGTTCTACTGATTATTCACCTTGTCCAAACTTTGGGCAGCAATTTGAGACAACATGATGTTTGGACATTTTAATGAACTGGAGGAATCATAGTTCAGACATATGTGATTGTGGTGGGTGTGAATCCTTGACAAAGCTCTTTGAATTAGGAATGTTTCATGAAGCAGCCATCAAACTCCACGGACAGTGGCTATGAGGAAAATTCCAATCAACGAGGGTACAGACTCTCTTTGCATTGGCTTGGGAACCTTCAATTTTGCAAAATGGAAATATGAAAAATCGAATGGGAAGAAATCCAATTTTGAAGCTCTGAAGAGGGAATTGCAAAAGACCTGATCTGTTTTTAAATCCCCTGAAGCTTCTAATTAATTTATTGAAAAAGTGTTCATAAAAGATGTAACCAACCCCAAATCTGTTGCTTTGGTAAAGAATGTATTCAGGATGAAAAGCCCAGGGCTTTGCCCTACCAGCACAGAGAGAGCATTTCAGCTGTCATCTGAGTAGGCACCTGTCACTCCCATCACAGCAGGAACAGCATGATTTCTGGCCTAATTTCTGGAACATCAGTGGTGTTGAATGGAGATCTCAGACACTATTCAAACCAGGACCCAAAACTACAAACACTGCTTCTTTTTTACTTTTTCTTTGCCCCTATGAAAGCCTTGAGGAATATGAAGTAATCCTTAAGTCTGTTTCTGTTCCCCAGGCTTTTCTTTCCACAGTGATGGGCTGATCCTCACGTATTTGCATGATGGTCTGACCCACTTTGAACAAAGTTATATGCTGATCAGTGAAAAACAGAATATGCTTTCCTGGCGTTTGAGTTATTATTCAAAATGCAAGGAGACGCAGAGCAGCATGCTGTGTTCACTGTTGCATTCCAACACCTCTGAGTAGACAAGCTTTAGTAAAGCAGACCCATGGAGATACAGGAGTCTGCCTTACTGGTACAAAAACTTTCCATGGGCATCCACCATCTGGAACAACACTGTAGCAAGAGCTGTGGTGATGTGCGTTCTATGTATGAAAATGAAATTTGCTCTTTGGTTATAACTGTGGTTTAGCTGTGTGTCAGGGCTGTGAAATCCCAGTGCACTCAAGACATTAATTCCAGGGACAGTCCAGCAGCTCCTCCTAGTTTGTCACTTTCAGGGACAGGACAATGGACAGCATTGTTCTGCACAAAAAATCTCTTTCTGGTGACCTTGTCCAAACCCACTGCTTGCACTGTTGAGTCTTGCTGTCATGTACTGTTTTTCATGCATACTTAGAATTTTATTTTGGGGTTTAATATCTATGTTTCTATCAAATCTGTAAGAACTAAAGTAGAATTTAAT
>JAOXXN010000395.1:89845688-89861740 GCA_026770055.1 Myrmophylax atrothorax | reverse complement strand
AGAATGCCCAGTACCTCCCCCAGGGCAAGGACTTTCACAATGGGTAATTTAACTTTGTGGGTCCTGGGATATTTTTGGAATCTTTTTGATGGCCCATTAGCAGACATGACCCTTCAGGCTGGCTAACGACTCCTCGGAGGGGAGTTGTCACACCCAAGTCATTGATGTGAAGACCCTGTCTCACAGGGTTCTCTAACACCCAGCTTGAAGCCCGAGGGGTCAGGTGTGCCCTGGGCAGCTGCTGCAAATGATCCATTATTAACAATTTGTTAGAAATTATATAGAGGGTGTAGAATACACTGTTTTGATTACACCCACACAGTGATAAGCTGGTCCCAGCCCCTGTAACTAGGACACCTCCTCCTGCCTCATTTCTCTTTTCTGACAATATATGACAAGAAAGTTTCTTCTGTTTGGAATTCTGAATAGACTACACTGCTTACTTATTTGTGAGATTTTTATTATTTCCTAATTTTTTTAGGCTATGAATATTAGTGAATATAGTATTTCTTTGGGGTTAAAATTCATGGCTTGGAAGGAGAAGTGTGACATTTTCCAAGTTTTGAACAGAGATTTGTGCCTGGTCTTTGCTTAACCTTTGCAGCTTGCTAGCTCATAACTTTGTGTAGGAGAGAAAAAAAGGCAGAATGTTTGTCCAGCACTATTTTACAATTTAGCAAATGATCATAGTGAAAACATCACCATGGCTAATCTTGGGAATAATATAGTGAATATCTTTGTTATTAGAGTAGCTAGAGATCAGACAAGTACAAGGCAGTCCTTTCTGCTATGCAGAAAACAGGAAAAGGGGAAATTGCTCGACAGTACGAATGGTGGTTGATTTTTAGATGCATTAAAAGAAAGGCATTAATTCATTGCCAAAAGGGAAAAAAAAGAGGATGATTCTTAACACCTCTATTGTTAAGCAACCATTGTTACCCTGTATAAGCTCTTCTACTCTCTACATTGCTGAAGGAGATGAATTCCATTTTATTCTGACACTTACATAATTATAGATTAACCACAATCATCAAAGATCTGGCTTTTCATGTTTTCAACAGATCTTGAAAGGGAGAAAAAAGCTGATATTAGAATAACAGCTGAAAGAAATCTCTTCTAAGGTTAAGGGAAAGGGTTAGCTTTAGGGAAGTGAAGTCAGTGCCTTGCAGTTTCACTCTTTTCCTTCCTAAAGCTGCATGTCTGACTCACTTAGCTGTGTTCATATTGGTGCCTGTTGGATGCCATGGGGAGCTTGTTCTAGGAACTAGACTAGAAAAAATTTAATCAGTAGTTCCCTGACTTATGTTGCTGTAATTATGATATTATGATATGCTATTATGATAACTTCCAAGCTAAGTCACTGAGCATTGGTGATGGTATTAAAGATGGGGCAAGAACATCTGGTTGAGGGGGAAAGGAAAGGAGGTACAGTAGATCAGCTTAAATTGTAATTGAGCTGTGGAACAAGTAATGTCTGTAAATCTTATGGGTCAAATAGGGATATTAAATGCCAACTCAAGTCAATCTGTTGAAATCGAAGTAGGAGTTATTTTCATGAGTTCACAGAAAACTTCTAATCTATCCCTTATAAGAGTGAAAGACAACAGTGCTGCTTTGTTAAGAAGTGGTAGCCCCATGATTTTAAAAATAGAAGTGTTTCTGTGAAGCAGAACTTATTCTAAAATTAATTTTAAAAATAATCTTTCTTTTCCATTGACTAGGACTCAATTACAGGAGAAACTGTGGAGCTTTTAGAGCCTTATTTGGATATGGAGGATTATAATCTTGAGACTGCTAAAAAAGTGTGTGGAAATGTAGCAGGTCTTTGCTCATGGACACAAGCAATGGCTTACTTCTATGGTATTAATAAAGAAGTACTTCCTCTTAAGGTATTTCATATTGTTTATTTTATTTTTTTGAGGGATGAATATAGTCAATTGGAAAAAATGTTGTGTTACCTTGGCTAAAAAAGATTATGAGTTACAAGAGATTCTTGTTTCTTTTTGTGTCATCTGTTTGTGAAGTCAAGCATACACAGCTTAAATATGTCCAGCCAATTTTTTCCCCTTGCACAGCTACCCTGTGGAACATTTGTTACTTGTATGAATACAGTAATTTTTCAGTGGGTTCTTTATAGAGCCTGGTTAGCTGTAAGCGGCAGATAACGATACCCTCTCTGCCCTCGGACTTGATGCCAGGCACTATGGCTTCAAGAAAACTCCTCAGTCCTACTGGTCTGGAAAGGAGCCTACTCATTGTGAATCTTGGTAGAGTGTGGGAGAGGAGAAACCATTCTTGGCACAGAAGTATTCATTAATGAATTTAGCTGGAATTCATCTCTCTAAAAAAAATTCTGGAGTTTCAAATTGCTACATTCAACTGTACACAGATAATAAAGTAAGTAGTGACTGGGCACAGGATTCTGTTGTATTACTGAACTACAGTAAAAGGGGATCCACTGCCGCTGTCTGCATTCCTACAGATAGCTTATTGTCTTGGAAATGTTTCATTTATGAGCATATTGAAAAAAAAGGGCTTTGAATATTTATATAATGATTTATAATCATTGCTTCTACTGGGATTTTTATGGCTCTTTTCTGAAGAAATACATTCAATCAGTTATGCTTCTGCTGTACTTAGGTTCAGTTTCTTATTGAATAAGCCACTGTATCAATGGTATATTCAAAACTCTTGGCATAATCTTTTAGTATACCTAGACAGATCTGATTCAAATTCTTTAAAAGCATATTTTTTATTCAAGTAACTGATAGAGAGGGCTATATTTCTGTGATACATAAGTAGCTATTCCCTTTTCAAATAATGGGACTTTCACTAATGAAAACAGAATTTGAAATGTTGCGATTGAGAGCTATAAAAGAGAGCAAGACCTAGGGGAAATAGTGGCTTTGTATGCAAATGCAGCTCTGAAAGCTAAAAAGTGCTCTTGCAGCTTTTATTTGAATATATATGACTTAGGATTACTTATAAATTTAACTTTGTGTTCAAGTATTTGCATTCTTGTCACACTGCAGCTGATAAAACCTGAAATACATGTTTCTTGGCAAAGTGGAGCCTACTGTCAGGTATAGCAACAGTCACAAATATTTTAAAAATTGCAGATGACAGAGGGAGGGAGGAACTGTTAAAAGTATGCAGGAGATATTGCAGGAAGCAGTGCAGTAATGCTAAGAAAATAATTGAAAATAAATGTGCAATTAAACTGCACAAAGTACTGGCACAGGCTAATTCATCGAGTGCTGAATGCAGTTTTACTGAATGAATTAATCAAACTGCCTTATCCTAATGGCTGTTCTAGGATCTAAGTCCCCTTCAACACCTGCAAAATCGATACAATATATTTTTAAATTGCATCTGAAGTGAGGCTCAGTGCCTTGTTTATCTTAAATAAGACAACTTGCAAAATCTAATTAATAGCGACTTATATTTTAGTAAATAAAGTGTGCAAAAATCAACTCATTCCTAATGGATACTGACAATCTTTATATACGTGGTCTGTAGCCCAGGGGTCATTAGCTAGAATCAAATACAGAAAGTATAACCAAATGTTGCCTGCAAATACAATGCTGTGTAGTTGCTTATCATACAATGGTCACTGTGTCCTTGTGTCTTTCCTTCAGGATGAGGGTGAGCCCTTCGGCTCTGGATTGCTACTTAGTAAAAAAGCCTGCTGGATTAACCTGAGAATTTTGAAACTGCATCTGCTATTTATCTGTTAGTGGAAGAATATAACAGCAAAATGCAGAAGCCCTGACTTCCTGTGGTTCTGTTAACCTCCAATTAAAATACTGTGTGTAGAAGTATAATTTCCCTTAGAAATGTCTCCAGTGATTTTAGTTAAGTTTTCCTTAGGCCTGTTATGATGATAAAGGGAAGTTTGTCTATAGTTTATAAATTCTGTTTGATATTGAGAATTCTCCCTGTAAAGCTCAGTTTTAAATTTGAGACTTTATTGCCTTTTCTGCTTTTGTCTTCTCCATGCTGAACTAAAAACCACAGCAGGCAATAAAAGGAAATTTGCACCCAAGGAAGAGGTAATAGTCAAGAAGTGTTGAAATCTGATAGTTGTCCATTTAAATAAGTGTATCCTTGTCAAGGTGATGCCCACTGGGCAGGAAAACAAGTATGCAAGTTTGAATTCAAGGCCCACAGTAACTGTGGAAGGAAAGCATATACTCTGGGGGGGGGTTGAAGGGGAGAATTAGATCACCTAAGAAAACAGAATGGAGTCAGGACATGTCACTGAATGGAAAATATGGAAAGTCTTTCAGTAGCTAGTAAAAACTGTGAAAAGCAGCTAAGAGGCATGATATCTGTACCTTTCAAAGGTTGTTTTAATCCCAAAGAATGGTCAGAGATAGCACAGAAAGTGAGGCCAAGATTTTATTATTGTCACTCTGCATTGATCTGTTTGCATGTGTACATATGTATATATGTATGTATATGTAGGGGGGGTGTTTGTTTTTTGGTTTTCTTTTTTGTATTGGTGTGGTGAAAATATTGTTTGTGGAATGTCTGCAGAACCTATGTATGTGTTTGTCTCTTTTACAATGTTTCCCTAAATAACAGTGGATACAAGTGTATCATGATATTGGGTCTCTGACAAAGCTGAAACAAAACTAGTGGAGTGACTATAGGAAAAATCTGCAGTAATCGGAGGCAGGAGCTGTTTTGAGATTGCATTTCCATGGAGAGTTTCAGACAGATGCCATGTGCCCAGAACAGGACTGAGGCAAAAGGCAAAGATGACCGCTCAGCACATCCCCTGAGACTCAGGAGCAGAGTGACAGAGTCCAAGTGCAAAAAACCTCTGGCCTAGTCCAGCAGCAAGGTGTGCTCAGTGGACTGCAATAACAGTGAACTTGGAAAGCTAGAATTTTTTAAACAAGATAAATGCTAGGAAAGCTCCAAATCTTCTTATCTGTAGTGGACTCTAAAGTTTTGTCTGCTTTTTTTTAAAAAAAAAAAAATTCTCCTAGTACTGTTTCCTGAATTTACTGAGTAGCAGCTCCTTTTCAGAGGGATTTGGGGTTGGTGTGGGCATTCCATTCAAGAGCAGCTATGGCATTAAATGATGCGAGGCTTTTCTTGTTGGAGAAATCATTTTTATTGAACTGCCTTCTTGGATCCGGGTCAGATATACTCAGTACTTTGCAAAATTGTATTTGCAATGAATCAGAGAGAAATTTAATGGCTATGTCAATACTAATAAATTAAATAGTACCAGTGAGTTTTTCTAGGCATTGGAAGCTGATCATCTGCACTGTTAAATTATTAGAATGATCTCTACTGTGAATTTGGTCTTGGATAAGCAGCATTTTCTCAGCAATGTCTGGGCACCTTTCAGGTGCTGGCCTGGTCCAGGGACCATTTTCATGAGGCTGTTTGCATGCAGTCATACTGTTTGAGAGATTTGGAGAGCTTGATGTGGGCTGTTTTATGCTAGTTAACCTCAGTGCCAAAAAAAGCTCCAGGGTGTGTTTCATTTAAGAGTGGGGCTCTAATTACATGTTTATTTGTTCTGGTTTTATGTGGAATACAAAAAGGTTAAAAGGGGCAGGATCACCTTACCATTTGCACTCAAGTTCTCTGTAAGGACAGCTTGAAAGAAGGCAAAGTGGCTGTTGAAGTATCTAGTCTGTGGCCCTTGTTGGCACAGGTACTGTTTCCACACTTGCCCCATGCAGACAGATCCAGAGACCAGGCAAAGGCACTGGCTGGAGCAGATGTTGAAAGGATTGTCTGTCCGGTTCCCCACAATGCCAATGGCAAGAAAAGGCTGAAGCTGCTGTTCTCACATGAACCTAGGTGTGTTCTAGTGTAGCCCCACCTCTCTGGGAGCACAAATAAGAGTGTAGATCTCATGTCTTGAATTCTCATGATTCATTCACATAAAATCCATTTATTCAGGCTTTCACACTGCATCCAACTGGAACAAATTGTGAATCCTTCCTTTGCTGCGTGACTCAGAGGGATGAAATGAAGGGTGTGAAGCTTGTTCACATAGCAATGCCACTAAAATTAGAAAGGCTACAGTTGTTCTTTGTGGTTGGGAAACACATTTGCTTCCTGCCTTCTATTGGCTGGAAATCTTTGCATGAAGCTGCTTGCATCTGTGATAGTTTTCTTGGGCAGAAGATTCTCTTTGGCAGCAGAACTCACCTCCTGCTCTCATGGCAAAGCCCTACACAGGAAGCTGCCAGCCAGCCTGCCAGTGATGTCAACACAAAAGCTGTGTTTGTACTCATGCAATTTTGAAAAGTTGAGTTTGAAAAGAAAAAACGCCAAAAACCAGGGAGAGAGCAAATAGTGATGACTTCAAAGGGTAATCTGAAACAAGTAGTCTTTCTGCCTTTGGGAATAACATAGGTATATCCTATGTATAGGTATAGGTATATCCTGGTATGTTAGCTGTCATTTTTGTGCAACCAACCGTTATTCATCACGTATGATTAAGTAACCTACAAATCAAACTAATGCTAAAATGTCCTATGCTTTGTTACGATTGCCCTAAAATTGGCAGAGAACTTTGCTTAAATTGTCTGTAACGTAGTTTCGTATTATAAGTCATATTCTAGAGAACTTGTAAAGTCTTGGGTAAAAAATTTTGGGGTTTTTTCATGTTATAATAAAATATATTTTTTCTTTGTATTCATTTGGAATATTTTTTCACTGTCCTATATCTTTAAAGCTGATAGCCTTTTAAGAGCTTTTAAGAATAGAGGAATCTGTTATAGCAATCTTTTTGCACATTTGTGGGTAGCTTATTGCTGCGCAGAGGTCTGCTTTCCATATTTACAAGGCATCACTGCTCATATGTGTTGGGAATTCACATGCTCAGCTTTTTCCATTGAAGTTCACATCTTTCTGTGATAAATGTCAAGGTAAAATATGAATCCACACAGCCAGGTGTAAGTTCTCTGTTGTTCCAGCTGTTCTGCCTAGGTTGTTCTTCTTGGCCCTCCAAGGGTCTTGTTCCCTGTGTAACCTAACTATTTGCCAGCTGGGGCTGAAACAGTGTGTCATAACATCACTTTAAACCCATTTTTAGCCCTCAGAGAATTTGAGGGAAAGAGGATGCTCTGCAGTGGGGAAGGTGGCAGGAGGAGGTAGAACAGGGCTCTTTCTGGATCTCAGTAAGAAAGGCCTGACAACAGATGGCTTAGTGAGGTAACTGCTTCAACGAGACAGAATAATAAGAGGAGTTTATAATAGCTTGAATGACCAAAAGAGAGAGTTTTCTCTCCATGAACAGGATCTGCTCTGCACAGTATGTCATGGGAAAAACTAGTCAGGCTCTGTCTGATGCTGCTGGATGCCCAGCATCTGAAGGGATATAAAGTTTATTCACTATGTTTGCCTTCTTTTCATGAGTCTTTTTAAAGTAGTTATCTTACTAAGCCATTTGTTGTCAGGCCTTTCTTATTAAGATACAGAAAGAGCCCTGCACTGTGTGTGTCTCTCTCTTTTACCTCACCTCGCCAACTCTCCCCTGGTGCAGGACACAGTAATGGTACATCAATTACTCAAAACTCCTTTACTGTATAAACTTTTCCTGATAGTCCAAGAATCACTAAAAAATAACAGCAGTGGTTCTGAACTCTGCTAGGCTAGATTTAAAAAAGACTCAGGGATTTAACAGTATTTATCTCTGGAAGATGCTGTTTAATGTGCTCTTTGATAAACAGTGAAGTAAAAGTAGTTCAGCTTTCTTGCATGATGGAAATTTTGTGAACAGCCATTTTACTGGTCTATCTTGATTCTGAAATACCTTTTTATCTCTAGGATCTGTCAACAGACAAGATGGCTACAGAAAATCAAGATTTTGCTGACAGTACTATTCTCTAGCATATACTATCTAAATATACTTAGATTTCTCACATACATCTACATAGATACATGTGATTTACCTGTATCCAATACACATGTACACAACATACATGTATGTAGATATTACTAATCTAATTCATTGACTAGTACATATGTGCTTCTCTAATTCCCTGCTCACAGACCTGTCTTTTGAAATGCACCACACCTCATTCTGCACTTTTTGCTATGCCTAGAACTCAAAATACAACCATGGCTTCTCTGCCTCTTTTTTTTTTTAAAGTTTTAATTTTTTTCCCCTTTCCTATGCAAAACAAGAATTTGCTGATTTGTTTTGGTAAGAATTAGATCTATATTTTTAGTCAAGATTTTATGTAGAAACCCAACCCATGGATATACTGTTCAATAACAGTCATCCTGGAGATGCCTTATACTGTGTGATATAATGTGAATGTCAAGTTTCATTTTACAGATTCTTGGTTTCTGTCTTCATAACTCTTATAGAAGAAAAAACAGAAATAAGATACATGATATTTAAACAAGTTTTTTAAATATTCAGAGTAAATGGAAACAACCTTTATCTCTAAGTGTGAATTTCATAAGAACTTTGTCAGGCTCTAATCCTTTGCAAAGATATGTATGGAAATGCATTCTGAATTCACACAATATTTTTGCCCTGCTGTTAAGAATATAAAAGTTAAGAGGCCACATTTAAATGACTGGTAACTCATCATGCAAATTTATATAGTGATGTGAGAAAAGTCTCTAGAGGTTTTCTTTCCAGAAGAGCAAAACATGCATTTGTTATGTTACTTTGTGCAAGTAATTGATGGAAAAAGAAAGGAGAAGAGTACTTTTCATTGTCATTACTATTATTTTATAATCAATGAGGCTGATCTTAATTTTCTTTTGCTCTGACCATGTAGTACAGAAAACATTGTATAGGTACCTCTAGTATACCACTATTTCAAATGTATTGTGATTTAAAATCATTGGTCATTAATCATCCTGGCAATAGATCACTCTGAAAATATTATTGAAACATTTGAGGATTGTCTTGAATAACTTTAATGCCATGCTTTTGTTCCAGAAGTGTAAAGAAGAAAATTCTGTCCTCTTAAACATATATTATTTTTAAATACAGTACAGTATGGGCCTCTAAATGAATGTCATTTACTCTTGCCAAAGAATAGGAATTAACTACTCTTTACTTTTAAATATTTGTAGGCAAATTTAGCCTTACAAGAGGGAAGACTTGCAGCTGCCCAAACAGAACTGAACAGTGCGCAAACTCAGCTGGATGAGAAGCAAATGGAACTGGATGAAGTACAAGCCATGTATGATGCTGCTATGAAAGAGAAGCAGGCCTTGCTTGATGATGCTGAGGCATGCAGAAGGAAGATGAACAATGCCACAGCTCTGATTGAAGGATTAGGTGGAGAAAAGGTATTAACACATATGAGTAGGTTTCCAGCACAAAGTAGGTGGGCAGTTTTGAGAATACTCCACAATGATCGTTATCATTGCTCAAGAAATTCAAGGCACGGTGACATCTATATCAGGCAACACTTTTTTTAGTTATATGTATGGTTGTTTTGCTTGAAGTTAATGTATCTAACAAAGTAAAACATTTTCTTGTGTTAATTCTTCTGTATGAAGATTTATGTCAGATCATATGACTCATATTAGGATAAAGTTCAGATTTAAAGCCAAGGAGCCAAATTCCTTTTAGCTTTAGTAAGAGGAATTAGGCTTAACCTAAATAATTGCCCTAAAATATTTATAAGAAGGATTACTCTCTTTTTCTCACCAAGTATACAAGAATACAAATTTGAAGCTTGACTGATTTCCTGAATTATGATTAAAGTTCAGATTTCTACTGGAACCTTTTACAGAATTATGGGCTAATGGTTATCCTCTGCACTGAGCTTGAAATTTACCTTTACTGTGCAGATGTTTTTGGCTTCAGCCTGCAGGTTTTCAGAGGAAGCAGGAAACTTTTTTTCCCCTCTGACTATTTGCTTTGTTAATTCCTTGGTTGATTTCACACAAAGTCAAAATTGATGAGAGGTTTCACTTCAACCACTGTGTCCTATGAGGCTAGGACTTCAGCATTTGTTTGCATAGCTGCACTTCGAAATATATCAGTCAAAAATGTTAGATGCTATCTCTTTTCAAGGCTAAACAATCTCACTTCTCTCAGCCAAGGCTGCCCCTGAACTTTACATTCCTGACCAGCTTGTTGTTATCTGCAAGAATGAGGTTCAGCAAAGCGCCTTTCCCTCATTAGATCCAGAGTTAGCTGTGTTCAGAATTTTTGTTAATGCACTCAAAACCTGCAGGATTGCTTGCATCTTGCTTTGCTGTCCCTTCAGAAGATACCATGTGATTGAAGGCCCCTGTGTAGAGCAGGTCTGTGAATGCAAGGTTTCTTCCCATTTTCTGAAAAAGACCTCATCTACTTCTTGCTAATCACATTGTCTGGGACAGGCACACAAACATCATCCACTCGGGTCTGCCCTCTAATTCTAACCCATAAGCTCTCAACTGGCATATTGTCTATCTTCGTGTCAGATGCAGAACTCCAGCAGCTCTCTCATGTGAATGAAAGCTCGTCACCTTCCAGCCTGTCCTTTCTACAGTTGTTGCAGTTCTCCATGACAGCATGACTCTGCAACTGCTTGCAGAGTCTTTGTTCTCCTTGCTGTGCACTTTCATCTAGAAGCACTTCAGAGAGGTGCACAGCTGTCCCTCCCACTTCATGCATCCTTTAAAGTACTTCTGACCAGTTTGGCCAACTTGTTGGAAAATATGCTCTTTCTCCACTTGATCAGACGGTTGCCATCACTTCCAAGCAAACTTTTACTTCTGAAAAGAATGATTTAAAGTAAAAAATTCCAAGAAAAATTATTTACCAGAAAGAGATAAATTCTGAAGTTAGATTATTCCTGTTAGTTTTGTGTCTACTTAAACTAACTTCTTTATAATATTTTACATACAGCTTCGCTGGACAGCAAGCAGCAAAAACTTTCAAAGTCAAATTACTAATTTGGTGGGGAATGTTCTTCTGGCCACTGGATTTCTCTCTTACTCTGGACCTTTCAATCAGGAGTACAGGAATTTGCTGCTCCTATTGTGGAAGAAAGAGATGGATGACAAGAAGATCCCATACAGTAATGTAAGTGTTCATGCTCTGTCCTGACCTTACTCTGCCTTGCAAGAGAAATAATATGCACAGCATTTCATTGCATAAATGTAAATAATTGGAAGATTATATGTCATAATCCATCACATTTTTAATAAACAAAGAATCTTAACAGTTGACAACTGATCTTGTAAGCCAATATGTTTGAAGTTCCTCGTTATACTGTCAGGTATTTCATGATTGATATATAGGTCATTGCTCTGGCAAATCTGAGAGAGAGATGTTGTCAGAGGTTAGCTGCCCTGGGAGGAAATTATCTAATATTGGAAACAAAGTAAAATTTATCAACTTAGAATACATTTACCTGTTCATAAAAGGATACATCACGTCTGCACTTCTGTGTATTATCAATAAATACTCTCCTGTCATATCCTCTACAGTGTACCCAGATAATTTAGTCCAGTTTAACTTGAAGTATCTTGTGGAAAGGGTTAGCTTAAACAAAACCCGGATTTTTCAAGGCTTGCTTTATACCACTTCAGCTTTCTCCAGTCTAAGCTTTTAAATCCCATGTACATTTGTCACCAGTGAGGCTGTTGCAGTGAGTCTGACATTACGTCAGCTGGCCTGTGTCTGTGCAGAGAGAGATGGTCTAAAATGCAGAAGCTAGGGTTCTATCAAGCAACTTCAGTTCCCTGCCTCTTCATATGCCTCCCTTATTAAATTGAGCAACTTGCAATACTGGTACTATGTCACAGGGCAGGATCCTTTACATGAATCTTGTTCCCTGCCTTTGGCCCATCTTCCTCAGGAGTGTCAGACCTGGCAGCTGTTCGGGTGCATAAGCTTTTCTCATGGCCAGCAGTAGTCTTGTTCCTATTCCATGAATTTTAGGAGGTCTGTCTAATATTCTTTCTTGAACCTGGAAGACGTATTCATGCAGAATGGAGAATTTAGGCCATAATAATCAAAACTGTCTTTCTGAGTAGTCTGTGTTGTCTTCCACTTGGTTTTGTGAATGCCTGTGTAGATTTTCTTCCGCAGTAAAGGTTGGACAAATAGTTCAGGGACTCCCTCTTACTCTTACTACAGAAGTTGAGGCATTAAGCTCAAATGGCTCCTGTTCTCAGGTGTCAAAGCTTTTGCCAGAGCAGGTGCTGCTGACAAGTACTGTGAGGTAGTAAACAACCTGTGCACAGCAATGGTGTATCATTGTGAAACAGTTAGAAGTAGATCGCCATTGCCTCTTCTTTTCAGGTTTTGGGGGATTTGGCAGTTAAAACCTCTGTCTCTGCTTGGAGAGGTCTGTTCACCTCAGAGAAGTTACTTATGAATATCTTCTTTATTATTTTTTATGTTGGATGGTTCATAATGCTTCCTGTAATGCTGATTAACCTCGACCTGAAAGAGTGAACCTTGCAGTCCAGCCCAATTTATGCTATGAATTACAAACATGAATGATTCTGACTTGCTCAGCAAAGCTCCTGATTAGAAAAAATATGTAAGGCCAAGATGGATTTATTAACAAAGTACCAGCAGCAGTGCAGTTTCAGGCAAGATTCTTTACCAGTGTCATATGGGAGTTATCCTATATACATTCACCCCAGGGAGGCTCTTTCTCAAATTCAGTGTACAAAATGTTCTTAAAAGCTACTTACCTTGGGAAGTATCTGTCAAGATTTTTACCATTTAAGGATAAGAAATTGGATGTATAATGTCCTTAGAAAGCGAGACATAAAGAACTGACCGCATTACTATTCAGCTGCATCCTTGAAAATCTGAGTTGATTGTTTCTGTGTTGCTCCCCCCCGCCTCCCCCTATGTCTGGGTTAGATGAAGAATGCCATAATTAACAAGTTTCAAAACGTAATTACCGTTCTGTTTAGATACTTCCCATTAAAGACAGAATTATGATTTCAATGATAGTGGATGGAAGAGAGTTTTAATTTTTTCCAGTGAATTAAGTACTCATAAAAGGCAGCATATGGGCCTTTCTTGATACTTCACACCACAGGAAAGACAGCAGCTTTGCAGTTCAAGCAAAAGGCTTGACATCTGCCTTACTTCGTCACAGACTGACTGCCCATGTGAGTTATTTAGGGATAACAATTTTAAAGGATCTATTTAAAATCAGTTATCTGTCTGTGTAGTTAGGCACTTAAATTAGCTGAGTTTTAGAGTTGCAGGGTGACCGATACTTTTTGCTGCAGTAAGAAAAAATTCAAAGCTGTTTGTATCCTACTCATTCGCTTAAGGAGCTAAATATGGCTTTAGATTCCAATTGCTGAAAAATTTGGCTATTAAATGCTTTACTGTCCTTTGCAGAAATGGAAATTGGGTTCCTAAAGTTTCTCTGTCTTCTGAGAATGGTTTGTGTTGCTTCATTCAGAGTCTTCACCAATTATAACAGTAAAAAAATCAAAGGGGTAAAAAGGCTTTGGAGTCTTGCAACCACTGGTATCAGTAACTCCCATGATTGTATCACAAGTCTCACAGTATTTGAAGTTTTGCTGTAGGCTTCAGATGCTGACTTATGTGATTTTTGCAGGACTTGCAGCGTTTCTCTTTCTTTCATGTCTTTCTTTCAATCATGTTGTTTGTAGAGAAAGCTTACAAATAGGAATTCTTGAAGGAAAAATTTAAGGAGCAAATAAAAACTTCCATTTTATTATTTTCAAACTCTCAATCCATAGGAAGGTACTTTTCTAAACTGGAGAGCCTGGGTTGTTATTTTAAGTACTGTTTTCTTCATATACATATTTTTGAGACACCAATCACTTTTCACAGGGAATAAAACAAAGCAGTTTAGTTGACATGTACAAATCAAACTTTAGAAGAGTATGTAAACTCTGAAGGGTTTTGAGTTAGCAAAAGTAGCCTTCCATGATAGTTTATGGTTGTTGATCCATAACACATGTCCTTCTTTTCTTTGTGTCTCACAAGCCATCCTATACTCATATCCATACTTGGAAGGCACTTTCTAGCAGGTGGAAGCTCTTGTGAGCAAGGTGATGCTCCTCTTGAACTAGGAGGAATAGAGTTTGATAATACCAAAGTCAATTTGTCATTAGGTATTGAACTGGCTTTAGAGTTTTTATGATACTCTTTGATGGACATCAAAGCCTCAACAGAATTTACTTTCATTATTGCTCAGCTGCAATGATTTAGCCACTGAACTTTAAAGAAAAGAAACACTAAGCAATAACTATCACATACACTCTATCATGCATTATGATCAGAATAAGAACAAAAGCAATCCATCAGATATTGTAGAATATCTCCTCTAACTTGTACTAATTTTTTAATTTCATATTTTCTATTAGAACTTGAACCTTGCTGGTATGCTTGTTGACAATGCTACAGTGGGTGAATGGAACCTCCAGGGTCTTCCAAATGATGACCTTTCAATTCAGAATGGCATTATTGTCACAAAAGCATCTAGATATCCTTTGCTGATTGATCCACAAGGTCAAGGAAAGATCTGGATTAAAAATAAGGAAAGGAATAATGGACTTCAGGTAAACAGTTCCTTTACATTTTTTTCTCTGTGTGTCATTTTGCATCATATGATGTATGTTTATGGTATACAATTAGGCACAAATTTAAAACAAGACTGACACAGAATATGTAATCAATATCAGGGCAAAATAGCTTGGAAAAATATGTTATGCCATATCTATTTTTATGATGAATCTCTTAATTGATTGCCATAGTCAAAGAGAACCAAAGAGGGAAGTAAAAGACTTGCAAAATTATGACCTGACAGGATCAGGGAGTTGGTGCTGCTTGGCAGTACCATTTTAAGGTAAGCATTTGAAGAGTAAAGTAGGGAAAACAAAAAGGGAGGAATTGAAAAAGAATGGTGAACTGAATTAAAATGGAAATCTAGTGATCTTTGAGGCATATCAAATGCAAAGTCCAGATTCAGACTGCATCTTGATGATTAAATGCACGTGATAAAAATATTAATTTCTTAATTTATCCACCCTCTTTACTTTCTATCCAACAGTGTATCCTGTTTGGGATCTGGGTCTTCTATTTAATTCAATATTTTCTCTTTTTTTTTTCTGCCTTCTAATCAGCCTTCTCTCCATGCTTTCTTCCAACAATAAGGGTAAGAGAGGTTCTGATAAAAATTAGCACAGAATATATCTACAGGGCAGATCAAGCATGATACTAAAGAGTTGGTTGTTAATAAACGAAGTCTGTTGTACAAATGTAGATTATCACACGAATACTGTGGAATACTCTCTTTGCTCAAAATGACAGTAATGGATGAGAAAAGGAAACCAAGAATGAATGTAAGGATGGTGACATCCAGAGAGCTGTTGGCACAGTGGTGATGTCCTTAGCTAAAGCCTCAAATTTCTAGAGCTTTATCTAGGTCTGTTTTTCCCAGAACAGCTAAGAAAGGTCAAACATTCATTACCAGACCAAATCCAGTTTCTTGTGAGTTGAATATGTTCAAAAATGGTGTAAAACCAGGAATTATAATCTAATAAACAGCAAAGTAATGTACAGCATTCAAAGATCTTGGGAAAATGGGTGTATTTATTTAAAACATGAGTAGAAGCTCTCCTCAAATGTATGACTGGTACTTACAGAATTGTTTAGGCATTTTGTGAGAGTGTGAAATCTACTGTCTTACAGTAAATAACATGGCTTCCTCTAAATTACATCAGACCTTAGTTTGGCCACCAAAATTGGAATAAGAAAGGCTAGTGTGAGTAGCCAACAGGAAACAATAGAGAGAAGGTTGTATCTCATATTACACCTTCCTTGAGACTTGTATCTCCTACTCAAGCTTTCAGAGAGCTGCCAAACTGAGGTCAGGAGTGGCAGCAGTGAATCCCCTTCAGTTAGGGACCTGCACTGACTCTTTCTGTCATGCTGCAGAGCCTTTTCTCCAGTAATGTTGGTGTTCTTCAAGCTGCAACTTCCTCTTCCCTCCCTTAAGGAGCATTGAGTCTGTGTTGGTGCTCTCCAAGGGGCTGCACTTGCCATGTGCTGGCAGGGTGCATCCTGCAGAAGGGGACTGTGAACACACAGGTTCCATTCTCTG
>JAOXXN010000395.1:89830058-89843180 GCA_026770055.1 Myrmophylax atrothorax | reverse complement strand
ACCAGTCAGGGCTGCTGGGGAAGTCCAATAGCAGTGGGCTGGGGTTCAGTGTGATGCCCTACAGCCTTTTTTAGGCGAATCAAACATGCCACTGTGGCTTTCAGAGTTGCTTCCTGGCATCAGCAGGCAGCCTTGGACCCTGCACTCCAGGATGATTAGCAGAGCTGCTGCTTTCAGTAAGTAGCTCAGGTAGGCTTGCTTATGTGAGAGCAGTTCCCTGCTTAAGGGAATTCATTCCTCAATTCTTTGACTTCCCAAAGCATGTTCTAACCATTGTGCTTTAGTGGTGCTGTCATTTTCTCCAGCCAATACACTTCCAGTTTGCTCCAATGAGCATTTACTGAAGTAAGGACTGAAATTTAAGTTCTTGTCCTTCAGTCTGACAGTCACAACCACAGGCTGGAAAGTCATTGTTATGCACAAACTTCCTGTGAATTGTTCTATGAAAAATGGAAAAACTATAACAGCAGGTGCTGGGGGAAAAGCTGTCCATGAGCAGGGTGGGACAAATGCTATGGATGCAAAACTTTTAATCTTTACTCCAGGAGATGTAAGTTTATGTAAGCAAAATTGTACTGCATCAGCAGGAGTAGGTGGGACTATCCTGACTAACTTAACCTCTCATGGGAGAGAGAGATCTAAATCAAGGTACAAGTTAAAAAAGTTCCTCATGACCTATGTATAAAACTCCTCTCCCCACACAGAGATAACCTTGTGCTGTGTTGCTTTATTTTTTTTCCTGGACAGAACTGCTAGGGAATTCATATTGAATGTATGTAGCAACACCTAGACTGCATTTTGTTTCAAAAATACAGTCACTGGAAAATATTTATCCAGTGCTTTACATCAGCTGAAGAGATCTGCAAGGGTAACTGGTTAGTATCATCACTACTTGCTGAACAGGATCGTGATTGCAGCTGATTGACATTTATTAAACTTCCTCCCTTTAGCAGATATGAAGACATCATGGTTGTTCTGTCTCTTCTGTCTCAATATGAGATGAACATCTTGGTGTAGACAGCCAGAGCCAGTGGGATTCTGATAAATTTAGTTCAAAGAAGATACAGAACGTGAACAGAGATTCTGAAGAACAGGTTTTCTATTAGAAAGAGACAACTCTATGATCACTGAGCTAAAGTAATAGATGAAAGGAACCAAGACATGCTTAAAGATCAATAGTGATCAGTGAAATATGATCCAAGAAATGTTTTTTCTCAGCTTTATAGTTTGCTCCTCTAACTATATATTAAAAAAATGTTATCAGCATATTTTTGTACTTTGATAATGAAGTTGCTGATACTGTTTGTGTTCAGAACAGGTATTTTTGATGTCACAAATGTGGTTGTGAAATTCTCTTGCAAATAGAAAAATTGCATCTGGTATATTTACTAATTCCAAAAGATACCTTTTACCAGATTACAAATAAAATGGGTAACGTGTCTGTTATTAAACAAAGTATGTCTTTATATGGAATGTAAGCATGTACTTACATGCATGTTTGAGTGTTCTGTAGAACTATTTCTTTTGTGTAGGTTTCTTGTTCGGGTTTTTTTTGTATTTTTTTTGTTTTTGTTGTTTTCATTAATGGTATAGAAAGAGGAGTAAATACAGCAAATTGCAAGCTGAATGACTGATTCTCCTCTTTTGGGATGCAGTTACTTCTAGCTTCCACATTCTATACCCCTAGAACATATTTCAAACAGGTTTCCAAATCACAAGTTTGAGAAACTAAAGAAATTCGTCACTTCTTTGAAATATGACAGAACCTCTCCTGTACTGTCTAACTCTGTACATCTCCTTTTCCCTCTTTTTGGTATGTTGGCAAGAATGAAAATAAAGTGAAGCTATAGGTGTAGGTAGACTATTATTAACTACCTTTTTCTTACAGGAAGGTTGGCTTGATTAGATCAAGGCAGCCAGCAAGGGTATGCCTGAGCTTTGTTAGACTGTGCAGTAGAGATGCCTCATTTCACTTGGCATTGTGTTGAACTGTCTGTCATTGTTCCCTTGTCATTGTCTATCTTGTAGGAATGACACAAACATCCCATATGACATAAATAATATTTGTTACATTTCCTGTTTTATAAGCAGTAGAGGATGGTCTCTTTCAAAGTCACAGAATCATAGACATTAGAAATGGAAAAGGTCATCCAGTCAACTTTGCTCACACTGTAAAATCCATCCACACAATGCATCTTTCAGTCCCTGGTCTGATTTAATTTTAAGTACTTAATGTGATGTGGCTTTTATCACTTTCCATTCCAAACTAGCTTTAGTGCTTTTTACATCTTACTATCAGAAAGCTTTTCCTGATAATTCTGATGTTTTCATTCCCCAGTATGCTGCATTGATCAAATAAATACAGTGTGCCTATACATTAATTTGGTATATATATATATTCAGTATACATATAAATTGCTTTAGTACAGAAATATTTAGTAGTATTTCTGTATTTTGTATTTTGTGGAAAAGGCAAAAACGATCCCAATCTGACATGCATGAAATCACATGTTTTCTGTGTCTTTATGAGAAATCTTTCTTTGAATTTACCTTAAATATTCTACGGAAACTTTCTGAATACAGGAACTGGAGGCAGAAAGAATCAAACTGATGGAACAAGTGACATCTAACAAGAGGAAAATGCAGGAGCTTGAAGATAATCTTCTCTGCCGTCTAACCAGTATGGAAGGCTCGTTGGTTGAAGATGAGTCTCTGATAGAAGTACTACAGATCACTAAAACAACAGCAGAAGAGGTGACTTTTTAATGCACAGCATATACATTCTGTAATTCTAATGTAAAGTTTACATGCAGACAGATTTTTGTTCGTTTTGATTTTTTTTCCATTCGGGGACACTATAAAACATCTGACTTCTTAACAAATAAGTAGTGGAAACACTGTAATTTTTTTCTACATAAAATGTTGCAAGATTAAACTGCTACCTGGATACTGTTTCATATTCCCAGCATATTTTTCAGGTGCAAATTCAAATAAATTCCTATTCTGCTAGATGTCAGAACACATGAGGACACAATGTCTCTGTTTAAGCACTGCCAGCGGGAGCTCAATTAAAAATAATATTATGATCTTAATCAAGACCTTTTCTTTTTGCTTGTGCAGTAAAACCCACAAGTGACACAACTTAATCTTCATGGTCTTTTCCATTAATTTTAAGGTCAGTGAAAAATTAAGCATAGCGACACAGACAGAGGTGAAAATCAATACTGCACGTGAAGAGTATCGGCCCGTTGCAAGACGTGGTAGCATCCTTTATTTCCTAATTGTGGAAATGAGCTTGGTTAATGTCATGTACCAAACATCCTTACGGCAGTTCCTTGGCATTTTTGACCTATCAGTGAAAAGATCTCAGAAATCTCAGATCACAGCAAAAAGGGTAATATACATAATGGAGCATCTCACCTATGAAGTGTTCAAGTACACAGTCCGAGGGCTGTATGAAAATCACAGGTTCCTGTTTACTTTGCTTCTGGCACTGAAGATTGACTTGCAGGCCAAGAAAATTTCACACGCTGAGTTTGAGACACTGATCAAAGGTAATTTCTCTAAGAATGTTCCTGTTTACATGTATCTGTTAACTGCAGAGCTGTCATTAACAATGTGTTAAATCCCATGGATCCACTGTTTTTAACTGGTAAATGAAGGCATTTATAGCCCAGGAATGAATTAATACAAATTTTCCAATACAAGAGCATTATAGATTATTTATCATCAAAATAATGCTTAGATGAGGATTATTTTAACTGTTTCACCAAAAAAAGTCCATTACTTTGTAAGAGAATATATAGTTTCTACTCTCTGCCTCATGTCCAAGTTGCTACACACCCATGTCGTGAGACTGTAGACCTTAAGCAAAAGCTCTCTGGATGGCCAATGAGCAGCCATGTGAATGCATGAGTACTCTGTACCACAGTTAAGTATCAGTACAAAAAATTGAAAGTCTGTTACATGTCATAAAACACTGTTATATTGCATTGCATTGTGCCACCACAGTATGTCACTACTCAGACACAATGACAAAGAAAAATTTTAGTAAAGTTTATAAAATTGGATGGGGGTCAACCCCACAGTCTTCAAAATATTATAAATGCTATCTGGTACAAAGGTAAGTACAGTCAGGTACTTGGCATCCAAATATCTTGGTTCGTTTGGCAAATGCTGGTTTTCTGTACAGCTGTAGCTCAGCTGTGTTGGAGGTGCAAATGGGCATCATGCTGAGTGGTGGTTGAACTGAAAGGTTCTTGAAGTTCCACAGTCCTGGAAAAGAACGCACCATGTGCTTTCTTATTCTTTAGTCCCAGTGAAGGGAGACTCTACTAACCATAGGTCCTTTCTACATCTGGTCTGAAGACTTGGGTTTAAGTATCATTTTAGGTAGTCAAGTTTTATTCCAGCTCTGCAAATGGCAAAGAAGCAGCACAGAAATTACTGGGATATCAGCTTTGGGAGGGACTGAGATTACGTCCCCAAAGGATCTTTGTTAAATGATTCTTCCATGCACATTCTAGGTTTCATTATCACAGTTTACATAGATTTTTACTCCCTAAATTATATGAATTTTTTTTCTTGTCATTTTTTCTGTTTAACAATGTTTGTTTTTCTCTATAATACTTTTCACTTTGCAGGAGGTGCCAGTTTGGATATGAATTCTGTGGAGCCAAAACCAAAAAAGTGGATCCTTGACATGACATGGCTCAATCTTGTGCAGTTATCTAACTTGCACCCTTTCAATCAACTTCTGGTGCAAATTGTTCAAAATGAGAAGTCTTGGAAAGCTTGGTTTGATGAAGAAGCACCTGAAAAAGCTGTTATTCCTGATGGGTATGACAACATACTAGATCAGTTCCATAAGCTGCTCCTTGTTCGTAGCTGGTGTCCTGATCATACTGTTGCCCAGGTAAGGTATGATTTCAATGGTTATGCCATGTGGCATCTCCTATAGCACTGCTAGTTCCAAGCTTAGGTTCTCTGAATTTGTTGTTACCATAGTTTGTTGCAGAGTGAGCTATTCTGAAAAACCAGATATTGAAGTCCTCATAATAAATATGTGTGAAAACACTGATTTATTTAATTGCAACGAGTGAGAAAGCAGAACATGAAACAAATTGTGTTGGAGCTGTAAGAATATCATTCATTTTATGTGGCACTTCTGAAGTCAAGGCATGAAACCTGTAAAGCAGTTGTGTTTTTCTGATGAATCAAATGATAAATCCCTGGGTTTTTTCTCAAAGAAGTGGAAAGAGAAGAGTTCACTTTTACGACAGTTGCACTAAAATAGCAGATAAACTGTTTACTTACCCTCCATACTTAGGAAGTAATAATTAAGACTGTCTCGTGGCAAATATCATAAAAACCCCCTGCAATAGACTAACAGTTTCTCCACAGTCTCTGATGTTTGGATTTTTCTTCTCTGTGGAGGTGTAAAAGACATACATGAGCCTATGAGTATTCTCTTTAAACTGGTTTTTTTGGGGGGAAGACAGGGTTTGTTGGTTTTCTTGGGGGTTTTTTGGGGAGGGAGGGGAGAGGGGGGATTGTTTTGGGTTTTGGGGTGCTTTTTTGGTCTTTATACTGTAAAGTAATACTTTTCCTTTTCTACATATCTCATCTTTACGTTACATGCTGTGATACCATCTGTGTTGTATTTAGGGGACATTTTTTCATGGACCTCTTTTTCAACAAGACTCTCTCCATCCTTTTTCTATTCTTCATCCAGCAAGTAGTAGAGAAGTATGGGGGCTCCTTCTGCCACAATTCAAACAGAGCGATATAATACGGTTGCTACTGCTTATTTATCAACACTCTTATTGTCTTGCACAACCATCTTTGAGAAAGACTGTCTCTGAACAGTGGCTGCAAATTATCAATGTTTAAATTGTTGAAGAAAGAGAGGATCTTTTTTGTTGCTATCTTCTTTACCTCTTCTTTCCCTACTGTGCTTTCCCAAGTACTAGAAATTTTACCTGCCTTCGCTAGGACAGGAGTTACACTTAACATTGGATGACTAATTTTTTTTTTCTCCTCTGCAATTGGCAGTCTTCCTCAGTCCACGTTGTTCCTGGGTGTTTCTCTTCATCACGCGTACCTCAGAATCTGTGCTGGTCACTGCATAGCTAGGAAATCACATCAGGCAAAAAAGAATTCATACACCAGGGTAGCTTTAGAAGTTCTTTTAGAAAATGCCTTAGAAAACAAGACAATAGGGGTATAGGGAGGTTTTGACCTTTAAGGAAAAAGTCTGAGCTGTGTTTATGTTTTGTAGAAATAGATACTCAGTATAAGAGGCTTGAACTGGATAACCACCGGACAGGAGAATTTGTTTGAAGTTCCAACAAATACACGGAAGATTGTAACTGGGTCAGATGAGAGATCTGTCTAATCCACTGTGCTGTAGGGACAGTGTCAACAATACGTGCTTAGAGGAGCTAAGAATGGAACTGGTATAGAGAAACTCTTTTGTCTGGCTACCCACCAAGTTTCAGCAGTCAGTAATTTGGAGGCAATATCTGGGCTGTCCTCAGAGCTGACAGTGGATCTGTTCTGCATGAATTTTTTTTAAAGTTCTTTTAAAAAACCCAAACAGTTAGCATCCTCTAGCAACAATGGTCACAGAATTGCTGTTGCATGAGCAGAATTCTTTCTTTTCTTTGTTTGAAGTTGCTCTCTGAGAATTTCAATGGTTGCCTCCTGTGGACTGTAACTTTTGTTACACAAAAGTTGAAAATGAAAGTTTAGAAAGTTATTGCCCTCCAATGTAGGTATTGATAGATTCCACTTCAGGGATTAATGCTAAATTAAAAAAGTAAATTAAAAAAATTAAAGATACATATATTTCTGGTAACTACTTTTTTTTTTTTTTCCCCAGGCTCGACACTACATTGCAGAATCTCTTGGAGGGAAATATGCAGAAGGATTTATTCTTGAAATGGAAGCAATGTGGACAGAAAGTGACTGTCGAACACCTTTGACATGCCTTTTGTCAGTGGGGTCTGACCCCACTGAAAGTATAGAACGTCTTGCAAAATCAAAGGTATCCTCTAAACTGAGTTGTCTGCAGCTGATAAAGACAATTTTCACTGTCCTGTGCACTAAAATGGTATTTACACATTCTATAGAACTTCAGTAATGATATTTGTAGTCATGCTAGGGTTCTGTAGAAGTTAATTTTTTGACCAGTAGCCAAAATGGGTTTCCTAGGAAGTGGAAATGTTAAGTCTTGCTTTTTGCAATTGCTTGAGTCCAGTGAGCCCTCTGTATTCATCCAGCAGACTATGATAGTCCATTACCTAGGAAAAGTACTGAGCTACGAGAACAAAAAAATATTTGTGTTTTACATCATGTTGTAGGAGCTGACAGTAATGACAATTATAGGAAGATACACCAAAAAAAATCACAAATATGATGACAAGAGAAATTAATTTGAAGACCCTACCATTCAAGCTGTTCACTTGATGGAGGCAGTAAACATTTGTTAGAGCACAGCATCACTCTATGGCACTCTGTGCTTTGTGTTATGGTTCACAATGTAGAGGCATGTAAAATTTTCCCAAGAGGAAGTCGTTTACAGTAGATCTCCATAATTTTTTTCTCTTTTCTGGAAAGCATCTTCATTTAATGGTGCAGCATTTTGGTATACACTAAGTAAGACATACTTGCAAAAGTGGGGAGCACCTGTAAATCTCTTTACCTTATTAATTAGAATTTGTAGATGCTTGTTCTCTTTGATAATCAGGACTCTCATTTGTCTGTGTTGAAGACAGCTTAAATGATGATCTAACTCTCACTTAAGTGTTTAAATTTAGGAATCTTAAGTCTGAAGTCATTAATCTAATCCTTGTCCCCCAAAACTGTGCAGACAGATGGCCACAAACACACATATGTAGGGAGGGGAAAGAACAGCAGTTGGGTGAGCAGGATTTTTAAGCTTACTGGAACCAATGCATTGTAAAAATGCATCACAAAGAATTCTATTTCCTTTTCCTAAGATAGGAGACACATTTTGACTTTGGAAAAGATTTGAAATTTATTGAAAGAATATTTGTAAACTGGAAATGGGCAAATTTTTCCAGCTGCTTTTCAAGTTCAAGTAAACGAATTAGATGACCATAATTGGATTCGTGTTTTCATGGCATGTGCTATGAATACAAATGGAGTGTCACCTTTGTGATGGTGTTTTCATTCACCTATCCAGCTTTTCGACATATGTGTCCTGTGAAATGGACTCCTAGAGGGGTACACATCTGTCTCCAGCAGGAGTTAGTTTCTGGAATCAATCAAGAGAAACACTGCCTCATTTGAAAGCAATTTAGAGCATACATCTGGATCTTAACTCTGATTTGCTTTGAGAAGTTGAATATTTCTATCCCATTGACCATGTAAGGGGATGAGGGACCCTAACCTCCTAATAGAGTCATTTGAAGTCATCCAGTCACTTAGAATCACTTTTGCAAGGAGTGGAACAGGATTCTTTCCCATTCTGTCAAATCTTAAGCAAGGCTTTATCCTGTCTGGGGCAGTTCTGGTAGGTAGAAGTTGCTCTATGATTGTGACGGTTAAAATATAGAAGTTTTTGCTGTCAGTCCAAAAGCATATTGCAGTGGACAGTCTTAATATGTTTCCATGCTTTAAGGAAACTTGTATAGAATAAATAGAAAGTGAGCTTGCAAAAGAGCCTTGTTTATTCACATATGGTTTATGAACAAGGCAACATCAGCAAGGCTGTCATAACCTGAAGTTCAACTGTAATGTCGACTGTAAATGTAAAGTCAATTATAATGTTTAACTGTGAAGTTCTTGTCTAATCTCTGTAAGTAAAGATATAATCCCACAGCATATAGAAACATTTCAGGCTTACTAAAGCCATCCAAATTCGGCAAATCAAACTACAGCTATTTTTTGAAATAAAAATGTATATTACCATTGTGGAACTTTAGGAGCATTTCGGTAGTTCTCTAGCTTTTGATAAGTGTATCTAGAAATCACTTACAGTTTTCAGAAACATTTGCAAGAGGGATTTGTGTTTGCTTTGCTAGTTTGTCAGTAAATTGTACCTGGTTCCTGTCTTTCTTTGGATTTTCTCTGCTTTTTTCCAGACTGAATCTTTAACAGAGGTTAGCTGTACCAAGGATCTGATCTTGATATCTATGCAATTCCATACCTCCAAAGTATCCTATTCATTGGGTGGAGAAGAGGAGGAAGGAGGTGTTGGGTTTTTTCTTCTTAATGAAAAAAGTTTCTGAGATATACACTGGGCCTATTTTTCAAGGATTTCTCTTCTATAGGCATGAATTGTAATCTTAAAATTGATTGTCAGTACTGATGGTACCTCTAAGTATAATATTAGCAATATAAATCAATTATTTGCAGTTGGGAATGTTCAAATTTGTGTCCAGAATTTATTTTTCACTCTAAAATGTAGTTGTTCAGGTGGCTGTCTCCCCCCAAAATGGAAACAGTATCAGTGACTACTGAGCAATATAACATTGCTTATAAACCAAATAAGTTCTATCTTAAAACCAGTTGCATTTCTGCTCCCTTTACTTTCACTTGAAAATGGAGTGAAAATTTAACTTTCTGTATTAAAATGAAGTTCATTATGCCTAGCACTTTGACTCCATTAAAACTAAGTTTTTTGTTTGTTTTTTTTAATTGTAGAAGTAGTTTCTTCCTTTAGGGAATGCTGCACAGAACCTTTAACAGAACTGGCAGGGCCACTGTAGTGACTAAAATGTATTTTCATCTGGATAGCACTATATTAAGATGAGACATATATATTGGTATGGCTCACTATGGAAAGAAACATTGTGTGGGCAGACATTTTGATAGAGTTCTTTCAGGAGGAGTAAAATGAGGAAAATCCATAGTAAAAAATATTTTTTACTTCTTTAAATGTTTCTATAACCTTTAATGATTGTACATTTGAGAGGTCACATTGCTAAGAAGAGCAAATAATGAGTAGATGCTTTGTTGGACAATAATGTATCAGCTGAATATTTATGCACTCTTAGACAGTACTCATAGTCTTTGACTTATGGGAGTGCTAGCTGTACTCAGGTGCATCTTAGAAAAGCTAGTTTTCTATCCCTGCAGCGTAAAGCCAACTCCACGGGCTGTTTAACTTTGCTTCTTATAGCTACAATTTCGGGTTTTACTGACCTGAGAGTAGGATTTAGCTGCTTTCTTATCTTTGGCATTCTCTTCTCCTATCACCATGCCAGAATGTGAAGGATCATATACAGCAACTTTATTTATACTGTTTTGTAAAATCAGGTCAGGGCCCGTTCTCTGACTCTAAGGCCAAATGACCCAGCACAGCTTCTGTCCATACACTTAATTTTCTTCTCCTGCAAAAGTAGGGTAGCCTTGTCCACACTGTTAAGGAGTAGATACCTTCCTTCTTTTTTTTTGTTTCACACTAAGAGAGTCTCAGTAGCAGTAAATATCAAGATTAACCTTTGTAGCTCTCAGCCAGCTGAAGACAGGCCCATGTTGATGTCTTTATGCATCTCATTGCTCACAGCATGAGATACACAGCTATAGATCTTGAACATGAAATTGTCCATGAAACAAAGACTTTTTATTGATTCCTTTTGCCCTCAGTGTGTATATAGAACAATATGCTCACCTGGGTTTGATCATTCTGGTTTCCCTAGTAGGAGCCAGGCAGCCAACCTAAGACAGAGGGCTGCTTGCAAGCAGACAAGAGTAGTAAGAGCAATAAGCAAGAGAGAATCTGCCTGCATGTTACTGACAGACTTGCATGATCCTGACTGCAGCCTTGTCTTGTTTAGATTCCCTTGTGACTACTTGTATCATCTGTTTTCCTGAACAACTGGCTTTATTCTCACATAGCTTCTGGAGAAAAAACTCCATAAAATTTCAGAAGTCTTGTGTTTGCATTTATTAGCTTTGTCTTTTCTGAATCAAGATCTGTTCTAGATCTGCAAGAGCTATCAGATCACCAAACTACGATCCTCTGAATCAGTGGCTCCACAGCTGCCATTTAGCAATACAGGATGTTTCGTGAGGAATGATTAAATGTGAACCAATTTTTCCTGTCCTTCCTGCTTCATTGACAGTTTGCTTCTAGATTAGATAATTATGTTCAGACAGTAAGAAGACACAGGAATTGTTTGGTTTACTCTGTGCATTAATTATGTGAAGCCTTAATATCCACCTATCTCAAGATAGTCCATGATAGTTTCAAGAATGGTCAGACAGCTATGTTGCTGTGTTTTGTTCTTGCTTTATTTGGAGAAGTGGGGGAAAAGAAGGGAAAATGTTTTGGTTGTCTTATCCCATTGGTTTTCTTAGACTAGCAAAAAAATTATTGTGTCCAGTGGGTGTAGTTTTCGTTCAACAGGTGGAAGATAAAAGGACTTTGAAAGATTTTCGTTTTTTTTTTAAACTCTGTTTTAATACAGTCAGTCTTCATTGATAACACTGGCTTTCTTTGTGGCACAATGTCACTACATGTGGACCTACAGAAACAATATGCCATATATACAATCATTCAAAGGAAGTACATATAAATGAGACTTTCTTTTTTCATTCCAGGACATTCCATGTCATGCCATTTCAATGGGTCAGGGCCAAGAAGTCCATGCAAGACACTTGTTAAATCAGTGCATGCAAGATGGAGGATGGCTCCTTCTACAGAACTGCCACCTTGGTTTGGACTTTCTTAGTGAGTTAATGGACACCATCACAATCAGGGAGTGTATGAGTGAAGATTTCAGAACCTGGATCACTACAGAGGCTCACCCAGAGTTTCCTATTAATCTTTTACACTCTTCTATAAAATTTACCAATGAACCTCCTCAAGGTAGGAAACCATGCCTTCTTTGAGTTTTGGGTCTTGCTTTTCAACCCCCACCTACTCAGTATCACTATACTTTGTGCAATGTTTTAGGTTCTACTCTCTGGTTTTTCATCAGCTAAGTACAGCACTGTGTAAGTCAGTCTTGTGATGTGTAAAACATGACTCTTTTTGGAAGAAAATGTATATTGTTTGGGTTTTCCCCCTGGCATTTACCTCCATGCACCTCCCTACATCCAGGATCTTTCCCCATTTCCAGGATGTTTCTTCAAACTAGGATGCTTTCTGTGTCTATAAGTCACTTTTCCTAAGCTAAGTAGTTTATATGTAAAAGCAAAATATATGTTCTTCATCTTAAGTGGAAGTTTGGAGTCATGTTTCTGTGCTAATTGAAGTGGAAGAAAGACATAGGTGGAATGAGTCCAGTGTGAAGCCACAAAGATGCTGAAGGCATCGGAGAACATATTATATGAGGAGAGGCCAAGAGGATTGTTTAACCTTGAGGAAAGGATGCATATAAATATGGCGTGGAAATGAGTAAAGAAAACAGCAAGACTCTTCTTAGTGGTGCCAACTGACAGAAAGAGAGGTGATGGACACAAATGGAAATCCATGAAATTCCATTTCAACACCAGAAAAACTTAACTCACAGTGAAAGTGGTCAAATATTGGCATAACTTGTTCAGTGAGTTTGTAGGCTCCACCCTCAACCCCCCCCCCTGAGCTGCAGCTGATCCTGCTTTGAGAAGAGGTGTTGCACAGGGTGACCTCCAGGGGTCCCTTCCAGTGTCAACTATTTGGTTATTCTATATAATATGAAAACATCCAGCTTTTCTACATATTCCCTAACCTGTCTTGTGCTGTTGAATATCTCTCTTACCCAAACTACACTGCAACATGCAGACATTTTTCATTTGTTTATAAAAGCAACCTATAACTCTGCCTTATATCTACTCGTTGTGTATGATGGGAGAGGTTTACTTTGTATTTTGGACTATAGCAAAAAAGGAATCCTCATGCATGACACCAACTTTATTTTTTAACTCCCTCATTGTTAACAAACTGTGCAATGTATTAACTTGCCCTTTATTTATATATGTGTTGCCATTGCTTTCAGTTATTGTTGTCAGTAGGAACTGAGAATTTTTATCCAAGGTCATATTTAAAGCTTCAGACATTTAAATCTCTTATTTCAGTGTTTATCTTCCTTTGAACATTAGTAAAATGTCTACAAAATGTGTGATCTTGTGAAAGACATCCTGTTTCAGTACTCCACTCTCAAGCTA
>JAOXXN010000395.1:89811712-89824549 GCA_026770055.1 Myrmophylax atrothorax | reverse complement strand
AGGATGAACACTGACTTCTGAAGAGGGCAGTGGAGCTCAGTGTACTGGGTTTGTGTAGCAAGATTTCAGTAGTGGGTCCTACAAACATGGTTTCTGTAAGAAGCTGCCGGAAGCTTCCCTGTGACTGACAAAGCCAATGCCACCCCAAAGGTGACCCATACTGGAGCTCCCAAAGGAATACACCCTTTGAAAAGGACCCACACTGGAGTAGTTGATGAAGAACTGCAGCCCACAGGAAGGACTCATGTTGGAGAAGTTTCATGGAGGACTGCCTTGTGTGGGAGGGACTCCCCGCTGGAGCAGGGGAAGAGCGTGAGGAGTCCTCGCCCTGAGGAGGAAGGAGTGAGAGAGAATGTGTGATGAATTGACCACAACTCCTGTTCCCCATTCCCCATCTCCCTGTGCCACTGTGGGAGAGAGGAAGTAGAGAATTTGGGAATGAAGTTAACTCCAGGAAAAAGGGAGAGGTGGGGCGGAAGGTGTGGTTAAGATTTGGTTTTATTTCTCATAATCATACTTTGATTTGATTGGTAATAAATTCAATTAAATTTGCCCAAGTTGAGTCTGTTTTCCCTGTGACTATTAATGGTGATTGGTTTCTCCCAGTCCTTATCTCAGACCATGAGCCTTGTGTTATATTTTCCCTGCCCTGTCCAGTTGAGGAGGGGATGATAGATGGCTTTGGTGGGCACCTGACATCCAGCCTGGGTGAACTCAACTCAGCAATCGCTTTGAAAATTACTTTGATTTCAAGGGAGTGTAGAGATTTAGCAATTGTTTTTGAGGATTTGTAAGGCTAAAAAAAATCCTGAAAGACAGAATCCAACATCCTCTTTTTTAATCCAAATTTCCTGAGACTTTGGATCAAAAAGAATGAGAGATTTGGCTCCTTGATAAATACACAGGACATGCAGAACACCAGTCCACTCATTGGTTTCTTTGTCCTTATTTCTTCATACATCACTTGCATAAAACCATAGAACCAGAGTTGCCTCCCAGGTAGCAGCCCTGTCTTTGTTAATATTGCACCAATATTTGTTAGCCCTTGGACTAGCACTTCAATTTGCATTCACAATAGCAGACATTCTTCACGTTTCTAACTTGGGTTATAACATTGCCACAAAGTCTGCAAGAGCAAAACCAAACAAATAAGCCCTTACTCTGCGAGAGCAGAAGCAGAAAAGAGTGTATCTTCAAATGTGTATTTTCATCCATAAAGAATATGAGTGTAATCAAGTGCATTGGTATTTTCACTTTTTACAGCTCTAAATATTCTGTTTGAGTAATCTACTATGTGTAAAACATTAAATCCTAACTGGAATCTAATTGCATACTGGTTACAGTCATCCCTTCTCTCACATGGTCTGTACTGTGTTCTTTGTAAGGATAAGATCCCCGACTGGTGTAAATCAGTGCAGCTTTGGTTGCTTTGGCACCAAAGCAACCATTTATATCCCTTGCCTTCAAGTTTCTAGATTTTCAAGTGTAACAATATTAAATGGTCCTTTGTATTCTGTCCTCAGAGTATGTAAATACTGGTTTCCAGAAGTGTCTTCTTGTAATATACCATTTTTATTCTAAAATACAAAAACGTGAAAAATGAGAAATAGAAGATTGCTCGACTTTCATGCCTCATGTAAGGACAAGCCTTCCTCACTGTAGGATCAGTGATTTGAAGTTTCTGAGAGATAGTTAATAGCTATAATTAAATGAGAGCTTGTGAATTAAGTCACAGTACATACAATTCCTCCTGGAGAAGAGTTGTGATTGTCAATCTGGCAATTATAGGCTTACTGAGATTTCAGTGGAAGTTTCTGAGAAAGCTATTATCAGTCAGACAAAGGGCAGCTTTGCAGTAATTCTGTGCTAGCTATATCTTAAATAAAATAATTCAATTTCAGAAGAAAAAGAAGCAAGAAGGGGGAAATTTCAACCAAAATAGCTAAACCATAAAATATCCTATATATATCACCATCTTTAGGTACTTTGGATATGGACAGTATTCCATTCACTGTGCTATATACCTTATAAGCCTCAGAGATGGAATTAAACAAAACATGTCAGAAATGTTAACTGGTCTGATTATTAGAGGCATCTACTTGAACTGGTACAACAGCAACAGGCCTGCAGAGACAAAGAACTAGTGGTAAGGGGTCAGTGTCCACGTATGGTGCGCTTCCATTAAGCTCCAATCTGAACCAGTGGAAAGGGATCTGTTCATACCCCTGATAGTACTCCACACATGATCCATGTGAAGATAATCAGAAGACCAGTAAAAAACCCTCTCCACTGATATGAATTAAAATGCTGTTGTATATGCAGCGTATGTATATGCAGCCTATGTTAATGGTTTTTGTGTAATTTGGTCCTTGACCAGTTAAATGGATGCATTTCCACTGACCTGTTCATATCTATTGTTTTATAGAACTGAGAATTTTCTTCCTTGTTTTTATCCATTTTCATGCATTCTTTCTTGTATATACTTTTAGAAGAAAAATCACAAGGTTTTTTTTCCTATTTTTTTGCCTTTTACTTTAAGGTATTTGGACTTCACCCTAATGCTGATATAACTTACCAAACTAATCTGGCTAATGAGACATTAAGTACAATAGTGAGCATCCAGCCCAAAGACAGCAGTAGTGGAGGAGGGGAAACCCGAGAAGCAGTGGTGCAGCGCCTTGCTGATGAGATGCTAGAGAAGTTACCTCCAGATTATAACCCTCATGAGGTATGTGCTACTTTATAATACAGATGTTTTATGTATGCATGTATGTATGTTTATGTTTTATGAGTTTTATTGTGCTTCTTAAATTTAACTGGCATGTGTTTTAAAAAGCTCTTAAAATTATGCATAGGGGTTTATAAGACTGTCTTGGTTTATTATCTAAAATATTTCTACATAAGAAGCATATGTTTCAAATGCCACAGTCCACCTAGTCACTTTAACTCCGAAGGGCCATTAAAGAGTTTAGAAAGTTCTTGGCTTCCTTAGTAGCTCACAGAAAGACCCCAGTGCCTCTTTCTGAAGGACTGGTGACCTATAGTGATTACAGCATTCTATTTACCTACTCCTATTGTGTAGGATATATACCATCTAATAGGACACATACCACCATAATGGAGAATGGATGCTATCACTGACCTTTTCTTTTCGTGTCACAGATTTTTTAGCGTTGGAGCCATTTGTCCATCTTTTCTTGCATTTTTAATTCACACCCTCATTAAAAGGAGAAATCCAGCATAAATATTCTTGTATCAGTTTGTAAGCAGGATCTGCCATCTTTGCAAGTGTTTCATGAACAGTAAATGTTGAAACCCCTTTATTTCCATGGTTTTATTCTTTACAATTTTGTTTTGCACTGATAGTGTGGGGTTTTTTTGCCTCTGCTTGCAGTTCAAGCTTGTAGAGTGCTCAGTATGCAACATTGCAATTTGTTATACATGCTTTATTTTCTTCTCTGGCCAATTTGCAATGTCCACTTAGGTAACAGTGGATAATAATCTTGGGGTCCTGGCAGTATTTCCTGTCTTCTGTTCTACTATTCATCTCAGATTTAATATATCTTGTTTAAACAGCCACTTATGTACTGTCATAATTCAACTCAGAACATCTCTTTTCATTCCCCTGTTGGCCAGCTGCTTACAGTCTGCAACTTTTTTGATGATGTTTCCTAACATCTATCTCCATATTGTTATTTTTTTATCCAGTCCTGCTTATGTCTTTCTTTTTTTGTCACCTGCTTATTGAGTGATTATCAGTGATAGTAAATAAGTAATTTATTTGTAGAATTTGATTGAGTGGGGTCAGTTATTTGTTTTCATATTATTAGTAGCAAATAAATATTAGAAATAGCAAATCAAATGAAATATATTAACTGTAATAATTAATAATTCTTAATTATAAGTTTATCAAATGTAGTATCTTCCACCTTAGATCTTCACCTATCATTTACACCTTGGATTTTTATCAGTCCTCTTCACTTATCCTTCCTGTCAGGGTAAAGCTTTTTTATGGAGCTAGATTCTTCTAGTTTCATTCAGCTCCTTAAAATATTTCTTTCTATTTCCAGTAGCAGAAAAAATACTGAATGCCTGGGTAGCATATGTGCTTTTGCCATATTTTTAATATGTGTATTGAGCTAATTTTTTTCAGTGTATTTGCTAGATCTTCCAAAGGAGTATTTCTTTATTCCCTTGTTAAACTGCCAACTTTTTTTCCTCTTGAAGACTTTTCAATACATAGAAAACATCAAAAATACTTACTGAACTTTCTGTTATAACCAGAGAGTAGCCTTAACCTCAGGTTTTACCCCTGGGAAATTTGTGCAGTGCCTTTCAGTCTTGTAAAATACACACACGCACTTGTTTAATCCAAATTTCCCTTAAAAATGGTTTGAACAAATACTTTTTTTCTCTGGCACCTCTTCTGTTTAATCTTAGTCTCATTCACTCTCATCCCCTCTTGGGTTATTCACTCAGGTTACACTCACGAACCACACATAGAGTAGACCTTCCCTTTACAGTCACTTTCTCAATTGTCTTAGCTTTGGACAAAACCAGTTAGGGAGCCAGGGGCTGTGGTTAAGGGCAAAGAGTCCGAAGGGTTTATTTTGAACATTCCATCCTTTACTCTTGTCTCTATTTTACTGTTGCATTTGGGTATAAAACATACTTTACCATGTGACTGTATTAACAAAAAACACCACCAATTGTTTTCATTGTTCTTTCAGTCTCATCATCAAGTATGACAAGTTATTATCTTTTCTAATGATCTGCCAATCATACATGCAGGGGTTTATTTTCTTATAAGCAATCATCATTATAATGATGCTCACAATTAGAATTTCTTTGCTTCTGTACTGCTTCTCTTACATCTATGAGCTGCAAAAGAAACCTTCTTTTGCCTTCAATTTGCTTGCCAGCTGTTCTGTAATGATTCAGCTAAGGAGATTTGAGTTTGTACAGAGGATGTCCTGTTGGATCTAATTTTTCCTTCTGTATTTCTTGTAAAAGTGTTCTGAGTTCAGGATATAAGTTTGCTTCATTCTCTTATCAGTAAGTGTAGGTACCAACTGTTCTTGGTGTTATCTGGATTTCTCAGGCTCTGTAAATCTTGATCAGTGAATTACACTTCACTCTGATTAATCACACCACTCTATTTACACACTTCTTCAGTCCGCATTACTGATGGATAATGGTACTTTTCCACAGAAACATCCAAAAAAATGCTGTATTTCTGTAATATGGTAGTCATTCCTATTCCCTATCTACATTACATTCTCTGGTCATTTTCCAAGAATTTATTATTGTAATAATGTGCTCCTCTGTATATTTCTTTGATTGTCTTAGCTGCACTACAACTTCAGATTTTACTTCTGCAGTGTTATGAGATTTGACATTGTTTCTTCTGGTTCCTGATTCTTCAATATTTCCTTCCTCAGTTTGCCTAATGAATTTACCCTTTCTCCCATTCCCTAGATCTTAGGACTTGATTTGGTCTTAGTAAATGCTTTCTTTGTTGAAAGGGAATTTCTATTTTCTACCATTAGTGGCCACCTCTACCCAATAAGCACAAAAATCTGTATCAAATGTGTTTCTCATCTGAACTGTCACTCCATTATTCTGGAACCTCTTAGAAAGGGTGGAGAATGCTGAAGTGAGCTGTAAAGAAAGCAAAATTTATAAATGAAAGTTTGCATAAACTGACTCCCTCCCTAAATGTCTAAAACACCAAATGGAAAAAAACCCCATTATGCTCCCCAACATATAACCAAGAATTTCATTAGTCAGAGCAGAAAATAATGGAGACTTTAGATATTCTCTGAGGGAAGAAGCAACAGAATTTAGCAGAAGTTACAATATGGCAAATGAAATTATGCTTGCAAGTATAAGGAGTGAAATGGATTATGTAATTACTTCCTGTGATGTCTGGAAAAATGGGAATGAGGTGAGTTCTGTTGTTTGTCAATTTAAGTTAACATTTGGTCATTTGGGACATTGTTACATGCTAAATCAGTTTAACATATCTGAAACAAATAAAACTAATATCCTAAATTGTAAGAGACTGAGGGAATGTGTCAGAAGAAGAGTTTCTATGCATGCCTCATTGGATAACAGCAGTAGAAAGAGAAACATTCATTAATCCTAGCAGTGCAGCTTGGGTTTGCTTTTACAAGAATACTGTGCTCCAGTAATGCCACGGCACGTTAGTCTTTGAAAATCCAGGTATAGAGATACTATCAGTAGAGAAAAGGCACGAAAAATTTAGGAAACAAATGAAGGTGATTAAAAGCAAATTCTCTTTGGGGAAAGTGGCAGGTGCCTTTGCTACCTTTGATCAGTTCTTGTGGCTCCCTTTAGAAGGTATGGAGTGAATTTGCTCAGAGCTAAAACCCCAACAGACTAGGTTAGGGACAGATGGTACTGAAACCAATTATTTGCTGACATTCAGAGCTCCAAATTGTATTTTCTCTTGATACATTATGGATCTACAGAAAATTCAGGCTGTCACAGAGGGGCCTTCATTTCTCAATTATTAGCCTTTGGCAATGACTTCGCTATCAACAACTTTCAAAACAAGGGCAACTGTTTTACTCCATGATGTATGCTGCTGCTTTTGTTGTGCTCTTGTAGTGCTTCTCACCAGTCAAGTAACTCACCCAAAAGTCTATAAACAAAATGAGGCACCTTTGTGTGCTTTCTCAGACTGCAGTTTGACACAGGTGATGGAAAAGCAAAATAAACCTTCCTTCTCACCTAAAACTGTCCTCATTTTTCTCTGAGTAAGAATTCTTTCATGGCCCCTTTTGCTTCTGGGTCTCACCTCACAGGTAACAGAGAGTTTAGTGGTAAAATGATTCAGTCCAGTCAGTCTGTGAGCAAAGACAGACACATGAATAAATGTCAGCCTGTCACACACAGACATTTACAATGAAAATGATCCCTGCAGCCTGAAAAACAGCAAGTAGGGAATAGCAAGTAGCAATGTTTTTTCCTTTAAATATTTTTTGTAGTATTGATTTCTCTGTAATGTCCACTATGGCTGTTCCATTAGCAAGTATTGTGTGGAAAGAGGAGCTCCTCTGAGGACCCCAGGCCTTGGTTACATGTTTTACTGGACACTTTGCCTTGGTCTAACTCTAGTCTGCAGGCTGAACACCTGTGAGTGCCTCAAGTCCTTAGACTCTCTGAATCACACCTTTTGGGTTACTTCAATTTGAAGCTAAACCACTTTTTGTGCCTGGAGTCTAGTTTTTAGTGCAGGTTTTTTGCTAACAAACCTTTCCCCCCACCCCCCCAAAAAACCCCCAAAACAGGGGTGAACTGAAACACACGAGCATAGATGCGTCTGTAATGTGTCTCTGGCTTATTTACTAACTCGATCAGATATGGGAGTCATCCAGCTCTGGAGCTTCAGTTATTTTCTATATATTTCACTGTCCACTTCCTAATGTACAGCAGGGAAGGGGTCCTTGGCACCACTTAAAAAGAGCTTTGGCTTGTCCATCTACACAATGATGCATTTCCCATTTCTGCTGGCAAAGAATATAACAAGTAGCTAAGTCTAATTCAAAATAATAGCATTTGCTGAAAATGAGAGGCAGTCAGTACTACAGTAACTTGATCAATGATCATGGAATGAGCTCAGCAACTGCTTTTCTGTGGAATGTCCTACGAGTGTGTGCTGACCTGAGGACAGCTAGCATGGAGGAATCTGACACAGCAGAGACACACATTGCAAAATCATGGAGACAAAGCCATTAAGATTATGATTTTAGCAGCTCTTTTCCTAAATCACATTGCTTTATGTTAGATGACAGCTTTTTCCACAATGAAAAGGAGATGTTGTAAATGGGCTTTATGGAATTAGTACATTAATCTCAGAAAGGCTATTTTGGGTAATGAGTTTTGCCTTTTGAGTTCTGTGAGTCGGTATCCATCTCTTTATGTCTTTATGTCTCTTTATAAATACAGCACTAGAGGTAAGTAATCTGATTGCTTGATAAGAATTCGAATACAAAATGAGTTAATCATACCTCAGAGTTTGTATTTAAAATAACCTTAGCAGCAAGATTTCCAAGAAATGCAGTATGTTACACCTAGTAAATCTCACCGCAGATCAGGGTTGCTTTGTATTCAATAAGGTAGGAAGGATGTAATTGGGTTTTTTTGGGTTTGGTATTTGGTTGTACTTTGTGCTCCAGACTGAGTGCCCTGAACATATCTAGGATGGATGAGCAAATGTCTGCATTATTGGTTCACTCCATTATTCAAAACATTATAGGTATTTTTTAGGTACGTGAATCAGAAGAATGTTTAAACTCTTAGAATTCAGTTAAATTGTAGTTATCAGTACAGTAATATTTTAGAATACTTATTTCATCTCCTCTTTGTAGGGCCATAAATACTAATATTTTGGTAAATAACACCTTAACAACATCTTCCATACAATTTTTTTCCTCAAATGGGAGAACTTCTTTCTCCAAATAATCCCCAAAAGGATTACATGCTTTGTAGACTAGAAAAAAGATGTGTTTCTTATTTACAGTATAAAATGCATGGACTATAATCTATATAATTCCTTTCTTATTAGTGGCATGCACTAGACCTCCAAGTATTCTTAAAAAAATCAATCAAATGTTTTTAATTTTTGGCAAGGGGGAGAATTACCAATTTGTGTGAATTTTTCAGAAAGCAATTTTCCCTGGATTTTATATGAAGAAAAGCAGAATACTTCATTGCGTGGATTATCCAAAAAGTTTATTATCTCAGCTCTAGTCCTTGTGATAGCTGATTTTAGTAATTTTTTTCTCTTTCACAGGAAGAACACATTAAGCCAGTCTGTAAAATGTACTGTCACACTGCAAAGCATTAGCATAATTGGCTGGCACCTATTTCTTGGACATTCTGTCTGTCAAACTCATGGGTCCTTGTGATTAAAATATGATGAATAACCTTGCTGATAGCTGTCTCCAAAGAAGAATAGTATAGAAAGCTGAGAAAGAGTATTTTATTGGTCTTGGAGTTGAAGCTTAAGAATTGGAAATTGTCAAAGTATTTACATATTTACATTAGTGATTTTAACTACTCAACTGCTATATGATATTCATCTTGCAGAAATTTGCTATCCAGTGTAATAATAAGATCTTTAGTAATGTTTACTGTGTGTATATAATGTAGAGTGTACATAATAATGTATACAGTGAGATATGTGAGTATTTCGGGAAAAATACAAAGCATATGCAGTGGACTTCTGGTCTTGATGAAACAGCACACGTTATATCAAACCTTCTTGCTTCTACTTGGCTGCAGTAGAAATTTGATGACATTCTGCTCTTGGAAAGATAAGACTTTCTAACTCTCACTTCAAAAGTAGGGTCTTAAATTTTTATTTCAGCAAACTGATCCTATGGGTCAGCTCTTTCTGATAAGTTAGTGGCCATATAGGTATCTGGGTTTGGGATTTTATTTTGATGTTTGAAATCTTGCTCTAATTCCCTTGCAGAATTTCACCTGCAGAGGGAATGAGTGACAATGGCAAAGATCAGTGTTCAGGCTGCTTCAATATGTAAGATGATGCATGTGGCTGAGTGGCAGCAAGTACACAGAGAAGACCATTGGCTTTCTCAAAGTGGAGTATAGTGGGGAAAACCACCTTAAATTCTGAAAAATTGAGAATTCTGGTACTGCATGAGGAATAGGCACTCTGATTTTTGCAGATGCCATTAAATCATCTCTCATTCACTGTTATATGCAGTGATCTTTGATACACATAGAATATACAATGTATGTCTGAAGCACATTCTATATGCATCATACACTAAAGCAAGAAGGGAATGCTGTTGCTAGTATTGCTATGACATGTCCTTAACTAACACAGACAGCTGATTCCATTTTGAAATTTTTTCTGTTGAGGATGAGCGAAACTGTTATCGTAAACATTAAGAAGGCCAAAGGCTTCTACTTGTAAAATGCTGCACATAATGGTGTAACAGATTTCCGTGACATCTGTATTATTTCTGGCAATCTTGCCTCTCTAGTTAATGTATCCATGAGCATCTTGCCTTATGAACAAGTCACATGCTACTGGAAGTAGCAGCTTTTGCATATCCTTGTGCTTGTTAAGTGGAACTCCATTTGTTGCATTATTTCAGCTCAGCAGGGCAAGAAGAGGTGAGAAAGTTCACTTTGCACAATTTGTAAATATGAAGAAGTCACCATCAAACATGCTTTTGTATAGCATGTGGGGTTTTCTTATTTTAAGTTCTAAAACCCTGCAGCCTAACAAGGACAGAAGGAACTGCTGTGTCCCTTCAAAAAGAGGGAACTTTCCCTCCTTGCAATGATAGAGGAGCTGGTTTTGGTAAGCTAATCAGCCACAGTGTGCTAAATCTTACAGTTGGCACAGGACTTGAATGGCCATCTGTTACTAAAAAGTTTCTTTTCTGAAAATTTTTTTGCTTTCAAAAACTAATGCCTGGGAAACAGGAGATTAGATTTTACAATCATTGCACTATTCTTATTTAGGTGAAAGCCCAGCTTCAGAAGATGGGAGCTATTCAACCAATGAACATATTTCTCCGTCAAGAAATTGACTGCATGCAACAGGTTCTATCAAGAGTTCGAACTACACTGACTGATCTCAAACTGGCTATTGAAGGTAAGTTAGAATGTTAAAAATCATAATCAGGGTGCAATATTTATTACTAATAGTTGTTTACACTATATACACTATATAACTAAATAAATATTTCCCCTCCTTTCCTTCCTTTGTCTTTTGTTCCCTCCCTTCCACAGTTTTTCTCTTTTTCTCTCTCTTTATCATATGCCACTAATTCTAGCCCTTAAAACCTCCTGATTCCATCTCTAAGGACACTCTACATAAATTTATTCTGCATGCATGTGCTCCACTATTGCAGTTCATGTTCCCCAGCACTGCTACACTTCTGTGATTCTCTCTAGGATCCCTACAGAGTGCAGAGGAGCTGAATTGCGTGATTAGGTCCACGGGCCGCGTACCAGAGTCATTTATGAAATTAAGCTGGGACATAATGATGTAGAACAAGGTAGAAGTGTTGCTGCTAAATAATTGAGAGACAGGTCACTCAGGAGGCAAGGTTGTAAAGTCTTTAATTTAAGGTGAGATTTTCAATGTTCATGAAACTGGTTATACCAAGTAGCATGTCTCTAAATGGAAACTGAAATGAGTGGCAGTGCCAGACAAAAGAGAGAGATAGGGTTCTTCTTTTAGCCATCACAGGAGACAGGCAACAGCACTCTGTGTCTCTCATAGACAGGGTATTTGGCTGAAAATGAGCAATGGTGAATGTAGTTAAAAAAAATCAAGAGTACAGACAACTAGAAGCAGATGGAAAATTTGATCAGAAAAGGAGTGAGGAAAAAAGGAGGCATGATGACGTTACTGTCTGCTTTTTGTTTTCACTTCGCATTTTGCTCATCTGCAAGAGCTGAAATATCAAGGAAGGAAAGTATGCAGTTGCTTAGTCAAGTTTCTTAACAATAAATTAAAATGATGCAGTAATGGTTTTGTTCCATTGGTTAAGATCTCATCCAAGTCTGCTTGAGAGGCAGAAAATATCTGAGACAAGAAACTTTCCCCACAGGAAGCAAGTCAGAATGCCTCAAAACTAGTTCCTTATGATATAGCTGATGATCAGTCTTACTAGCATTTTCTAGTCTTTTGATAGTATCTTTCATAAAGGGAGATTTTTTTAAATTTTTACTTTTGTTACGTATGAATCAAAAGGGATTTTTTCCAGCCCATTTGTATGAAACACTAAGGCAAGAACACACGCTTCAGAAACATACCTACAATCTAAATCTAGGAAAGAGGTTCATTAATGTGCCAAAGGCTAATAAGCTTTCATATCCCATAATAACCTATGCAAAGATCAAACTAGAAGAAATAATTGTCCTCTGTTTCAACACTGAGCTGAAAGTTCCCTGGCATATGTGAATTAGAGTCCCTTTTCCAGTAAAATTATGTTTTCCATCCAAGAAAGTATTAATCTTTCCTTGATTATGACAGATATATTCAGATTCTCAATTTGTACAATAGTCTGCAAAGGGGTGGATGAGTAACATAATTTATTTGCACTTCATATTCAGTTCCACAGTGGGCACAGTCATCTGCCAGATGTTTAATCAAGTTAATGCTGTAACTCTTGGGCAACTCTCTAAAATGTAATTTTCTTAGGCAAGTTAAATATAGTAAAAAATTGCTCTGAAAACAAAATTAGATGTATGGTTAACAATAACAATTAATGGCTTCTGGCAGATTCATGAGGATAACATGGTAGATGGTTAATTAAGGGACGGAAAGAACATTTAAAACCCCAAACTCTCTTGTGCTAGATTCTCCCTCAAAACTAGTCAACTGCAACCTCAGATCATCTGAGTTGCTTCTTTTTCTTTGTAATGAGGTAAACTGATCTGTCTGCTCAAATAGCTCATGTGACTTTTGACATCTACTCTGGCTTTGGCTTCATGAAGCTGTGAAGGCCTGAGCACCCAGATTTAGCAGATCTAAACTTTAAAATCAGTTTTGTGTTTAAGAATATAGTCCATCTTTAGGTTGTGTCATGTAGCTTTCTGGAAGTCAGTCTAATTATTTGATTCTGCAGCTTGGATGTGACTAGATGAACCTTGTCATTCTGATGTTGCTCACCAAATTACATTGGAGGTGATGTAAAGCTCTCCTCAGGGAGAGCCCATGTGCAGCTAAACATGAGGGATGTAGAGGGAACTAGCAGAGCCAGTTCTTCCTTCTGTCCAGAGGGAAGATTAAGCAGCATTCAGCTTTTAGGAGGGGTGAGG
>JAOXXN010000395.1:89794878-89811149 GCA_026770055.1 Myrmophylax atrothorax | reverse complement strand
AGTTGAGTTTGTTCAAATGTGGCCTATCTGTGAGATTTTGTGGGCCTCTCTTCATTTCTTCGTGCACTGAATTAAGGAGAGGCAAGCATTTTGATGACACCCTGGTGTGTCTTTTATTGGTGATGGAAGTGAGAAGCGAGATTCTGTGGGAGCTATCTCTAGTCCCCCTTGAGTGTTTTCCATGAATCAAATGGAGCATACCTGTAGTAACACTCAACGTGGGTATCAAATCCTTGACAATGGAAATAAGCACAGCTTATAGTTTGGTTTTAATCCTGGTTCTTTTTAACCCACCTAACATTCTGTTTAAGGGCTTCTTGTGAAAGAAACCAATGCTTACCTTGTTTATTTGTATCTAAATTCTCTTTGGTCATAAAACTGCATCCACTTGGCCCTGGTTTCTGGTCCCTTATAGCTTTGTGTTTTCAAAGTAATCCTTTGGAACTGCCTACTTCATGAACAAGTGAAGACCATCTGAGAAACCTTGGATATTTTATCCTTTCGTGTCATATATGTGCCACATCATCACAGAACTCCCACTGCTATTTGTGCAGTACTTGCAGAGCTAGGAGAGAGAATTCCTTTTCCTGCTAACATATTTCCTGAGAATACAGCAGTTCTGTGGCAATGTAGTCCTACATATATTATAGGACTCATGGAGAATTTTTATGTCATCTACACAGACTTACGTGTTAAGCCAGAGGTAACGATCTGTTACTTTTCTTCAACTCAGAATACCAAGGTCTTGAACGTAGTGCTTGTATCATGATGCTGCAAGAAATTTCTGGTCATTGTATGTAGCACCTTAAAAGAGGATATAAATGTAGGCCAAAAGTCAAAAGTAGTAGCTGGTACTTTATTTTAACATACATGGCAAAAAACTGAAGCTTAGGAAACTAGTCTTGCCATAGTGCACAGGAAAGGTAACTTCCCGCAAAAGGAAGAAGTATGAATTAATTCCCACTGTCTGGGTAGGTTCTGTTTTGACTTGTAATGCTATAAGACTGCTAACACTTAAACAATTTTAGTTTGGCTTGCTGACAATGGTAACAGACTTTTGAACTGAAAGATCTTGGTCTTGGCCTTACTAAGTCTTAGCGGATGTGTGCGTGAGGCTTGTAGGGATCATCACTTTTGGATGAGGATTTGGTTGGAAAATGTTTAAGGGCATTCAGTGAGAACATTAATGGAATGTAACAATGGGGAAATCATTTGAGGAATGGAGGGGATGAATCTAGTATGTCTTGTGGCATAGTTACTCTTGGCTCAGCAGCTCTCAGCCATTATTTACTTCTCATCCTGATAAGAATGCCAGAATGCAACCTGTTGTCTTTCACAGTGTGGCATGTAATTTCTGCACTTCCTAATAGGTGTTACATATACTTGTCATGATGCTGGCCAGGACAACTGTTTAAAAACACACATTGCACATTAAGGACAAAGTGTAGAATATAGTTTATCTACCAGTAGTATTACTCTAGCTCAGGGCAATGATTTGAATTACTTTTTGTGGTGGAATTTTGCATGGATTTTCATCTTCAAATACTGCTTTAAATTTTTCCAGTCCTTTGGTGAGTGCAGTGAAAAGCATTTAGTACTGGAGCTGCTAAGTTTTCAGAATAATTTGCAAGGTTACTTTCAAATTGTCTTCTTACTGACTTAGGATTTGTGTGCTTTTTGATATGAAAAATCACATGCCACTGAAGTGTCTCAGTTTCTTTCATCTCTTCTGACTTGAAGAATTAAATCAGAGTATTCTGAACCAGAAAAGGAAGGTGGGAAACAAAAAGAAAACAGAACAGGGGCAAAGGTTGGGTGCACCTGGAAAGAATATCAGTCTACAAGTGAAAAACTGGAGAGAGCATTGTGCATTGTAGGGTTCAGCTGCCAGATTTACTCTTCCTGTTCTGGAGACCTGGAGCAAAAGGTGGTGACAAACTGTTGAGGTCCTTGGAATTATAACAGCATGGTGGAGTTAATGAGCTTCTGAGATCTTTCTGGGAATCATCTCCAAATGCCGAAGTGCCCAAGCACTGCAAGTGAGGAAAGAGGGAAATACCCAAAGACCTGAAAGAACTGCCTGAAGCAAAGAAGCTGACTTCTATCAGCACAGCAGTGGAGGTCACAGAGCTAGCAGAACCATACTAAAGCTTGCAAAACAAAACAAAACAAAAAAATTTTTAGATGTGGGGAACCATACATTAGCTTTTAGTGTTTTCATCTAGTACTCAGTATACCTTGTACCACTGGATGTATTAAATAATGCTTTGGAGAAAACAGGCACGTTAGCTGCTGTCATAGGCCAAAAAGAAGGAAAACTTAGGAAGTTACAAACAAGGTGGTATTTTTAATATGTTCAGCGAAGAAGAGGGGGTTGCAGCTTGCTGGTAGATGCAAGGTATGACTGCTTCAATAACAAAGCTGGTTGTTTGGGAGGTGAACTTGAGTGGGGATTAAAGGCTGAAAAGACCAACTTCTGTAGCTGCAACTGTGACAGTCAATAATGGACTGATGCATTCACTGAGCTTTTTCCTCCATGTGTTGTTCAGGCTAGCTTGACAGACTCATAGTCTAGCAAGTAGTGTCCTCCAGGGGTACTCTCCAATCTTATTATAATGATATCAGCTATTGGCAAACTGTACTTTATGCAGAAACTAGCTTCTTCTCATCTCATTTATATCCTACATAATTATTCTGGTTATTCTTGATTCACATCTGTGCCTGTGGGAAGAGAATCAGTCAGTGGACTGAGGCTTTTTTGGTTCATGCTGGAATTTAAGATCCTTCCTTTGTTCCTAACCTTATCTACTCATTTAAATGAGATATGCAAGTTTTCTAGTCCAGATACATGCTATCAGAAATGTGAAATTCAAAATACAGATCCAAATTTTACAAATTCTACAGTTTTCAGATTCAGCTTGTGGGAGGTATGGTAATGAAAAGGAGCAACTCCATGAAATAATATAAGCTCCTGATGCATTCCATTCAAAGCATTATATCTAGTGAATGCATCACCCTAAAATCAGTTCGGTTTGAAAGAACAGACTATTTACTTTCATGATCAATAAAAATCATTTATTCCCAGAACTGAGAAGCTTTATTTGGGTTACTCACTACTCAGCAATTGGATAGATTTAGATGTGGTCTAGAAGGGAGATGGTATAACTTTAGGTCAATGAAAAGGGGAATCCTAATTTCCAAACTCTGTATACTGTGCAAAGTATGGTTACAGTATGTATTATTTTTTGAGCATGGAAATGCCCTAATGTCTTTACCTGACCTGTCCCTTCATCAGTCCTTTTCAGATGGGCTTTATTGCATCCAAGAAAGGGAATATCCTGAAGTAACTCCACAAATAACCAAGTTATAAACAGCTGGCCTGATTCACAGAACATTCAAGCCTGTCATGTTAAGTTCATAGTACATTCAGTCTCTCCAGTGCTCTGAGCTTCTCAGAAGTTAAATCTGAGAAGCCTATGGTATTGTACTACTCATTCAATTTATCAAATACAGTTTTTCAAACACCTGTATGGCCTTTTTCCAGGAAGATGCCATTATTTTTCTCCTGTGGTATGGTACTGATTTTATTTCTGACAATTATTTTATTTTTAAGATTATTTTTATCAAAAGATTCTGGCTGCAGGAATGCACCCCAACACCCACAGATGTCATTTAGTACTGAAATCCAAGCACTGTATGCCTACTGCCAGAGATTACACCCACTCACTAGGAATATTTATGCAGCTATATGGGCATGGCCAGAACTGTGAACATACTTCATCCTAAGGAACACTCTGGCTTAGTGTTCTCAGCAGCTGCTCTGAGTCATAACAGGCAGACATCCTAAGGGATTTCACTATGCTTCAGGGCAGAGACTGGTTGTATCTCCCTATTCGAAAAGCTCCAGCCTGCCCAGCAGAATAGAGAAGGAAAGGAGAAAGTTGACTGTATCATCCTGAAAACAAGGAAGAAACAGAGAAGAAATGGTTCTTTTTTTCTCAATTCAGTGGTAATGATCTCCAGGGCTCAAACAGGGTGTTCTTCACTTGTTTGCTGCCCTCACTACTGTTGCTCCGAAGCTGGAACTGACATGCACTGCATTACTTTTTTTCCCACTTTTTCTGTCTCCAAAGGGTGAATAAAGTGTATGGTGTAATATTAGGCTTTTCTAAGCAAAGTGGGGAAGACATAGAGCAACTTCTTTCTTAAATGTTGGTTCTTTTGGTTGTATACTAGAAAAGATTAATACCCAAAGAGAAGGTTTACTAATTGTGTTATAAAAGACTCTTACCCCAAAACATTTTTCTGAGCCTGACTACAAAGCAATTACAGAGAATGCAGGATAGGCAGAATTTTTTAATATTAAAGTTTTTTAAAAGTTTTTTTATTTTCTCATAGCATTTGTTGCACAAAAGAGGTGCATATAAATGGAACAAATCTTTCATTATCTGCTAGAAGAAATCAAAACCTATTTGTGATTGATATATTTAAAAAGAACCAGATTTTCACACAGTATTATACAAGTGTTTAGGTTGGCCACTGTATTCTTCAAAATTAAAAGCTGGTGTTTGGTTTCTGGATATTCTTTTCCTTCCCCTGAACTGAGGCCCTGCCATACCCAATAGAAGGAATTTGAAATGTTTACTTACTACAGGCGACATTTCCTTACAGGTATGTTTGGATGGATCATTGCAGTTCTGTTTGCAGTCACCCAGAGCACTTCCCTTTCCTTTACATGTTCTGTGCTGGAGCCACCTGACTCTGCTTGGTATCTCCTGGTGGCAATTACAGCAGTTGTGTATGTGATTATACACTGAACATTGGTATTACATGAACATTTAATAAAGTGGGGGCGACCCCAGGCCAGGGGTATGGAGGCTACCAGACCATACCTTTAAAATAATAGAAACAGTTTCTGGAACAGAGAACTTATCCTGAAGCATGGCCATGTGCCAGATTTCAGTACTATTGTGAGTATGGACTGAAAAGATGTAGGAACTTCTGACATTTGGAATGGTGAGTGTCAGTAAAAAATCACTGTCAGTAAATGCCAGTATTTTAGTGGAGAGAACAGTACTATGTGTGGAAATGCAATGTATGAGTACACACTGCCACTGCCAAAAAAAAAAAAAAAAGCAAAAAATCTTGTCTCTGGCTTTATTCTGCTACTGCTTTCCCACTGAGAATCTTGATAATGGAAATGTACAAAGTTATCATTAATAATAGTGAACTTCATGAATATAATCACTGTTGCTACATGCTTAGGATATAGATAAGTTACACAGTGTAACTCTCATTGATCATGCAAGTAGGAATCATTAGAATATATAAAAAAGTTTCAAATGATTAATCACATTCCAAACACTGTGAATACAATGAATATAAATAATGTGTATGAGAGAGAAGGAGTTGTTTAAGAAACATATCTTTATTTCTGATCAAAACAACGGAAGAAATATCATTAATCTTATCGCCTTTAACTTTGAATCAAGTCTTATAATTTTGAGCAAATTAACTGCAAACTGATAAGAATGCAGTGCTACAGGTGTGCAATTAAGGCACAACAAAAGAGGCTTTATTAGACTCAGAATGTCATTTGGAAGTTTTAATTGCCTTTGCAAGCTAAGGGAAAGTTCATTCTAAATGTTTTACTTATCTTCCAGGAACCATAATTATGTCAGAAGAATTGCAAGATGCTTTAGATAATATGTATGATGCTAGAATTCCAAAACTGTGGTTTAAGATTTCCTGGGAGTCAACTACTTTAGGATTTTGGTTTACTGAGCTTCTTGAAAGAAACCAGCAGTTCAGCAGCTGGCTGCAGGATGGCCGTCCAAACCAGTTCTGGATGACAGGATTCTTTAATCCACAGGTAAGATCGCCAGGTTGACCTTTATGTCTTCTGTGTAACAGTTAAATTAGACCTTGAGAAAGCTTCAAGCTGACCTAATATTGACTATATGAAGTGTAATCAAAATTAAATTTTTAGCATAAATATAGGATAAATTATCTTCAACATTTATGGAAGAAATTTTTGCTAGACCAAAATAATGCTACTGAAATAGATCTTTTGGTTGCTTTAATTACAGTGAGGAAGTTGGGTAAGTGTATATTTTCACATTTCAATGTAATCTTCCTTTTCGTCACCTCCTCTGTTACAATAACGTTTCTCATTTATTGCATTAAAATCCCTTTGAGTACAAAACAAAGTAAGTTCCAGAACTCTGACACAGGAAGAAGAGATTTGGACATGGCTCTCAGTCCTTACAAATCAGTTTTTTGAAATGGAAGGTTTGCTATTTATACCACCCCAGAACTGTGCCAGACATGATCTGCAGAGACATGTGAAAAATACAGCCTCTTGTCTGCACCATCTAAAATAAAAACCTGGCATGAAATGAAACACAAAAAAGGGAACAGCTGAGAGCAGAGTTAAAAGAAGTAAAGTATACATACCTAGATGATGTGTAGTTTCTTTGCACAGCTATCCACATTCATTAAAGCTTTTTGTGATTCACAGATGTTTGTGGGAAGTGTGAGTTGTGGAAATGAGTCATTGTTTGAGTATCCAGCCAACAGGTTTCTGTGAAGTCTTAGCAAAAAGCTATTTTGAAGATCTATTTTAATCTCAGTATTCGTTAGCAATGCAAAAGCTAGCTGAAACAGCTGCTTAGACTAGAGAAAGCAATAGTGGCAAATATTCTCTAGGACTACTGCTGGGAAATACCCATCTATCATCCATTGTGTCTGTGTCAGCTGTCTGACAATATAACTTTATAGCATGGGAACGTGCTCACAGAACTCCTGAGCAAAGGGTTCCCAAGGATGAGGGAGAGGAGTAGGAGTTTTAAGAAAATTATTATGCTTCCATGCTTGGTTTGCTGGCAACACACTGCTAGCAACTCTAAAACATTCCAATGTAACTTTTGCAATGATCAGGTTGGGTACAATCCTAATAGGCTTTGGGGTTTGTTGGTATTTGCTTTTGCACTACAGAAGAGCAAGAGCTGACAGAGATTTTGTACTGGCCATTTTACCTGCCTTATTTTTTTTTTTTTTTTTGTGCTCTGAGGTTGTGTCAGTTGTAAAATTTTGCCAGCCCAGATTGGGCATCCTACATTTTTTTGGATCTGTATAAGTGGATTTGTCAAAAGAGCTGCCAAATAATCAATGAAAAATACCCCCAAACAAATTGTGATTTAATGGACCATAGTAAGTGTGAAAGCCTCTATAAATAAAAATCTAATCACTTCATAACCCCTGGTTCTAAAAGTCCCTAAATACCTAGTGTGTAGAGATTTAAAAAATTATTTGTGCTGACAATCACAAGCTTAAGAATCAGATGGTTATTGTTGTAGTCGCAATTTTCTGTAGCCCAGGTTGTGGAAATGGCTCATTCTAAAATAAATTCACCTGAGCAAATACTCCTTTTCTACTTAATTAACCATTATTTTGTAAATAGTCGTATTGCTGTGTTTAAAATTAGTATTTCATATGTTAAGAAAATTGATTTTCATCTTCTCAAACAAGCTGAGGTGATGAGGCATTAGTGCTGCAGTTCTAATGGCTTGTTTGTAACACCTGAGAAGTTGTCAGAAAAATCCTTTCATTTTTGAGATGAAACACAGCTCCTCAGTAATTTGCCTGCTTGCATATATCTCACTGTTTCTTTATAGTCAATGGATAAATGCCATGGATAACACAAGACAATAAAGTAGATTTATAGCACTGGGAAAACGAGGCATTCTGGCAATAAAAACTAATATAATACCTGACTCTGCCTTCTCTTGGACTATTTATACACTAGGATAAATTCAGTAATTTCCCAGAAGTTAATCTTTATTTTTCGTGATACAATAAGGGCTGGCTCAAACTTCTACATAAAAGAAACCTGATTCCCTCTATGTGTCTGCATTGGGGTTAGGTAGCTGGGGCGAACAAAACAAGAAGTGCCATGAGTTTTCTTCCCTCTAGAAGTTAATCTGATGTTACTGGGTTTTTTTAATCAAAAAACTTGACACTAGACATATCTCATCTCTACCTTCCAATTTCCATATTGTGGTTGACACAGTTTTATTGTTTCTTTGTTTACATCTCTGTATCCAGTTGCTGTCTCTTGTCCTATATATAGATTTTAAGCACTGTGAGTCAAAACTGTCTTTCTGGTTGTGTAGTAGTCAGCATAATGAACCCTTAGCCTACTTCTATGACCCTTAGATGCCAAAGCAATGTGAATATTAATCAGAATATGAAGTACAATGCCTCCATTCCCCAGTGCCCACTTATTTCTAGCAAATCTGCCCTAACTTGCTCACTGTAGAAATTGCAAAGTGAGTGACAAACGAGGAAATCTCCTAAGCGAGGTAAACAAGAGAATATGACTGTGAAAGCAATAGACTAACTCATTTCCATATTTCCTGTCCTAGCTTCCATGGATGCCTGCTTCTTCCTCACTAGAAGGTTCAGAGTTGGTTTGCATGGGTTGCTAGAAGGCAAAGGGACAAAGCTTTCACAGGCTTCAGTGAGCTAGCCAGGAAGAAATTCAGGACAAGGCAGGCACCCAGCCCCCCACCCCCCCTGCAAAAAAAAAACAACCAAAAAACAAAACACAAAAAATCCCCCTGCAAAACTCTAGCCAACCAACAAGCCAAAGTCAACCAAATCAAAACAAAACAAAAAGGGCAAGGATTACCAAAAATCGATACAAATGTCATGGCAAGTGCTCCATTATGTCCCTGACAGAGGGGTCTGGGGTGAGCCAAGCCCTCAGCTGTACAGTGACACCTCAAGCCACTTGATATTGTCTTGCTGTTTGTTGTGCCATTCACCTGGCTCTGAGATACCCAGCTGGGCCTCCAGCTCACAGCTGTAAACACTGTCTAGGATTCATTCAAATGAGCAGAAAAGCATTGAAAGTTCCACTGCATATAGGTCCTGCCATCTCTGTAGGAATAATCTGCTATCTAAGTCTCATCCCTGAAGACAACTCACAGCTCTGAGCTTACTTTTTTCCCAGTGTTTCCATGGTGCCTTTGAACTGAATGCTTTAATACAGTCATTGCTCTGTCCTGTCCTCTTCAGGCTCTTCTTTCTTTAATATTTCAGTTTATCTGTGATCCAGTAGCCCTCTGGGTCCTTCTGGCAGTGAACACTTCATGTATTTTAAACTATTGGTTCTAGCAAGTTTCCACAAATTAAAATTCCACAAATTACTACAAGGCCTCTGCTTCCATTTAATGACATTTCTGATAGAAGAACTTGGCCTTTAATCCTGTCTCCCTTAGCTATGCACTGGAGTTCTCAACTACTTCAAATGCAATTACAATTATCTGTGCTATCACAAAACCTCTTTAAAACACTTGTCTTGGGGTCTCTGGGATTATATTAATGAGAAGCACCCAATGTCAGTCCGCAGAAACACCTGAGTTCATGTAAATCATCTCATACTCTGATAACTTAAAGGGCATTGCGTGGCTACCAAGTGCTTAGCACATGCAACAAGCGCTCCAGTCCCAGCAGCCAGAGATTGGCCCCTGCATTCAGTAGACAATTAGCTAATGTCTCCACATCTGACTTCATTCCATTCATTTAGCCTGAACAGGAGCTCAACAGAGCATCAGCATCCTGCACTGTGAATATTGAAGAAAAATGAAAAACTTGTTCAATTCCCTCACTGCTCCTGATTTCTTCCTAGTTGTGCTGTTGGCCCTCTAATTCCCACCTTTCTGTATTACTTCTCTGTCTCCAGATGCTTTCATTCCCTGTTCTGAAATCTGTCATGAAAATTATTCTTTCCTAGTTGTCCTTTTCATTGCTGTTGCATATTCAATTCTGTGTTTTATGAGTTCATCTCCTGGCCACACAAGTGGGTTCCTATAAACTAAAGTAAGATGCACATCTACAGCATGACCACTGGAAGAGCGAACGAGTCTACCCTCCCATCCCTAAGGACTAAGGCTCTTCCCACGTACTGCACTGTGCATGCACACGGACAGCTGTATCAAAGGAGCTAACAAGCATCTTCAATCTGGCTTGTCTTTTGATAGCTTATAACTGCATCATGAGTTTGGAGCTCTTCAGAACAGGGTTAAATTTCATTCTGTGCTGCTGAAAGGGCTCTGGGTTTATCTTTCTTTTGTCTGAAAGAGTATGTTTTTGTGGTATATAAAGACTTTTCAATGAGCAAACTGTCAGAGGCATTTCAGTATTTAATTTCATGATTCCAGTTTGTACTTCCTTTTTTTTCTGTAAAATGCTTTGTTATTTGTTGACTGAAAAGCATTTTCTACAATGTTGGTCTAAGAAAAAGTGAGTAATATAGCCAGCGTTAAAAAAATTAGAAATTACCTGTGTCTGGAACCTCTCAAAACACATTAATCTGGCAGCCTTGCAAACCTCTCTCCATCTGGTTGGTTGTAAAATAGGCATGTGAGGTGAGCTATAGAGGCAATTCTGATATGTTGAATAAGCCAGCTTGGTGGCTTCTTAGCACCAACGTGTGCATACCAATTGTATAAGAATGCACAGTACTGGGAAAATGTAGGAAAGCGTTGAATTTACGCTGCTGAACTTAGTTTATATGTACATGAAAATCTGTGGGATGAGGTTTTATACAGCTGATGCCACCTAGATAGGAAAAAAAAGTTGGAAGTAATTAAATTTGAGGCTTTTTAGAACCCCTCTGTGTCATAATCCTCTATTTCTCCTTAGGGATTCCTAACAGCTATGAAGCAAGAGACAACTCGCATGAATTTAGCAAAGGGGTGGGCACTCGACAGTGTTGTTTTACACAATGAAGTGACCAAGATGATGAAAGAAGATGTTGCTGGCCCTCCCCCTGCTGACATCGGCGGGGTTTACATACATGGCCTTTACCTTGAAGGGGCAGGCTGGGACCGCAGGAACAGTAAGCTGGTTGAGTCGCCACCAAAGGTAAGGATCAGCTGAGTGTAACTGACTGTGGCACTATACAGTGTGCTCAGAGAACACCACGAAGTATGTTGAGTGCCTGCAGCAGTGGTTTCACAACAGGTTTTAAAAGGGTAAAACACTAGAAAGGCTGGAAAGAGGACAGTTTTTACCCACCAGAAGCAAAGAAAAAGACTTCTGTCAGAAGATGAATTTAGGATGCATTGAACTAGAGCAGACCAGATCAGATGCTGGGCTTCTTGGCTTCAGGGACCCTAGAAGCACAGTTATGTTTAAACAAAACAGTGCAAACCATAGTCAGCCTTCTTTTGACCAACCAAGTGGGACCCTATCAAACCTTACAAAGCCTTAGACTGATTTGCTATGGAGGCCAGTGTTTGGTTGACTAGAAATCCCTGGTGTTTGTCTTTTAATATGAGGAAGAGTATTAGTTTTGAGCTTATACTCAGTTATCCATGCATGGAGTTGCATTTTGCTGATGTGACTAAGCAGATTTATATGCAGCAATGGTTAGATGCTGTGGTCACCGATCAGGGAAACTGGGGCAAAACATGGGAAAAAAGACAGTGGTTGCTCTCCCTCCTAGAACCATTCTGTTGTTTTCCCATCTACTTCCGTGGCATGCAGTTTTCCAGTTTTTCAGATACACTGTCCTGCTTCTCTAATGCAGAACCCTGTGTCTCTTTTAACATTCTCAGGTGCTATTCACAAGCCTTCCTGTGGTCCATGTGTATGCTGTTAGCACAACAACAATAAAGGACCCAAAGAAGCAACAAGGAAATGTGTACTCCTGCCCTGTCTACAAAAAGCCTCGGAGAACAGATCTAACTTACATTTTCTCTTTGTATCTGAAAACAGTGCAGAATCCTGATCATTGGACTTTAAGGGGAGTTGCACTGCTCTGCAGTCCAAAATAATGACAGAGAGGTATTATAAAAAGAACCACCAAGTAAGGTTTAGCTGCAGTCAGTAGGACTTGCATCATTATTGTCAAAGTGGTGGCTACCTTCTTACAGGGGTGTGGGAATTAGCAAATGCTGTCTAGAGATTATGTTAATTGTACATAGATCAGTTTGCTCTGTTCACAGCAAAAATACTAAATGTGTTTGTCCTGGGATTATCAGAGGAAAACATCTGCAGGTGTAAAATGGGGCAACTGTTATAAAGCAAGTGAGAATATAATCAACTAACTTGTTCATAATAGAATCACTATGAAAAAACATGCTTATGATAGTGACAAGTGCTCTAACATTTATAGTGGCTCTTTTGTAGATGTTCTTAATACAAGAATTTTTCATAATATAATACAATTATTTTTAAATTCCACTTTGTAGTTAAAAACTTATCATCCATAGCATTATTAAAGCTGTAATGACAAGAGAATTAAACATGTGGTAAAACTTTACATTTATCTGCATATATTCCAATGCACAGTTCCTTTGATTTCGCATTTGTAAACTTACTGTGTGGTTTTAGGAATGGATGTTACCATTTTCTTAAACAGTCACTTGTTTATGTAAATGATTTTAGAAGCCATACAAGCAGGCGTGTTTATCTTTGCCCAAGCAGTGGCCTTTGCACATATTAACTAAGTTCTAAACCTATATCCCCTTGTAAGGAAGGTGTGCACACACCCCATAATTAGTGAGAAAAAGATTTTGAAACTTTTCTAAGTAAACACATCTGAACACCAGTTTGGCTCTATTAGTATTCACTCCATTTGCATTAGTGTCTGAATCCTGTAAACTCAAACCTCTTAATTGTTTGTCATTCTGTATTTTGCATCGGCTTAGGTAAAAAAAAAAAAAAAAAGTGGCACGCAGGCCATTTCTGGGAGGCTCACCTAAAATTGTTGAAGTCATTTTTGTGTTAACCACCATTGCTTTCTACCCTGCAAATGAAAGGTGATTGCTACTTCTCTTTTAATAGATAGCTATTGGCAGAAAATGTGTTTGGTTTTTTTCATACCATGAATTCAAAGCAAAAGAAATTTCTGTTGGATGTTATGAAAGAAGAACTTGCAGGCAGTGCTTTGTTACTATTTTTTATCTCCTTGTTAACACTTTCAATTTTTGTCTAAACATGTCAGTTTCTTTTCAGATAGTGTCTAAGAAAGTAGTTTATCCCTTCCCATAACCAGTTTGACTCTGCAGTTAGCAATTACAGAGCTCTTCCCATGAGGAAGTTTGATATTCACACTCCCACCCACAATTAAGTGGAAAGTGCCAGCTTTCTTCTTGGAAAACAGAGCAGGCAGGGACAGGATGCCTTTCTTCCAATGAGCCAGAACCAACAGTGCTGGCAAGATTATCTTCCCAAGTGAAACCAACTGTTCAAAACCATACACACCAGGCCTCCCTGCAATACAGCTGTACGTCAAGCAATTTCATTGAGAATTTAGTTTCTGAGAAGGCTGAAAGATTTGACTTCACATTATGAAAAAGGTAGAAGAGACTTCAAGCAGCAAAAGGTTGTGCTGTTGTTAACCACAGTGTTCTCATCCCCTACCTGTATGAGGAGATATGAAGTAAATTAACTTTGATTGGAAACTGCACCACTTCCTTTCTTTGTCAAGTAAAATAAGAACATTAAATGCTATATAAAGAAAATCTGTAGGCAATTACATTCTAGCAGTTAGTGTTCTTCTGTATAAAAATGCGAAGAAATAACTTAGGTGAACCCCAACATTTTCATTTCCATAACCAAACCTTGTTTGTCAGTTTAGGAAAATGCCAAATCTTGCAGAACAGAATGCAGGCCATATTCCTAAAGCACCAGACAAATCAGTATTTCACTGAAGATAGCTACAGTTTTATATGGAACTGGAAGAAGAACATAAAGTCACTTGGTTCCAGAAAGACTTCCTGTAACTAGTAAAGAGACCTACCAAAGAAAACCTCCAATCTATCCTATAAGCAACACTTTATTTCTTTTGGCACGTAATTACCGGAGAGTGGAGATGTACAGTTTACTGTTGAAAGAAATGCCTTCCTCTCCCTGACTCCCTCTCTTGCCCTATCCTGCCCTTCCATTCAGTGGAGTGGCTGCTCCCAATCTGACAACATTAATTTGATTTGAAATGCCTCTGACATAGTATAACATTGACCTTCCCCAACCAGTGTTCCCTAGTTATGATTGCTAAAGCTGTTTCACTTCAAATGGGATGCACACCAGGCTAAATGAAAGAACTGGCAGGCAGAATAATTCAAATAAAACAAATTATATTTAAATTATAGATTAACAATTAGCTGGGAGTCCTCAAACAATGTATATAGATAACCAAGTTACGCTCTGCTGTTAAAATGAATCAGAGATATTAAATACAATCATACAGCTTTTGGCAATATTGTACAAGTTTCACACAGATGGTAATGACTAACATTGCTTTAGGTAAGTGCTTTGAAGGCAACTCCATTTAAGAATGAAGAGAGCAATACAGTCCTGCACCCCATGTCAGCATACAATCATGTTTACAAACATATCTGATGTCAGGGCACTGGCTCCTGAGCATTGCAAATAAACAACATTCCATACTCCAAAGGGTGTCTGTCTCGTAATCCCTGAGGCTGTGGCTAGTCAATAACGATGATGATAGGAAAAAAAGAATTGGGTTATGGATTGGCCCTGTACATCTGTGACTTTGTAGAATAGATTTTAATTGCAGTGAAGTTCAGAAAAAGCACAGAGAGTGGAAAACAATGTGATTCCTGTCTGGTCAGTTTTGCTCATAAGCCCTATGATCCTGTATATAGAATAATAATTTTTTAAAAGATCTCAAGGAAACCTCGGTCACAATATTCTAAATTTTCTATTTATCCAGAACCCATGCATTCATCTTATTCCACTTTCATTGCTTCATACCATTGCCTTTCTCAAAATCTCATCTTTCTAAAACATGAACACAATAACTCATTCTTTTTTCCTCCTGCTATTCCATATTTAATGTGTAATCTTACTTTTTATTCTTACTCCATAAGTGTAGAAAATGCATTGCTTACTTACACTCAACTTTCTTGTTCCAGAACTCTGGAAATTACCTGTAGTCATTTCAGGACCTTCTCTTTTCCACTAAATAAAAATACAATTTACCCAAACCCTATTGTTCCTGCCCCATTTTTTCACACTTTGGATAAAGCAGGAATATCCCCGAACTGCTGTTTCTGCCAGGGCCATTTAATGATCGTATTTTTATAGCTAAATGACATTTTCCATAGTACTTCTTTTTGCTAATAGGAAGTAATAGCCTTGTTACTGTTTTCTGATTAGAAGAGTTGGTATAAGATAATGGAAATAAATTTTATCCTGTTGTACATAAAATGATGAGAGTGACTAGGCTGCAAAGTGACTGCTACATCAATCTCCCTTTGACATTGCGAGTTCCATTTGGGTTAATGATGGCTATAGGCACACGCCAGGACAGAGGGGGAGCCCCTTCATTCAGTTTGCATGGCTTGACTCTTGTCAGGAAGACAACACTACAAGACATCTCTGTAAATGATAGAACAACACCAACACATTTTGTGAGATAACACAAATTCACACATTTTTCTAAAGCTGAGTGAGTACATACTGTGTTCTCTCTTGCTCAGTAAGGACAGTATGGTGTGTTTGCTCACTGATTCCTTATGCCGATGGCTTTAAGTCTAGCAAAGGGACGTCATCATCACCTCCTGCTCCTTCTTTTCTTTCCTGCTTAAGAACGACTTCAGGGAGAGTCACTCCTATTTCAGTTGCCTGGGATGCACCTTTTGTTGCACTATTCTTGTCTTTCTTTACCTTAGTGATCACTTCTGTGTAAGAGATTTCTTCAGTGAAGGGCTCTGCTGCTGCGAGCTCTGAGGCAATGTGTACATCGGCTTCCTGGATCCCCTCCTGACCTTCGGCTCCTGTTCGTTCTTTATTTTTTTTATGGATCTTGAACATCTCCTTTGCTGGGGCAGCTTGTGAAATGGTTTTCTTCATCCTTATCCCAGATTGTTTCAGTCTCTCTCCTGACTGTCTGATCCTCTCTCTCCTCTCAGGGGTCACTATTCTAGTTTGAAGCCTGTTTACTTTCTTGCCAAAATTTTGTCTTGTCTTTTGGATATTTTCCTTTGAAAATGCCTTTTTGATATCATCAATGCGCCTCATGCCTGATTTCTTGAATTTGGTTGCTTTGCTTTCTTCGATATAATATTCTTCATCAGAAGACAGATCATCAGGTGGGAGGAAATCATCCTCTAGAGTTTCACCTGGTGTCATCTCTTTGATAACAGAGAGAGATGAAGGACACTCAGTTTCCTCCTGTGAATGAAAGCACAGAGTCATCTTCCAGCAAGTGTATTTCAAAAGGATGGTGATTC
>JAOXXN010000395.1:89760501-89785368 GCA_026770055.1 Myrmophylax atrothorax | reverse complement strand
GAACTAATGACTCACTGTGGTGAGATCATTTTTAAGAATGTAGTGGGCTTCTGATTGTACAATATGGATAAAGAAAAAAATCTTTTAATTTTTGAATAATTTAGTCAGAATCATTTAAATTGTTAAATGCTTTTTGATTGTAGAGAAATGATAGCTCTCACAGCTGATTATTCAGACTAACCTGAACAGAAGTGAGCAGTGACCTGTACAACCTACAACATCCTTTGTATTCCCTATTATAGTCTCAGGGCACATAGCACTCTGGGGTCAAAGACCTCACTAGAAACTCTGAAGTAACTCGGCATTTTTAATCATCCTGTCAGCCTGGGGAGAAGGGCTGCCTGCTACCATATCTTTTCCTCAACCACACGGCCTTCTAAAAATGAATGTTCTCAATTCCCTAATCATTCTGCTCAAGGATGATCACTTTGTCTCTTTTTAATGTGAGGATATTGCCAACTCTTTTCATCATTGCTGAGGTCTCTTGGGATAATCTCTTTCAGCTGATGATCCTTTTCAACCTGCCTATTCCTTCTATCAATGACAAGATCAAAGCTATCCACTTGAGAGAAAATCTTTGGTATTTAATTGGTGTTTCCTTTTTCCTCATATGCCGATGTTCCGGTAAAAGTTAAAACTAAAATCCACACGCACTCACTCATGCAGACATTCAATCCCAGCTACACACAGGTCACTGCCCTCATCACAATGTCCCAAACAGTTCATCAGAAAAAAATTTCATTACAGAAGAGCTGTCAATCACAACCACAGAGTAAACAACTTGTTATATCCATTTGTAACATACAGTGAAGGGAGTACACCGACTGTAGCTATTAACAGACTCCCACTCAGTATAGCCAAGCTTCAGTCATTCAGGCCCTGGCACTGCAGCACTATGCCTACATTGGTATAAATCAACAGTGTGAAAATCATTGCACTTGTGTGAAAGAGATTTTTGTAAGTGTACCCGTGCCTTAAAGCTTCAATGCACTCTTGACCACCTAGGGTGTTCCAGTTTGTGTGGAGTGATGCAGTTATCTGCCTCCAGAAAAGTGTTAAATGTCAGATCCTAGAGGGATCAACATATCAGCCCCTCCTCCATGCAAGTGCAAAAAGATTCTTCAATCTACCTTACAAAAGGAATAGAAGTTAAAGAAGGACTCATTCATATTCTCACTGGCAGTTCTTCACTACAGTAGGAAGAGGAAGCGAGAAAGAGAACAACAAAAAATGCTGATTACCTTCTTGAAAAGTACCACCTAAGAATTAAACATATATAATAGGGTGCAGGTCATTCTTGTCCAGCAAAACCCACAGAGCTCAGAAACTCTGACTGAGGGCAATTCTTAGAAAAGTACACATTGTGAGAGCCACCTTTTTTATCAAGTATCTGAAAAAACCAACACCTGTTATTTATAGCAGCATGTAAATCAATTTTCATCATATTTTACTATATTTAAAAATAAACAATAACTCATATCTTGCCAGCAGGAAAATTTACATTATGTAAAGAATACTGTTTTAAGAACAAATGCTTTCAAAGCACTGATTCTGCTGCAGCCATTCTGGTAAAGGCCTATCAATGAAATGGCATTATGCCATCAGCCAGGGGAGTCAGAGATATTTATTACCTTTAGCTGGGAAATGATTTGCAAGGAAAAAGTGGAAGTGCCTGTTCTCCATCCCATCATGATGATGCAGCTTTCAATAATTGTAATAATAGGTCATATTGGGCTTGTACTTTCTCCTGAACACCCATGATAAGTAATTCAGTCAGAAAATCTGGGAAGCACAATTTGGCTGCATATGGTACTAACATAACATTAAAGAGGTAATATTTCCTTCAGCTTTTTTTTTTTTTAACTATTTTTTCCCAGTAGTAGAAAATGAACGAGTTCAGAAAGCTGGATTATGCAGGACAATTTGTCAGCTGCACATGGTGGTGAATACACCCCATGAAACACAGGGCTCCATTCATTGCAAATGATGTTATTTATGTACAAACAGATGCAAGACCAGGGTGTAAAGCTGAGCAGTGGGGGTGCATTATGTTACTCACGAGGAGTGGTATTTTCACAAAAGCCTAATGAGGAATACAACAATACAACTCATTTGAAAGAAGTTTTGGTGACTTGCTGGTAAAAAAGGAGCAACTATGCTTCTGGCAAAAGATTAAACACTTACTTTCTACTCATCTAGGTAACAAGAAAGTTCCAACAAATGCAGGATCAGACCATTAAACAAATGGGTTTCACAGCACTCACTGACAAGCCCCCATGAACTGCCTGCTCTATTTGTATGGATCCAAGCAAGACCATGCTGTTTCATGAAACCACTCTTGAAACTTTTCATGATGTGATTGAAAGAACAGTGTTAAAATATTTACAAAGTAGAGCATGCACGGGAATATTTGTTGTCATGAAGGGTTTGTGGGTCTGAGTTTCAGTTTGTGCATACCCTGTTATACACTGAGACAATGAAAAAAGCCCCAGTTTGTCAGCAGTATGAAAGCCTGGGCAATGCTGCAAGTTAAACAAACCATGTTTTGAAATTAGTGTTAGAAGAAAGTCTCTGTACCAGGAAGACCGAAAACATTTTTGCTATTTGCACTTCTACCTAATACGGTGAAAAAAATAACAGAGATGAATGTCAGGCATGGTTTGTATGACAAGATTTACAGGCCCTGCCTCATATTACCTTTCGGAGAGGCAGCAAATAGTCCTTGCTGATCTGCAGTTAATCTTACACGACTGGCTCAGAAACCTACCAACACTAATAATAGACCCTGTGTACTGCTATCAGTAGGTTCATGCTGAAAGACATTGAGGAGCACAGCTCTGTGTTAAAGAAAGCACAAAAGAACTCTTGTGTCGGACAGACTGCATCTTTTGGTTTGTTAACCAACACCTACCAGCAGCTACCAAGGAGGTGGCAAAGTGACAGGACTACAAGAAATTAGGTGTAAGGTTACCTGATAGATTACGACCCGGAATTTGTTTTTGTTCAGCATCTCCTCTTGTTTCGCTTTCACCTTCCGCACGCTCGTGCTCTGCCTCTCCACGCGCGCCCGCACCTCCTTCATGGTCGAGCTCACTTTGCTCGTTTTCTCCAGTAACTTGTTCACCATGAAGCCTGTATTGCCATGAGCCTGGGCAAGCTTTAAAATGTCAATCTGTATGGTCTTGATGGCGTTTTCCATCTCCCTGTGCTTCTCCTCTATCCTCTTCTGGCTTGCCTGCACACTGTCAACAATGTTGGCCACTTTGTCCAGGACTGTCACAATCGTGTAAGCTGCATCTTGTTCCTCCTCCTCCTCGATGACGCTGGAGAGACGATTTTGCTGTGTTTTGTCAGCCTCTGGGGTGATTTCACGGCGATCCATTTTGCCTGCCTTCAGCCAGGTTGGAGGGAGGCAAAGTTTCGGTGATCCTGCCAGAGCGGTTGTGGCTCTGTTGCAGGGAGCCAGGGTGACAGCTGGCTCGGGCGATGTTCAAAGTAGGGCGTGAAACGCAGCTCCTGGAGCTTGCTCAAATACTTCTGACTACAAAATATCCACACATGATTGTTCAGATACTTTCAGCAACATGAAACCCCTAAAATTAGGAAGCAATATCTGGAAAGCAACATACGTTTAAAGGGTCACGCTTCTGTACTGATGAGGTTATTAGTGTTAATCCAGGAAAGTTAAGTAACTTGCTAATTAAGCAGGAAGGCAAACTTGCATATTTTAAAGATCTACTTTTGTTTTCCTGTTACTGGAGTGCTTTCCTCTGAGGGAATTCAAAAAGCAGTCAGGAAAATTTGCATGGTTGTGTTTTTTCCAGCAAAACAACTTCAGGTTTTCAGCTCGCTGCAATTACCCCATAGGGTAACAAATAAACACACTAAACCAGAGGCAATATAGTGAAAACGTTGTATTGTGACATGCTTTTCCAGTTCAAAATGTTGAAAGCATTTTTCTTTTATTGAACAAATTATTAAATCCTACATGCAAAATTCTGAAAGCCTAAACTACATGTTAAAACAGCTGAACACATCCTATTCACATTTTATCTTGGGATCTTTCAAACGACAACTAACAGTCTATTAATATAACTATGACCAGCAGACTAATTTGGATGGACTTCTTTAGCTCTTGAAAATACTCTATACAAGAGCACTAGTAATTCATTCACTTTTATTTTTTTTATTTTAATCACAAACACTATACAACCCATATTGTCGGTGTTAAAACATGTATTTCCCTTAAAAAAGTTTAAGAAGTATTAAAACAGCTTTTAACAGTGATAAAGTAGGCTTTATTCCAATTGTTTGTGTTCAATTATTCAACACCAATTTTTACAATACTAAATCTACTAAGCCCTACTTCTTTTGGACCTGTGCCATCAGTTCTACCAGGTAACTTCCCGAATTACGAAATTTATAATTTTCCTCTTTAAAAATAATTTGTTGGATTTATGAAGATGGCAGTGCTTAGACCCAGCCCACACATTTTTTATAAATATGTTACAACTACACACAGCACACAGCTTCACAGTTCATGCGATAGGCAGTGTCTAAAAAATCAGTTACTAACTTCCAAAAACATTTAAATAGCTACGGTATTTAAACACAGTGTTTTCTAGTTCCTCATAAGAAAAGTAAGCTGTAAACATTTTTACCTTTAGTTCATGCCTTGTTTGTTAGGTAATGTGGACTTTTTTTGTTGGTTTGTTGGGGTTTTTTTAAGTCTACAACCATTGTTGGAATAAATCTGTGTTCCCAAAAATATTACATTCCATGGATAAAGCACAAGTCTATTATATAACCATGTGATACAGATACAGGAAATTAACTACTGTCTTCAAAAACATAAAAGTAAAGATACTAAAACAGTCCATAGCTGTTAGAGCTGATGCTTTCAGAATACAGACCAACATTGTTACACTAAAAATGTTCAAAAATAAGGCCTCTGAAATAAATATTTCCATTCTTTAAAAAAAGATATAATAAAAATGTACATCACATGGTCAATGTAGGTATAAAAAGCACTAGGTTAAACCATTCTGGATGATGTATCTGAAGTAAAATGGCCTAGGTTTTGCTTCTGCCGACGTCCTCTATTGTTTTTGGGGCATTTTCTGTTAAAAAAAAAAAAAAGAGAAAGAAATAAAAAAGGAGGGCTGATATCATACATGCCGCATAAAATTAGGCCTAACAATAACATGATTACTTAATATTCTGTACTTAGCAATAGCAAGCAGTCTATGAGCTGTGCTGACCGACAGATGCTCCTGCTGTCTGTACTGGACTGGGGATGTTTGTAGCACCCCACATCATCCAGAAGGGAGCTCTGCTTGAACTTGAGATTGAAACCAGCAAGGTGCTTCAGCCTTGATCCAGCAAAACCACATTCCGTGGTAAATAATTTCATTAGTTTTACTTTACACATATTTCAAACTTAACCTCAGTGGACGATAAGACTGGCTTAGTCAGCCCTTTGAAATGCTGAACCTCCAGGTGCCTGGCTGCTCATGGCAGCCCGTGAGACAGAGATCATCCATGAGTCTCTGTGACTCTGTGAAAGGTTATCCCTTTCTTGGGGCCAGACACAGAGCTGAGGAAGAATTCACAAAAGCCATCCATTCTGAAAGGAACAGGGCTTACTCAGCCTATCCAACAGCAGGCAATGTGTGATAGAGCAGTCCTGCTGGGGTGCAGCAAGACATGAGTGACTGTGGGCTGGGGAATGATCACATAGACATTGAAAGAACAGCTGAACCATAGCCTTCCACATCACTGCTTTGGCCAGCAGGGTGTTGAGGGAAAAAGGGGTTACATCAACTGCATGAGCCATGGAATTCTTTTACATGTCCAGGCTGCATTTTGTACATGTACCTATATCTGCTAGGTTGAACTTCACAAGGAGTGTAGGGCAGGAGGCCTGCATTGTCCATTCACAGGGGTCCCACTCTATATCACTGAGTTTGAGAAGCAATGCACTAATGCAGTACCTGGAAGTTTTATAGACCAAAGTAGACAGAGCTGAAAACCTGAAGGAAAACTCGAGGAGGAAAAGGCAAAGTGAGCCATGGATGCCCAAATAGAGGACTTAAATGCTTCATGCACCTATAAGGTAACTAAGTCATCTTTAGTCTATCCCAGAGTCCTTAGTCCTTGCTTGGTTGAAGTCCTTGAACTGAATCCTTTGTCATCAAAAGAATCCATGCCTCTCATCTCAGTTTTTACATAAGGTGAGAGTTTGAGACGACCCAGAAACCTGAACTCTGTGCTTGTCCATCTTTACATTTCATAAAATAGGTTCCTATGGAGAGTGTCTAACAATGGCACTCATTGCACAATAATTTTCAGGAAGTATATAACCAAGGGATACTTTCTCTGTGTAACACAATTTACAGTGGTACTGCATGGAGCAGCATCTTGTCAACCTCTCTGGTTTCCCTGGGTAGTGGCCAGGGATCAGAGCTTCTGTAAGATATCAGCAATGCTTCAGTAAGTCCAGTGAAGGTCTAACAGAGTAGCTGACCTTTTGGATGTGTTTCAAGGCTGATCTGTTCTGCTATGTATTTGGTCTGGAGATTCAGAGTGGTTACTGGTGGTTTCTGATTTAAACAAATCTGTCTATTGTGACCAAAAATGAAAGGGGAAGATAGGATGTTACATAATCCTTCTGCTTCAGTTATCAGGTAATTTTTATGGGGGTATTTTAGTATATATGCTAAAGCAGACAAAACGTTCGGCATCATACATTTAAATACAGAAAAGCATATCCATACAATGTGTGGGTTTTCACTGCTTTTGTCTTTACCTACCTTGTTATGCACATGACAATTGCAACTATAATGGCAATCTGTACAGCTCCAATTATTGCTGCAATAAGGACATGTGTAAGCTTTTGTCTACTTGGGACAACATAAAGAATACTAAAGTCTGTCTTTTCACAGTGTTGTCCAGTATATCCTGATTCACACCTGAAAAAGAAAAGGAATATTTAATGGAATCTGTAATTTGACATCAACCCAGTCATTTTGCAGAGGAAATTAGAAAAGTAAGGTGACTCCAGTTGAGAAGGAGCTGGTGAGAAGGTGGAGGTGTGGTAATACTTGGGTTGGAGAACGGTTTGGATTTCTGTGGCGGAAGAGGAGACAGAGCAAATAGATACGCTCTGCTTTTTCTGGCTAAGGTTTCTAGTGGCCCTCTGAAAAGACACCAGGGTGATGAAGGCCATGATTTGTTAAAAGAAATAGCTGGGATCATTATTATATAGGTGCAGTATTTATGAAGAATGAAGCAACTGGATGAAACAAGTAGGCAGGGCTAAATGAAACACAAGGAAGCATGCTCATGAAACACAAAGTGACCATACTTGCTCAGCTCCATTGCCAATAAAGGACAGAAATGACAAAGAGAAACCTTGAAATATGGGGGGAAAGCAAGATTCCTTTTTAAGCTGAAACCTACAAAAGTGGAATCTTGGAAAAACCTACTAAACAATACCAGCTTCAAACTCCCTCCTGCCTTTTCACCGAGCCAAAATTTGATAGATTGAGTTAGAAAATCCAATGGTTCACAACTGCTCCAGTGAGAGTTCACAAAATAATAATAAAAAAAAACTGGCCAGGGGTGGGGATGAAATGGCTGCAGACAGAAGAGAAGCAGCTGCTCCAAATGGTATCTTGCCTGAGCAAAGCAGCAGTTAGCTCAGTATGAAATTCAGCAGAGGCTGTTCCTGTTCAATGACAATTCAAGCAATGGGAGATGTGCCAGTGGAAACTCTCTGGAGCAATTCGTGTCCCCGGGCAAAAGTGGCTGAAGCATAGCAAGAAAAGGCAGGAGCCACTCAAGACGCTGAGCTGAAGTCTGCAGAATCAAAGGCCACCACTTACAACCCTGAGCAAGTTCCTTGTACAGCTGTCCTTTAGAATCGACTGATGCAAATGCATCATTATGGACAACTGAATCATACATTTGGCCTTCAGCTCAATAGTAGAAAGCTGGAGAGGAAAAACTCACATGCAGGCAGAGAAACAATCTTGTAAACTGGATCTGACAAGCCTGATTGCAACACAAAATCAGACTCATCCATTCAAAAGCTCTGTGCTAGAGTAGGAATTAGTTCTGTTTGGAGCAACAAAATAATTACACCAAAGACCTTTCTACAACTGCTAATGCACTTCCTAATCCCCCTCTGCATGCAAGGATAATAGCTCGGGTTTGTATGTTCATAATCTTGTGACTCTACTTTCTCCAGTCATAACCTGCTGTGTAAGGAGTTTTGGTTCAGGCATGAAGCAAGTTCCAGTAAGAGTTGTTAAAGAAAAACCCCATGTACTGTAAGTATGCTCAGTGGTAGCCAGGAAAGGAATAAAGGGAACTCTCTATAAGCATGCAAGAAGAATGAAGACAGGGAACAAGTTGGTCATCATGCAAAAAGAAACAAATAGGAAAAGTTCTTGCTAGTCAAGAGGGCTGAATTCTTACTGTTACTTTGGGGTTATTTTTCATTAAAGAAGGTAACAGTTGAAATGTTATCAATGTGAGAGCTGCTTTAATGCAGAGAAGGCAAAATAAAGCCTTCAGCAATAATTCAAAGATGCTTTCTCAGAAACACTGAAGTGACAAGAAATTATTTCTGAGAAACAGTGGCTGTAGATTCAGGTAGGATGAAGTGCTATGCACTAGTTCAAGCTACCTTAAACTAGCAGAACAGATTTTAAAGCACTCTGCTGCAGCAATATATAACAAGATAATATAGCATTAGTATAATAGCAAGATCAATAGAGGTCAGCAAGGATTTATCAAAATAAGCTGACCTGTCAATTAATTAAGATTTCTTTGTAAAGGGTTGAACTGTGCCTCCTTGATGAAGCCTGCCATGGAGACAGGGCAGAACTGCATTGCCCAAGGAGGGCAGCAGGAGGCAAAGCAGCTCCCAGCCGTGCAAAGGCAACTAAACTCAATAACTATGCAATTGACTGCTACAAAACCTTCCTCCCACCTGCCTGCTGGCAGTCCTAGAGGTGTGCTGTGCAATAAGCAAGAAGATTCATTGCCCCCAGTGAAAGCAAAAGTCAGAATTTTCTCTGCACAGGTATTTTCTGAGTTTTACAGGTCATCTGATACCTCATATATATCATTACCAGGAAATGAGGGCCAAATTAAACAATGTATATGTTAGATATGTATGAGAATGGAAAGCATTTGAAAATAACAATTTGCTCCTAGCATTCACCATTACATTTTCCTTGCTAGAGAAAGAGAGAATTTTTTTCTTTGCTAGAAGTACATGATTGCTAGGGTGGATTGATGTCTGATATAAACCATTTGTTTCCTTAATAACTCTGCTTCAGTAGGAAACATGTATAAAGTATGACACCATTAGTATTTTAATAGGCAATAAAAATCCAAAGGACATCAGATACTGAGGATTAAGAACTGATAGTCACAAACTCTTGACTGGGACCACGTGAGGCTTGTTGTGCTACCTCCAGTGCTGAGGTACTATTCAGGTTGGTTAAATGCATAGTTGAAGGTAGTAACAGTAAATATAACTGGAAATAGGATTTAAAGGGACAGTACATTAATTAAGTTAATCAAAACATTGCCTATTAGTAATTGCTAGACTAATAATAAATATATAAATGAATATATACATTGACTCATAAATTAATATATGATTAGCACCTTCCAGAAAAAAACTTCTGAGGAATTCAAAATGAGTTAATTCAGACAGGAATGTTTTCCTTGAAATACCTCTACTTCAAATATTTGGGGGACAAATACATTATAAATTGTGTTAAATACAGTTCCAGATCAAAAGAGTACTGTAATCAGATAGTGCTGCCTAATGCCCATCAAGATGATAATGGAGATGCATCCAGTTTCCCAAGAGAAGCAAAGCCATGTTGAGTTCTCTTGATTCCAGTCAAAAAAAAAAAAAAAAAAGGGAAAACCAAAACAATCCTATTGGAAAGGTGAAAATAGACATGAAAGGGTTTTGCATGGGAAAAGAAGTAATATAAGCTTTCAAATGCTTAAGTTGACAACCATACTGGCTCTGCCTTTTGGGCTTCCTGCTCTCTGATCAGATTGAAACTCTTCAATCTTGGCAGTGGAAAAAACACCTAAATATTGCTGATCAATAAAGATCAAGGGAGAAAATGTGAAAGTATCCAATGGATTTACTGCTGAAGTTTCAAAAGCAAATGAAAGCAGAGAGTTATAGCATCTTTAGCCACATTAATCTGAAGGTACAAGCCTGCAAGATAAAAGTTCAGGAGTGAAACCTCCTAATAAGTAGGGCACTGCATCTTATTATGAAGAACTGGCCTTTTTCTGCAAACAACTTTAAAAATAAATTTTCTTTTTGGAGGGAAACAAATATACAGAATTTAATTGGTTAAATCTAAAGGAAAAAAGTGAACTGAGAGCTAAGAACATTCAGATGTCCTGGGAAACACTGAGTGGCTTAATACTGAGTGTACTAAGCTGCTAGATTATACTGCAGACAAAAAGTGTGGGCTAAAGAATATTTTGCAATTTTATATTCTCTATGTGATGGCTGTTATTGTGAAAAAGGGCAATAAATTTTAAAAATAAGATATTGATACTCCAGAGAGAGTTTATGACAGGAGGAATAAAATGTACAGATAGCATAAGAACAGACTGAGAGATCAATGGGGAAAGCAGAGTCATACAGAGAAGCCATGCAAGGCAAAGGACTTTTTAAAGTGGTTTTTTTTTTGTTTTGGTTGCTTTATTTTTTTTCTCTAGATAGGATTTAGCAGCTGAAAATAAGAAGACAACACCAAGGCTACACTCCTCAGAGGGACTCAGCTTCTGAACCACCTGACTGACAGAGCCTCTCTGCTGAGCATCATCTCCCTCACGGCTGCAGCAGCTGGGCGCTGCTCATGGCATGGGGATACAGCTCCTGTGCCACTGCTTAGATAACTGCAAAGTGATGCATCCTGTAATTATGTCTAGAGAGCATTTTGATTAAGCTCCACAGTCATTTCAATCACATTTTGGAAGCATGCAGGACTTACCGGCAGGAAGCCTTCTGAGTGGAATAAATGAATTCACATTTTCCATGTATACAGTAACCATTGAAGCTTTCTGAACAAGGTATGTGGTTTCCAATGTAAATGTCTTCTCTTTGATCACTGGCATCTTGAAAAGAAATATACATAAACAATTATACATGGCTATATGATACTAATTAAAAACTCCCAACCAAGAATAGCATATCCTCAAAAACTTGCAGTGAATAAAGGAATACAGAATAATAAAGCAGAGGCTTAAAGGGAAAGTTTCAGAGGCACCTACAAAGACTTGCTAGAATGTATTGCACTGAGAAATGATCCTCAGAGACATCGAAATACACTTCTTAGATAAGGTTTCTCGAAAATGAGAAAAGTGTTCATGACAGAAACAAGCCAAAGCAGGAAGATCAGCAGAAACTTCGTCAGTGGCACTGGGGCAAAGAGCTAAAACATAAATACAGAGAACTCTCTCCCATGTGTAAACAGAGGAAAAAATCCCCTCTTAAAAGGGTTAGAAAGAAGTTGAACCATATTTTTTGATTACTGGAGAGAAAACCACTCAATAAAGCCCAGATTTGCCTGGTATCACTGGTCATTAAAGCTGAAATCAAACACACTTCAATAGCAGTCTTCCTCAGAGAAACACTTTTATGGGGAGAGAAATCAAAAATATCAAAATGTGCTTAAAATACCCATTCCTTTGGGAAGTGTGCTGGTTTTGGCTGGGATGGAGTTAACTTCCTTCATAGCAGCTCATACGGTGCTGTGGCTTAGATTTCTGGCTGAAATAGTCATGGTAACACACTACTATTTTGGCTGTTGCAGAAGGTGCTTGCACAGCATCAAAACTTTCTCTGCTTCTCATTCTGCTTCTCCCCTCAGCAGGGAGACCAGGGGCGGGCAAGAGCCTGGGCAAGGACACAGCCAGGACAGCTGACCTGTATGATATTCCATACCATATGACATCATGCTCAGCAATAAAAACTACGGATTTGGTATCTCCACGGTGGCAGTTGCTCAGAGACTGGCTGGTGCTCATTAGTTTGCTGGTGGGACATTTTGCTTCACTTGGGTTTTTCCCCTTTTTTTTTCCCTTCCCCTTCCTAAACTTCCTTTATCTTGACCAATGAGTTTTTCTCCTGTTTGCATTTCTGATTCTCTCCTCCATTGTCCTAGGGGAAGCTGGGATAGAGCAAGTGGCTGGCAGTCACTTAGTTACTGTTCAGGTCAGCCCAGCACAGGAAAAGCAGTCCCTTCTACCCCAACATCTTTCATGCTTCTGTCATGTTACCAAAACTCTCCAAAGCTGTGTTCTTTTTCAACTCTACTTTCCCTCAAAATTTCTGTGTAAAATGTCCTAAACACAGAGGTTGCATTTCATAATGAACTTCTCTAAAGAGCAGGGATCTTAAGACATGAGCATAATTATGGAATTGTTCATTTCCATGGCAATAGACTATAGTGTCACAAATAAAAGACTATAACGAATTGCAGGTGCAAAGCAAAAAGGACTGTGAAGAAACAGTCTCTGAAACAATTGCAGATATTTGAAATAACACCAGCAAGAAAGAGACTGTATTTGTACAAGACAAAAAAATAAGGCATGATGCTGTGTTAGGTTTTTCCTGAACATTTCTGAAACGCTTTTTAATTTGTTTCAGGAGAAAAAAAGTCTCAACCATCTATTAGAGGTTTTAGATATAAGGAAGTCTGTTGATTCAGGTTATGTTTTCGAGACATAGAAGACTTAATACAAGGGAAGAACATTGTCTAATACTGACAATATGTCCACTACTGCCCTGATGGAATAGACTATGTTATGGTGTGTCCAAGAGGAGAAAAATGGGGATGTCTCATCCCAAAACTATCATCTCCCTCCTCCTTCAAGCAGTTAATTACTGTCACATCTGGTCCCAATCAAAGGCTTGTAATAAACTACAGATAATTATATTAGTCTGTTCAGAGAGCTGTGCCATGCCTGGTTTTAATATATGTACTGACACAGAATGTGAGGCCCAGTGAAAGACTGAAAGATGCATCCCCTGAAAGATGGCCAGGTAGCCACAGCCACACAGGTCAGAGGCAAAACTTACATTAAGCAAAGAGATGTTGTTAAATGCAGGAGGTGATTCCTAGTGTAAACCAGACATTTACCCTCCTATTGACAGGAATATGTTTCGAATCTGACAGATCTGCTAGATTGATTTAGACCTTCAAAGTAGAAGATTTAACTGGTGTAGGAGCCTTGAAAGAGTGACTGGATATAGGAGTTCAAATACTTCACCAGAAGGAAGACTCATGTATAAAAACTGAAACCCTGATGCTTATCTTGGTACAAAAAAACAGCAAGCCACCTGAATCTGGGAGGAGAGACCTCTCTGATGTAACTTGAGGTAGCCACTTGCACTGTGAGAGGAGGAGACTGTCAGGGTTCTAGAGACTAGAAGGTATTATACATTCAGAGAACAGGGTTCAACAAGAATAACTCACACGAATTGAAAGCAAAATCAAACAGATAGGAGTGTGAACTGTTCTCTTATCCTGGAAGAAAAAACATAACTCAAAGTAGTTCACCCCAGGCTCTCACTATCTAAAACGACCTGACTGCTGCATTAAAAAATTCAAACCAGCTTATTTTCATGAAGCATACTCCCTCCATGACCATCATTTGCTGAATGTGAGACTGCACAAGCTGTACACATTAATAATAATAATTATAAACAGTGGTTTTTCCACTAAGTAGATTTCAAGGGCAATTTATATGCAATGAATAAAAGGCTGTTACTTCTTTGGAATAGGAACCAAAAGTGGCGTTTCATTACATCACATAATAAGATGTATATTCCATTTGGTGCCTTTTATACCTTCATAATGCAAGTGAAAATTGACATTAAATCACTCCAACTGGTACATCATATGCAGCGAAAATAAGAGAATTTGTGGAAAGAGATAAATAAATGAAGCTTTTTGGCACTAAATAACTTTCCAGGAAGAACACAAGGAATATTAAAAGCCATGGTGTGATGGCTTTACTCAGGGAGACCATGGGAGTGCAAAACAAGTATAATGACAGAAAAAACTGAAGACCAGATCTAATAGAAAGGATACCAACCACTTTCAACAAAATCTGCATTAAAATCAGTGCTGAGGAGAAAGAACAGTGAGTGATGTTCATTGGGGATTCCTTCCTGTGCAGAATAGAAGCACACATTTGCGGACTGAAGTCTCTTTATAGGGAAGTTTGCTGCCTCCCTGGGGCCCGAATTAGGGATGTCACCACAAGAGGTTATTACAAACTTCAGACTACTACCCACTCCTGCTTTCATGTGGCTACTGATGATGTAGCAACAAAAAGTCTGAGGTCAATCCAATGAGATTTCAGAAGTCTCGGAAACATGGCTAAAAAAATTTGGGAGCATATATAATGTTTCCCCTCAATTCTCCCAATAACGTGGGGAGACTTGAAAGAAATAGGCGAGCCCGGGATATCAATACATGGTTCTGGGACTGGTGTTTTCACCAAAACTTTGTGGTTTTAAATCATGGAACAGACTTTGAGACGTAATGTTTGCTGGGGCCTGACAGGACCCACCTGTCCTGAAGGGTAAAATGCCATTTTGGGCATAAGCCAGTAGAACTGATTTAGAGGGATTTAAATCAGAATTGATGGGAGAATGGGATGCCAACAGCATTGCAGTAGGGAAGACACGGGTTGGCATGGCATCACCTGAGGGTGACAAGCTCTAGTGAGAACACTTGCACTGCCCTGGGAGTACAGAAAACTCAAGAGCATATCTGAAATGCTTGTACACCAACACACACACTATGAGAAATAAACAGGATGAACTGGAGGCACTGGTCAGCTCTCAGAGCTACAATATAATTGGTATTTATGTGCCTTAGTAAAATAAGTCCCACAATTGGGATGTTGGGATGGAGGGCTTCAGGCTGTTCAGCAGGGACAGGCAGGGCAGACAAGTTGAAGATGTCATACTATGTGTAAGGAGAGGTTTGATTGTGTAGCACTTACAATTAGTGCTGATGTGGTTGAGAGCCTCTGGGTGAGCGTTAGAGGGATGGAAAACAAGGGGATGTAGTAGTGGTTGTCTACTGCGGAGCACTCAGCCAGGATGTAAGTTATTCAATATGCAATTAGGAGAAATTTCTGGATTGGCAGCCCTTGTCCTTATGGGATATTTTTAACTTCACAGACATCAGCTGGGAATATAATACTCCTGTGGTGAACAGGTCTTGAAAATTCTTGATGTTAGTAGGAGATAATCACTTCTTGTCACAGGTGTTCAGTGAGCCAAGCCCCCTTAGGCTTGCTATTTGTGAATAGATGACTCATGGTGGATGTAATTGTAGGTGTCTGACTTGGCCATAGTGATCATGAAATGGTTGGGCTAAATGGTTCTGTTTTCAGTATAATGAGAAAACAAAGATATCTGAGTTGCTACCCGGGGCTTCAGGAGAAAAAAAGCTTAGAGCTATTCATGGAGCTGTTTAGCAAAGTACCCTGTCAATCTGCTTTTGAGGGCTTAGGGCTCCACAAGTGCTGGTCAATTTTGAAGAAGCACCATTCAGAAGCACAGGAGCAGACAATCCCATTGTGGTATAAGGCAAGCAATTGGGGCAGAAGACCAGCTTGACTGAACAGGGAACTCTTTGTGGAGCACAGGAGGAAAGAGAATTTCTATGACTACTGGAAGCGAGGTCAGGTCTTCACAGGAAGAGTACAGAGCTGTGGTTCATATATGCAGGGAGAAAACACAAAAGGTCTAAGCTCATTTAGAACTGAATCTGGCCAGTTTTGTGTAGGATAAGAAGAATGGCTTTTTAAAGTGTATAATAACAAGAGGAGATCTGAAGAAAGCATTGGACTGATACTTGATGTGGATGGTCATGTGACTAATAGGGACGAAGAAAAAGCTGAAGCATTAAAGGTTATTAAAGGTAAGGTAAGGTTCATATAGGTGAAACATTTTCAACCAATGTGGTTCAGTGTATTCATTTAAAACAATTTAATTTAAAACAACTTAGCAAATACAGAATTGTCCATTTTTTTTCAGAAGTTAACAGAAAAGATGAGACCATGGGGAGGAGACTTGTTTTATGGTGTTTCATCAGGAATGTTACAGCTTGGTGTCTTCCAGTAAAGTCATTTTCACAGCATTTGGAAGGAATCTAATCCTGTGGCCACTATACAGGGTAGTGAGCAGTTGGGCATCTTGGAGGAATACAGCAGGCAAAACTTACAAATCATGCACACCCTCTTGCCAGCCTGGCAATATGCTGTAAGAAAGAAGCTGTTCCCAGGTCCATCTCAATTACAGAAATCAAAGCTGTAAGGCAGGCAAGAAGGGACTTGCATGCTCTGTTTTCTCATCTTGTAAAGCCGTAACCAAATATCACAAAGTTTGCACAGTACCTTTCACTTCTGGCCGATACTGCATGCCATCATCTTTCTTTCCAACTGCATTTGTGTCATCTGTTTCTAGGTGATAAATACATGCATGGTTAGTTATTAGGAATGGCTGTTTTCCAGACCACAACATGTACACCATTGAGAAGACAGAATAATATTCAAAGCATTATTTTAAATTGCAGTAAAACTGGACACATTCCCACATTGTTCCTCCCATACAACCAGGTTGGTAGCACACATGGTCAGTAATCCTGTACGTTTTGAACTAAAAACTTTTCTGCAGTGTGGACCTATGTTATTTTGGTGACAGTCTGTTTTGGGATAGTCCAAGTTACAGATCTAGATGTAACTGGCAAAGAGATAGTGGAAAGCTGTTATTCCCATGAGACAGTGCTAACTGCAAGTCCCCAAAACCAAAGAGTCAGGCACATGATTAGCTACATGGCAGTAGACAGAGGGCATCACTGGCCCGTTCCAACAATGGAAAAGGAAATCATAGAATCACTTAGGTTGGAAAAGACCCTTAAGAATTACGGATCAATATTTGTTCAATTGGGGCACAACTCAACTCACCTTGGAAGCACATTGTACAGCCCACAGCAACAAGGGGGCACATTTCTTACACTCCCATATTCCTTTTGCTCTCCTAATTCCTACCAGCCTCTCATGTAAGAACCATTGGATAATGGTTTAGATTTTTTTAAGAGCTTTTCCTGTCTTTCCAGGTAACAACAGCCAAAGAAAAGTAATGTAAACACAGCACATATGTATGTAGTGTGAGAAACTCAATACTACAGGTGGGCAGTTCACTGATATCTGGATCAGTGGCTTCTGATCAAAAATGGAAAAGGAAAAGCCACACCCACTTATGTCAGAATTTACATTTATCAGAAAAACAAAATCAGTAAGTCTACCTGAACAGTGTCCAAGATGCCTGATGTCAATCTGCTCTTGCCTCAGACATGATGCTTCTCTAACAAAGCATGGATTGTTATAGGAACTTCCATCAGAAGCACATACAGGATTAAAACTGTATCCACTGCAGTCTATATTACATACACACCTGTTAATTGAAACATACAGCAAAACAAAATTGACATCCAGCAAACAAAAATTAAGTCATGTTGAACCCTGAGTAAACAGTAGCTCATACTCTAATGCCAGCAGAGAAGAGCTGCTGCATGAGAATGCTGAAAAAGTCAGCACGTCTCAGGGTTCCAAGCAGAATGTACAAAATCATGAATAGGTGCTTCAGTGGGCTTTTTTAATAATGTATTAATGTTTCTTGTAGTTTTGCTATGATCTCAATCTCATGGAATACACCCGAAAATTGGTGACACATTGCTAGGAAGATCAGCCACATTAATACCTTCCTCAGTTTGTGATGCCTGTTCGCTAGTGTGAATATTCTACCACTTTTTGGGATGTCAGGATCCTTGAGAGGGAAAACAAAAAGGACTCCCATATCTGTTAAGAAATAAAAGCAATTCTATTTCAGAGGCTGTATAGACTCAACATGCTTGGTTAAATGTGTCATTGCAGCGAGACATTCATTCATACCTTTGGAAGTTAACAATGGGTCTATTATGTTGCATCTAAAACAGGATTATGCAATCTGAATTATTTCACATTGCATTCCATTGACACTTTGGTTGTTTTGGACAAAGCATTTTCCACATAATTTGCAGCTAGGGATTGTAAAACGAAAGTTGGAAAAAGGAAGACCTAGCATGTAGCTGGTTCCAAACCACACAAACATAGGACAGCCAAAGACTCTATGACTTACTTGGTTATGGTTAGATAGTTTTGCAGCCCCAACAAAAAATCCTGAAACTTTACATGTATGAATGGCACAGGAAAACTTTCCAGCTTTCCAAGCACTATACCCCTTGTTTATTTTAAGCAATATTCTACTTTCTAACTGAACTTCTATTTCTGAATGAAAGTTTCTGTGTATGTTTCACATTGTTCTGAAAGCTCTTCTCCACCTCTGGGCTGCAGGAAAAAAGAAAGGAGTGTGGCTGTCCAGCTCTCAGTTGAGCTCCTTCTGATGTTGTGAGGGTGAGAAGATCCACTCTGCATCTTCTGAGAAGGTGGCAGTGGGCACAAGGTCCTCTCCTTGCTAGAAAGCTCTGTGCAGATGGCACATGATCTGCCTGCCAGGAGCCACCACTAGCTTCACCTTGATTCACTCTTGTAAGTCACAGGGTGGGGAAAATGTGCAGCCTACCAACCTGTCACGTTTTTTGTGTTCTTTCTTTCAGTTCCAGATAAAATTAATTTATTAGACAGATGTATGTATGGCTCAAGCCAGTAGCAAATGTTGCAGCAGAATCCAATTCCATATTGCAGAAACACTGGATGGCCAGTACACTTTTCACTCCTCCTCTTTTGCCACTAATATCTTTTGTTGCTTAATTTAAATGTGCTAATCTCTCCAGTAATATTTCATGCCTGTGAACTTCAGATTGTTGCTAGACAAAAGAACATCTCTAGTACAAACAGGGTTTTAAGTGCACCTCTTGAGTGAAAAACTGCCCCAGTAATGAATCTCTACACATCTTACGGACCTACCTCCAAGTACTAATGAAGCCTATAAATATCAATATGATAAACATCTGATAATTTTTCTTACTAGAAATGGCAATGGTTATAAACCTTAGAACCAGGATGGAAATACTATTTTGTTTACATGCTCCCACATGATTTTAAGACTAATACAGGGTTTATTAGGATTTACTGTATACAAATAAAAGGCTCATGGCTCAGCAGTTGTGCATATTTATTGACACAAACTAGCAGAGTTTGTATGACACTGGCTATGTGCTTACAGGTACCTTTGCTCAGCCTCAGCATTCAGGCAGCACCACTACCTGTGAGCACCCACCCTCGCCGCAGCTGAGCGCATTTGCTTGAGTATCTCCAGACTAGTTCCATCTGTATTTATGTACAAACAGAAATAAATCTGTCTGTAGTCACCATCCAAGGTCTGCAGCATCGTAATTATGGTTAGGTTTTGTCATTACTGGTGACAAATAAGGTGCATTTTGAAAATATTTCTTTCTTCCTCATGGTGACATTACAGGCTGGAGTTGAAACTGTTTGGAAACTGCTTGGATTTCCACGCCCTGCTGTGTTTAGATTAACACCTAATGTTAAATGCTTACTTTCTTATAACTGTCAAATGCTTGTTTTAAGGGTAGTTGTGAATTTCTGACCCTGGTTTTCTGAGAAACACTCTAACCATCTCTTCAATGTACAAAATCTCAGATTATCTGCCTGGAGCTATTAGCTACTTCATTGCCTGCAACCATGATGCCCAATGGTACATCCAGCCCTCCCCTGGCCATTTAGTTACAGGTTATTCAGCAAAGCTGGGAAACATGGAAAAGCAGGTGGTTTAAGTACACTGTGGGGTCATGAACAGTGGAACTGGACTGATGTACTTTTAAAAAATTGAAATTATTATTCCAACATAAAACCCTTCCAGACAACTGAAAAAGAACAAGTTATGGTGACGACGTGGCTTGGCCTGACACTCTGAAGGGAGAAGGGCCTCCACAGATGCAGTAGGGTGGCAGAGGGAGTTGTGAGTTTATGTTACAAAACCTGCACTCGTCAGAGAATCTGTGCAGGGTGCAATGAAGTTGACCTTGCTCACAGACAGTTTCCACTAGACCAAAAATGCAGGCAGGACTGCAGGAAGTGCCAAATTGTGAGATGGGAACAGTGACATATGGGGAGGGCTGCTCTTGAGAGAAAACACGAAAAGAATGCTGTTTTCAACTGCTCAGTGTTTGTGAAGGAAGGTAACACCGTGGGAGAGCAAGTTGCTGTTCTGATGCTGCACATCAAACGTTGAAACTGGAACCTGAGCCCCGGCAAGAGGACAGGTCCACCAGACTGCAACAAAAGAGCACTCAGGAAAGTACTAGAAGATCCACAGACAAACCTGCTATGAAGTACTGAAAATATGTTACATCCTAAAGTCAGAGAGACAGAAAGGGCAGACAATAGCTTGATCCTGAAATGACAGAAAATCCAACAGCCTGAGGGGAGCCAAGTGTCCCCATCAGCCAGTTTGAGAGCTAAAGCCAGGCAGAAACTGAAGCTCAAGGCTACCAAGCTCAGCCCACAGGGCTGAACCATGGACCATACAAACAACATACAAGGTATGTGAGAGACACAGCAGACAGTGTTAATAAGCTAAAAGTGTGGTCTTAAAAGGTTCATCTTATCAGAGACTTTTGCAGGCAGGAAAAGGGCTTGTTTTTCTTCACAGCTTAAGACTGAAACTGAACACAAAGTTGCAATCCCATATTGTAATCCATTCCTGGAAAAGTCTCTCATATACTGGGGAGAGAACCTGAAGACAGCAGAGAACAATGCAGAGAGCTGCTCATGACAGGAGGGTGGGAAAAACAGAGATCATGAAGTGGGAGCACAAGAGGGGCACCCAGGAAGAATAGGCTCTAACCATAAAACTCCCAGTATCCCACCTTTTAAACACTGATTCTCACATCTGCCTTAGCTCCCACCAGTACTGTGTCCATGTACAGCAGCCCATGACAGCAGTGCCACATGCAGGTCCCTGAGCTTGGCTGTGCAGCTACGGACACTTTCCAGCATGACTTGGGCTGGAGGACTGATGAATAGCAATGCAGCTGTGAGGCTGAAATACTATGGCCACCAGCCTGCTATGGGCACCAGCCTGAAAACTGAGCTTCCAAGGGCAAAGGGATGCAAAAATTTTGATTGTATTTCTAAATTCATATACCCAGCTTAAACATGTTAGGCTATACAATAGAGACATGGTTAAAATAAAAAAAAAAAAAAGAAAGAAGAGACTAGGACCCATAACACAACAGCATTTGTAAAACAGAAAACTACTCAGATATAGATCATAATTTCTTACATGAGAAATGTTCTATCTAGGACCTCTGAAATACAGCTAGTTTGACACCTGAGTGTATTTTCACAAATGCTAAAGGTTGGTCTGAGTTTGGATGGCTGACACAATCCAGTGTGATGATGTCAGTCATAAACAACTGCAGAACGAGACCTCGTATTTAAGCTTCTAGTGTGGAAAACATGAGGTTCAAACCCAGGTCTGTTACATCCATGCTGGAAGCAGACCAGGAGGTGACTATGGAGTAATTGCAGCTTAGGTGAGCAGCCAGCCTCATTCCTGGGGTCACACACTTGAAGTCTCCTGGATAGGCAGTGCAGAAGATTCAAACCTGTCTTTCAGGCAAAATGGTGCTCTGACAGGTATGTTTACTCCTTACGAGTGACCCCACAATGGAATGAGGAAGGATCTTAGGAAAGAAGACCTGGAATCACGCATATTTTCACAAAAAGAAAAGTAATTCTTTTGAAAGCTTGCAAACAAAAATGTCACAGTACTTTCAAATAGAATCACAGATTTACATAGAATCATTAAAGTTAGAAAAGACCTTTAAGATCACAAGTTCAACCATCAACCTAGCACCACCACCATGCTCACCATTAAGCCATGTCTTCAAGTGCCATCCAGGGGTGTGACTCCACCATTTCCTTGAGCAATCTTTTCCAATGCTTTGCAAACCTTTCACTGAAAAAAATATTTCCTGTTATCTAATCTAAACCTTCCCTGATGCAACTTGAGGCCATTTCCTCTGGGCCTGTCACTGGTTGCCTGGGAGAAAAGGCTGACGCTCACCTGGCTACGCCCTCCTGTCAGGGAGTTGTAGAGAGTGATGAGGTCTCCCCTGAGCATCCTCTTCCCCAGGCTAAACAACCCCAGCACCCTCAGCCATGCTTCATCAGACTTGTGCTCCAGACCCTTCACCAGCTCTGTTTTCCTTCTCAGGACCTGCTCTCGTACCTCCATGTCTTTCTTGTAGTGAGGGGCCCAAAACTTCACACAGGATTTTAGGTGTGGCATTGTCAGTGCTTACTAAAGAGCAACAACCCCTTCTCTTGTCCTGCTGGCCACACTATTTCTGACACAAGCCAGGATGCCATTGACCTTCTTGGCCACCTGGGCACACTGCTGGCTCACGTTCAGCTGGCTGTCAGTCAACACCCTCAATCCTTTTCTGCCAGGCAGATTATAGTATCTTTCATCCTAGTAGTATCATACTGCCTTTCTCCTAGCACTCAATTGCTTACTACTACTATTTGGAGTAACTTCCAGGAACAACTGCCTGAAGTTCAGCAGTGGCACAATGATAAATTGTTACATGAGGCAGATATTTAGCTCCTTAAATTGAGGATAAGCACAGCAAAGTCTGCGTAAAAAACCCCAAACACTCAAAAACCTACAATAAAAGGCTTCTCTGCTCTCACAGTCGCCAGTCTTCCCTGAGGCTTGCCAAAGCCCTGCCTCATTGGGTAAAGCCATCATCACATCTCAATACAAGTCAAGAGTGTGGCAAAATCTTAGCCTGAATGAAACTGGGTGTTTTGCCACTGTTGCTTGAAGCTGAATGAGGACTCCACACACTGAGCCCCACTGCTGCTCTGCTGTTGGTTTTTGTATATGTTTGACAAATATGATCCTGCTTGGCCCTCCATGAAAATAAAGAAAATCTACCAACTGGTGCCCTCAGCCTGATGTGTGGCTGCTCAGCACAACCTTTGGAAGAAGAGTTAGTCACTTAAGGAAAAGTTACTGAACAGAATTGTGTACTAAAGACATACTGAATGTGCTTGACGCTTCATACCAGAGAGAAGTCAATGAATGCTTCAAATTTTTGCTGTAAAAGCCACACTGCAATAAAAAGATTGGGAGCACTACAACCAATTTTTTCCACTATAACCTTCCTATTGGTTTTAACCAAAAGGATTAAGAAAGATAGTTAATTGTCCAAGTTGATGTCTTGCTGGAGGGTGTTGCTGCTCCAGTGTCCTCAGCAGACCTTTTCTCTAAATTAGCCTGGGAAAGTCAACAGGACATATTCAAATGCTTTCCTGATGTACTAGGGTATGGAGAAAAAACTCCTTAATTTTGTCACCTGCCATCAGAGAGCTGACACCCTAAGAAAAAAGGCACCAGCTTGCTGTGAAAATGTGCTTTTACAAGTTGCATGAGTATCACTCATTAACACCATTAGCTAAACAGAAAAGCATTTGAATTTCAGGAAAGTACAAAGTGATATAATTAAACCACACAAATTTTTCAGGTGGTTTTAATAAATAAGAAATGAGGATGTACAACGTATTTTTAGGGGCTACTAGGTGTAACAAAGAAAACATGCTTAGTGAAATGATATGACAGGCTCAGGCTGTAAGAGCACTTGCTGCTATCAGTAAATTAATTAGATCCCCAGAGATCAGAACACATTTCAAGGCTCCCTTTTGTTTTCAGGCTTCAAGGTGTATGTGGTTTGTTGGAAGTTCTGTGTGCTTAAAAACCATGGTAGGTTCAAAGAAAAGAGAGGGAAAAACAGGAAAGGAAAGCATTACAGATTTGTGGTGTGGGCTTGGCTAGTGGGGGAGACTGGCATTTCCAGCCAACAGATCAAGCTGCTGCATTTGTGCCTCTCTGGGATTTGTTCACAAATGTATTTTTCTGGCCTGGCCTCACAGGGAGTGCTGCTTGCTACCCTTGCTGACAGCAACAGTGAGCTCTTTCAGGTACTCACCGATATTGGCACCTCTGCTTAAAAATGTAAAATGGAAACACTAGAATAAAACAAAGCATGTGAAATGCACACAGATGGATAAGGGTATGCTGATGGAATAAATTTAAGGCAATTGAAATATCGGGGGTGTTGCAATTGCAGGTAAGAATATAACCATGCCAAATGAAGGATTACCCTTCATTTGATGTTTCTTCTCCTGTGTGCAGTTCTTCCCAGAAGAAATCTGAACTAAGAAAATCTGGATTTCAAAGTGATTTTTCTACCTGTTTGACTAAAGTTGAATCTTCATTAGGTTTTTGGTGTGTTTCTTAAAATCCAGTTATAACACAAAATAAGTAGAATTCGATTCTACAAGCTTTTCTGTGCCCCACTTGGACACTGTCAATCTTTACTTCTGACCAGCAATGCAAAACACCCTTCGAATACCAAAAGCTTCAGCTACATTCCAGACATCCCTACATTCCCATTTTTAATTTCATGGCATAGCTCTCTCTGAGCACTGTAGAAATGTAGCCCTTACCTGCAGTGAGCTTCTCGCAGCACACACAGTGAACTGATGACTGCTCTCTCAAGAGCGACCTAACCCTCCCTCCACCCTCAAATAACAGGAACCTTCAAAGACTTGGCACACGCTGCTGCAAAGATCACTAAAAATATACATTAAAAAACCAGGCCTGGATTATTATCCATCTAGGATCTATTCAATCTCTTAATAGTCAGTATAATGAAAAGGCTGTTATGCTATTCCTCTCATATGAGACTATCC
>JAOXXN010000395.1:89743400-89760404 GCA_026770055.1 Myrmophylax atrothorax | reverse complement strand
GCCATCTGCTTAGAATTTTATGGACTTATTAACTTGTTTCTTTGTGAAGGCAGGGAAATGAGAAAATCCCTGTGTTCAGAGTTCCAATATCATACCCTAAAAGGGCTAATTAAAAAAAAAAAAAAGGGCTGGTAAATGTGTGAAAAAGTGGTGAAAAGAGGAAAGTATGAACTTGCATGCTGGACTTCAAACAGGCTAAATCTTTCCCTGGAGGACAAATTATACAGACATGACAGAAATTAGGACTTTGAAATGTACACACTAGTATTCATAATCGTTAATACTTACACTTCTGAATTTCTGCTTTGACCATTGTAAAAACAGATACTGTGTAAATTACAGGCAAGTTGAATCTATATGTTACGAGACACATTTCCTTTCCAAAGTAAATCTTGTAAAATGTTAATCTCAAAAGGTCTTTTTGGGGATCAGTTGTCAATCTGTCTTGAAATACTACATTATAAGTCAAAACAGATCATTGACAGCATCGTACACTTATTAAAAAAAAGACTGAATGTGCTCAGAATCTCATTTCCATATTTCATCTGTTAAAAAATAGGGAAAACTGTCAACATGACAAATTTGAATTTGTACAGTGAGGCTATTTTTAAGCTACTGATTTACTCATCAAAGAATAAAAAACACAACCACGTGAGTGGGGCATTGACAAGGTGGAGGAATCTCCAGAAGTCTGAAGTTGATGGGAAAGCCACAGGACAGACAGCAGGTGGACTGGCATGGGAGCAGCTCTGCGAGAAAGGACTGCAAGGCTGCACCACAGGAGGGTTACCAACAGAGCAAGGAAATTACTCTTGTCCTTCATTCAGCACTGATGAGGTCCCATGTGGAGCACTCTCTGGTTTTGGGGCCACACAGTAGCAGCAAATACTTTGAGAAACTGGAGAGGCTCCAGTGGGTGAGACACTGTAATGGATAGAGGGCCAGAGCACAGGCTGTGTGAGGAATGGCTGGGGGACTGGACTTGTTCAGCCAGGAGAAGAGCACACTAAGGAGGTAACTGCTGTCACCAACAACATAAGAGGGGTTATTAAGAAGATAGAGGGAGGCTCTTCGTAGAGGTGTACGATAGAGGAGCGAAAGAAAACAGCTGCAAGTTGTGGAGAGAGTAATTCTGACTGAAAACAGGGAAGTTACTCCTTAAAGTGATAGAAGCTCAGCCCTTCAACAGATATGCCCAGATGTCAAATTTCCTTCATGGAGATGGTCAGACCTCTCCTGGAGAAGCCCTTGAGCTCCCACGAATGAACCATCCCTGACTGGAGAGCAGGGCAGAAGTCCAGACCAGATGAACCCTTAGAGATCCCTCCCAATCTATATTACTCCACAGTTCACTATTCCATTTTGGATATTATTTCCCCAAAGTTACAACACATTTTAAAATGCCTTTTAGAGCAACATTCCTTTTAAGACTTACAACATGTTGGCATGTTGTTTTATATGGGTATCTAGCAATGTTTTGGCATGCAAGAGGAAAGGGACACCCCACGCAAAGCAGTGCAAGAGCAGAGGATATAACTCCTCATAATTAATACTACTTTTTATGCTGGAAAGATACTTCACTTTCAAAGAAAAAAATGAGAGATGAACTCCCCATTCTTCACTTGAATTAGTGTATTTTAAATGTCCATATTAAAGTAGTATAAATATATAATTTTTATTAACATAAAAATTTCTGGAAAAAATGACCAGATAATAGTAAGAAGACTTAAAAAACAGATGGAGATCAGGACCATTTGAAAATTGAAGTCTTATGAAGAAATATATGTACTTAAGAGCCCACCTTTCTAATTACAGTAGTAAAAAAACCCAGCTCCATCACTATGTTTGTATTACCAGTTTCTTGCCAGTGCTGCAGTGGCTATTAAAAAAACCCAAAAAACCCCACAAAGAGTTATTCAGCTCTCAAAAGGCTCTAAATAATAATTTCTGTTTCAGTCATATGCAGTTAACTGAGGCATCATGTTGTTTAAAAGCTTTATAAAAATTACACTGAAAATTATTTACCTGAGTTTTATGAAAATTCACTTGGAGTTCTTCAAAGCCACAACAGTATCACAAATATTAGACTGCTTTCATTGAAGAAAGAGTTGATTTCAGTGCTACACTGATGAAAACTATTTTGCAACAGCATCTGTTTTAATTTGTTTTGCATTACTGCCATATTATTTGAAGTGTTTTAATATTACCGACTGAATGGTTTCAGGCAGCAGCTTTTCCCGTAACATGTAAAACTTGTTTCAATTTTGTTGATACATGGGGGGGAAAAAAATCACAGTCAAGCCATGTGATTCCTGTTGTTTGCATCCTGTTACCTCAGACCTTTGGAGAAACACTGTTCAGACAATATGGTATATTATGTGTTTATGTAACTTAAGATTAGTGCATCTGTAAGTGATTATCTATGCCCTTGAAAAGATTGACCACAAACTAACATCTCTTTAAAATGGTTACAAGTTTTATGAAAAAAAAAAGAAAAATATGGAGAAATATATTTCTGTGAGGTTTCTCAACCTGATTCCTTTTCACATTTAGATAAAGAAATAATCTACCAATTTGCATACAGCTGAATATAAATTTTCGAAGTATGCTGTTCATGATGACCCTCTCCTCAGACTCTATTTCTGTGTCTCAACCACTCCACTTAGAAGAAGCAACACTGGAATTTTTCATAGATGCAGTGGAAATTATAAAGTTGTTTATATTTGTGCATTCAGTTTACTATACATTGTTACCACTTCTAGTTTAGATAATGTTTCTATGAAATCAAACAAAATGAAGATACAAATCTAAAACCCTGTGCAAAACCTGAGTTCTTCAGACTATGTGTGATCTAGCCTAGTAAAAGCATATGTAGCATCTTTGATCAAGAGATAGCCATAATGCTTTAACATCAAGCATGACAACTAAAAATCTGTACCTTTTTCAAAAGGAAAAAATTTAGGAGCAACAAAAAATTAACACCACTGACTTGTAATATTGAGTGCATCTCAGCTCTGTACAACTGATCTTGTTTAAATTTATTTTTAAAAAGCACCAAATTTGGTAATTACACAGATTCACAGTGAAAGGATGTGTAGAGGTCATCTAATCCCAGCCCCTGCTCAAAGGTGGTCCCAAGGCTGTGTCTGATCAAGTTCAGACCATGTCCATGCATGGAAATGCTGATATTGTGTTCATCTGTTCAACCATCATCATGGTGGAAACATTTTCCATTATGTCCAACCAGAACTTCCCATGCTTTAACACGTGCCCACTGCCCATCATGATATAACTGTGCACTTCTGAGAAGAAAGGACCTACTTAGATATCAACAAGTTCAACTCCAACAATCAGGAAATGCCAAATGGTCTTGCTCCTGCTTCTCTGTTGTAAAGGACTATCCCACAGTTTTCACTGAAAGTATCGGATGCCACATTATTTTGCATGGAACTATCAGAGCTTTCCAGGTCCAAAAGACAAAACACAGTCTGTATGGAATAAAATTGTCTTTGGCAGGATTCTTCCATTACTGGGAGAAATTCTGCCTATTCTGTGCTCCAGGTTGTTGTGGCTGGCCTCTTGGCAGGTCCTGGGATTCCTCATTAATGCCAGCTCATTCACCTCAAACCACTCAACACTTGATGCCATGTATGTCTCCCTCTCCACCAATGCATTAAATATTTTACCCGTAATTTAATTTCACTACTCATCAATCAGGATTACAGATACTATTTTGCTTCTCAAGAGCACTCAGAGCAGAAGGAGATGATGTTTGTAAGGTCTCAGATTGCATGGCTTGGAAAGGAAAATGAAAAAATGTAAAATTGTGTATTTACTGCATGTATCATGAATATGGCTTGAGATATCAACTGAACATTAGGAGACAGTTCAGCTAACTCATCCAGCTACTATGATGAAACAAAATTTTCTTTAAATGCCTTCTGTAATCATACAAACACTTTATTGAGTGTTTTAAAATCACAAGATGCAAGCAAGGGCTATCCAGGCCTAAGAAATCTACTTGAACAGGACTAAATGTACTTCTTGTTTATGGTTCAGTAGACATTATACCACTATCCAAAAAAGTTTCAATGGCCATTCTCATGTCTTAAAAAGGAAAATCAAACCAGAAAATTTTTAATGAAATCAGGGTGGTTTTTTGATTATCTAGAATTAGGGGTGAGAGTGTTTGTAATATGGTGCAAAATTGAATTAAATAATAACTTAGACCAGCAATGTCAATACAAGTCTAATGAAAGATACTTGTGCTGACAATTTTGTGTTATGATATAATTTTAGGATATTAAAACCCACACTATTGAAACACAGTAGGAAAGGGAGTAAAAAGTAGATGTAAAAAGCACTCATAAGGAGTGCTCTAATAGAGTTTCCCAAACAGAAAATTTCAATCCTATTTTGCTTCTGCCAGGTAAATAACTGCTTTGATTTTAAGAAAAAAAAATAAGCCAACTCCTAAATTCTACTTCAGCAAGTTTGTAACTTGCTATGTGACTTGTCAAAAGCAACATTGTGAAGGCAATCTGTGTTAACAGAGCCTAATTTGATTTATATCTGAAGAGTGAATATCACTAAAGCCTGTTTTAATGGTCAAAGGTACTGGGGAAAAAATAATTATATAGGTTTGAAAACTGAAAAAAAAATGGAAAAAATCATCCAATAAATTGTGAATAACCTTTACAGGAATATTTTCCAACTTTTGAGTATTTTCTATATAAAATTTTTTGTTTCCACATTTTTTTTAATGAGGACTCATTAAAGAGATCTTAGAGACAAAAAAGCACTCTCCTCCTGTTGTCAGGGAGCAGGTGTATGGCTTCATTTTGTATGAGTAGGATGTAGAGAATAAATCTTCCACTCTTCTTAACATTGTCCTAACCCTCTTACAGATACCACAGCTGCAGGAATGCCAGCTCCACAGCGCCGAAAGTCTAGGCAAGCTTTTACTGAAGTTGAATGTTTCAGGACTTATTTTGCAAAGCCAAAAGCACATCTCAATGCATATAACAAACAGATCTATATCCATCTTACTAGTCATAAATGAAGCAGACTAAGGCAATATTGCAGAAAATTATTAGTATCATAACAACAGCTACAGTTCATTTTTCTCTCCTAGAAAGAGCAAGCCTACTTTGGTACTAGGGCATTTTATGAAATGTGAAGTTATCATGCCAGTATTCATGAGTACTATTACCATTTTGGTTTCACTTGTATGTTATGATTTAATCTTGAATACATGTCTTGGATATTAGTTCTAAGCTGCTTTACTGCCTGAGATGTCTTCATGCTTATATCCCGTAACACAATGTTGTGCAATTAAGACATATTTCAAAATTGAATGGATTTCGGCTGGAAGACAAGAAGGGAGAGTGGTGTTTCCTCCCATTAGTGATGTGAAGCACTGTTGTTCTGAGATGCTGTTCCCTCTGCGTACCCAAAAATGTACCATTTGCACATCTCTCAAACACCTTAACGTGCTGTGTCTGCAGCTGCAACCCCTCCACCTGCCATCAGCCCAGACCCCAGTTAAGCTCCTTCATACTGATGGCCCCTGCCAGGACAATGGCTATGGGAAAACAAAGCCCCATGAGATGGGACTTCTTTTACATCCCAAAGCCCCTTAATGTCTCATGGGGCTGTCTAAAGAAGCCCCTTCCTCCATGGTTCCTCTGCCCTTTCTGACAGCCTGGGCAGCCAGATTATACTCTAACCACCAAGTAGCTTGAGTGCAGAAATTGTGTGCATCTGCTTCCTTATTATGGATTGTCTCTAAAAGCTTCTTGTTTCTTGATAATTTGTTTGGAACTTTGACAAGGAATTAATATTGCTCACTGATTTTCCTTTGGGTGCATCTAAGAGGCCAAAAGTCACAATGAGTTTGGGAGACTGGCTCAGGTTCCTTGTTCAATTTAATGTTTAGGTCCAAGATTTGCACTGATGGAAATAACTTCCTGTAACACTTAATTAACAAGCAGAACACAGAGAAAAAAACCCTCAAGGATGAATTATCAGTACTTATTTTGCACTCCTGTTAGGGATTTGGATTGTTTTCTTGGCAGGATAAAACAAATCAAAGTCCTTTGCTTGAAAAATATTAGACAAAGATTGTCTAGTATAAGTCTTTGTTGTTTTCTCCCTTTACCTCACAACTACAGATGGTTTGCTCTTTACAGACACATGTCAAACACATTCTTACTGGGCAGCATGAAAGCTTCAATTAGAACTAACACAGTCATGCAAATTATCATGTACTTTTTCTTTTAATATTTCTCCCTTTTTGTTCAGTTATATTGTTAAAGAAAATATTACATTGTTAAAGAAAACATTACATACCCAACATTTTCTGCATCTTCATCACACTCAGCCCTATATTTGCAAACCCCACATTTTGAGTGTTTTCTCTGAACTTCTGTCCCAGATCCTTCATACTCTGAAAAAAAAAAAAAAATAAGGTATTGTTAACAGAAAGCATGACTTTCAAATTAAGTTCTGATTTTGCTTACCTAAATCCATTTGCCTTCAGGAATCCTGTCAATATGAAGCTACCATACACTGAAGCTATTAACCTTCATAGTGCTCTGTTTTTCAAAATCAGTCAATTGGAGGTTGGTAGAACCGTACCAGTGATAGAAATGCATCCCTGAAAACACTAATGCTTCATTGATTGGCTCTTCCTTTATTCCTATTTCAGTCATTTTTATTTATTCCCGCTCCACCAGACACATAACTGGCATTGACATGTGTCCCAGTCACATTTACTCTTAATTGCCACTTATAATGTATAAACCCTGTCCCTTTTGATGTCCTTGAATATTAGGAAGTAGAGTTTTGAATAGTATTTTCTCTGTCAGTCTTTAATTATAGATATCCTTATGCAAGGTTAATGCTTGCATTTTTCCCTCTTTTTGATTCCCAACTATGATATTAGTCACTGACCAAATGTCATGTATGCTGTGGTGTATTTTCCAGATTACTCTGTTTAGTTCTACAGGAATAAAAGACAAAAAATCCATCTTAACAAAAAACTGGTAGAAAGGCTATGTATTCTAAAAAGTAAAATCACTATCTCAAATATTCTGATCCTAAAAACATCTACACCAATCTTACTGTTGACACGGACATCACAACTCTTGAAGTAAAAGAGAAATAAATGATACTCTTACTGTTTCACTACCATTAACCACTCCTATTTTTGATTTTCAGCATAGTGGTTAGGGAGAGCTAGATATTTGAAATGAAGGCGAAGAACCACAGAAATCTACAGAGGGAGTCGAGAACCACTTAAAGTATCCAGTACTGTGGTGGTGCGCGGCTGACTACACAAGGCTGTCAGATGGACAGAGATCACAGCAATTCCTTTTCTCACAGCAGCTTTATGTTCTGTAGCAACAGTAAATCAAACACCACCAATGAAACAGCTGCATTTACATTCCTTAAATGTAAACAGGAAAAAAGAAACCCACAGCAGCCCCTTCCGAATTTTCCCGGATCTTCGCTGAAAGGAATCTCTCCTTCGTGTCTGTGGGGCTGGGTTTCCATGAGTAATAGTGCAGGTGAGACTCTCAAATTGACTTCTGTCTAAAGTATGTTGTGCATTTTCCAGAGATTAATACATATCAAAATTTAATACAGAATTCCCACTGTAGAAATTCTATCACCCCTCTTATCAAGTTGGAGTAGAGGTAATTTGCTTTTATCTTTACAAATGTAAATCTTAATTGATTTCTCCTTCTTTCTAGATATGACATTCCTATGCCTGCATTTGGCATTTTAAAATGTCCTTTAGTGTCAGATTTCACTTTTGCATGCCAATAAATAAAGATCCCCTATGGTTTGAAAAAGTTAAACAAATGGCCCTGCTCACGCCTTTCATTTGTGGTATTTCCACTTCTTTTGCTATTTTTATGACCTTTGGTGCCCTTTGTCATCATGTTGACACCTTCTGGAGTTACAGGTACAAAAGCTGGACATGTTGATCCAGAAGAGTTGCCATCAATGCCAAATACCATCTATGACATTTTTCATTTTAAACATCCAACAATCATATTACTTTTAGAAGATTTTTCTACACTGACCATCACCATTCACATTTACTATATTATCCACCTTATTTCCCAATGAGTCCTTTCCAGGGTCAACACTCTGTAGGAGAGAGGCCAACATCAAGGAAAAATCACCTAGACTGGACTCAATATATCTAACTCTGTCCTCAGACATTAAAATACTTCCTCCTTATGCACACTGTTATCTCAGTGACCTGTTCTCTGTCATCCACACCAAACCAGTACCGACTGATTTCCTGCAGGTCACCAGTGGAAGGAGCCACAAGGCCAAGATCAGTCTCTAGAAACATACTCATTTTCTAATAACTTCTTAACATTTAATGATCTCTGGATTTGCAGTATTTTTGCACATTAGATGTGCACTGCATGGATGTTGTGCTCTCTAGTTGCTTAGAGTTGTATGAGATTAGAGATTGCATTTGACTGGCAAAGATTATGGGTTTGAGGTGGTACACTTACACAAAATGTTCTGTTGTACAAACACCTTTCTTGGAAAAATAAATTTTTGAAAAGGTAGTTTTCTCAATAAAGGTTTTCCATGAACTCATGGGAACTGGCATTAACTATTTTCTCTTCCCTTAATTCCGTACTCAGTTGATTTTTCCACCTTCTATTTCACTGTTGTGTTTCTGATATGCGCCAGAATGAGAGGCTATTGTCTTCCAACCATCATATTTATCTTTTCTGAAAATATTTGTATAGTATTTATTATAATTCTACTGAAGAGAGACAAAACAGTCCTAAACAGCCCATAGAATTCTTTACTACCCCATTTTAATGCTTTCAGGTGTAACCCAGACAGATCTGCTGGTTACAAACCATGTCTCCAACACTCGGTGCTTAATATCCTTCTATGGTACTGATAGCATGGAAAATATTTCATCATACCCTATATATATTATCTGACTTGACTACAAATGCAACCAGAAGGCTTTACTTGGCACTTCCACTGCACTATTAGCATTTCAATTTTGTAATGGAGCAAGAGACGTAGCACATACACACACATACACGTACATGCACATGCACATCCTTCCTCTTGAGCTTTTTCCTCTGCTCCCTCTGAATGCCCCAAACATCTTATTATTTTCAGAAATAGTATCCCACAACTACTTGTTCATTGTTTCTGTATACTATTCAGTGCAAAACTGCCTCTCCTTTCCCCCCCTCTCTAAAATTGCTCTCTACCTTTTAAAATTAGGTTTGTTTAAAAAAAAAGTGGCCATTTTTTTTCTTGATCTTTCTGGACCTCATGCATAGAATTGTTTCTCTCTACAGTAATTTGCTTTTATATAATAAACATGTACAAGTCAAGAACACCTGCGCCTCGGGTACTAATGATTTACACCCATCACGATTAAGTGTAATACAGATAAATGCATAGTGATGTCACATTTCCAGCTTCAGTGATAGTCACCTACAATTTTCAGAAGCATCTTTCCTAGTTGTGCTCCTCCTGGCTACTGTAAAAATTAACCCTGTCCTGGCCAGAGCCAAGAGAAATTCTTCAAGAAAATACAGCTTTTCCCACCAATACAGAATAGATGAATATTGATTTTCAGCCTGAATTGGTAGCAGACCTGCACACCTGGATACTGTTAAAGTAAGTTAACCCATTAATATCTGAGAGCACGTTTCTCTGGTGTAAATGTGTTCAAATAGGCAAGGTATCCCTTGACTGCCCTTCCCTTACCCTTTCTCCCCCACATTTGATTGTTCCCACATAGGTTTTAGCCCTTAATGTTAATATTCCAACCAATCAAATCTTTCCAGCACATTTCAGTAATAACAATTAGGTCAAAATATGCTCCCAAATGAGCAATTGAACCGCCTCTTCTTTATTATGCAAGCTTCTAATATTGATGAATAGATAATTACAGAATTTCTTCTCCTTGGTTTTGTTGGTATCTTGATTAATTCTGTTCTTTGACATCTTAATTTCATGTTGAGCGAAAGCTCATTTTGGCTCTCTTTTCGGCTTCCTTACATGTTTCAGGGCAGCACCTCATTAATACTCTGTCCTTCAAAAGAAATGAGGGACAAGGATAGGATCGGTGGCTCCCAGTTGTCTGTCTGAGCTGCCGTGCTCCGTAACACTTCTTGAGTCATTATTCCTCTGCAGAAGATGGCCAGCTCTATCTTAGGAGCTGCAGGGTAGGAGTCTGCAAATGGACAGCAGCTCTAGAGGAATTGGACAGCAGTAAATTGCTTCCCTCAGCAACTCATTTGTGTGTTCCTACAATGGTAATATGGCTCGGTTTCTGCTGAGGGCTTTCAATCAGGCTGGAAGCAAAAGCATCCATCTGTGTCAAGGTGATGTTTGGTCTGCCCTAAGGCACAGCTTGGAAAGGGAGCTGTGCTGTACATCTGTATTTATCACTGCTCGCAGTGAAGTGGGGGGAGCTTGTGGAGAGCTGCAACTGCTTAGCAGCCATGTGCAGATAGAATAAAGATTCCTTTGTCTGGGAAAGCCCCTCTGAAAATCAATTCCTATCTGTTTTGGAAGTACAGTGGGTTTTCCTGTAACGAATGGGAGCAACTAATCTCAAAAGTATTTCAAAAAATAGGAATGACCGCAGCAAATCCTTTTCTGCAGCCCAAAGTACAGAAGAAACTCCATCCTGTGATCAGACTGTGATTCCCTCAGTACAGCTAGCACTGGAAATTCCTCTCAAAATACAGAATCACACATTAAGGACTGCAATTCACTCAACAGTTCAGTGACTTCTCCTACCTTCCATTAATTTTTAGAGCAACTTTAATGATAACACTTAGTTAAAATAGAGATTGCACCCATAATTTGAAACAAAGCTGCAAACTTGCTCTTTTGTCTATAAGTATAGATTTAAAGCAAGTGCAACAACTACTCTTAGCTATCTCAAACTTTTAGCAAGTGATTTCTCGAATTTTCTTGACCACACCGCTTGATCATATGCAGAAGCAATATTTGACAGTGTGGAAGGTCCTGCTCTCTTATCCAACCACCCAGCTGGCTTAGAAGCAAAGCCTGGCTTTGTATAGCAGAGGTTTATACCTGTCTGAAAAATCCTTTCCCTGTACAATGTAGACCACACAGTGCAGCTCAAAGGCACCAGCCTTTGGAATTTGATGGTGCAAGAAGGGGCATTACAGGTTTAACACAAGGATGCCGGGTCTATTTATGACTGAGGTGCCTGGAGGAGGGGAGTTTGAAGTTTTATTCCCTAATCATAACCCAGCCAAGGTGATAAGCTCGCTCAGTAGTTACGATAATGATAGCATGTGAGCTTATAAGCAAAGAAAGTGAGGACGTGCACTGCAAGACTTCCTACCACCACTAACCTTGCCATGTGATACGCATTTTATACACCTGACATCTGTAACTTCTGGTTTGTTTCAGTGCACATGACACCATGGATAATGTGAGACTGGATCAGCTTTCACACTGTAGAAACCTCCAGCTGGAGAACTCTAATAACCATTCACTCCAGCGCCCTGCTTCAAATGCAGCTAACTCCTTTTTCTCCAAAAGAAGACACAACAACTTCAGAGTAAGCACCAGGGAAATTATGCACAAGTAGATGATGGTGGAAAAGAAAAAGGACAAGAAAGTCACCAGATGCCATTTGTAGGTGTCCCACAATTTCATGAATATAGTGAATGCCTTTCTGCAGATCCTTTGCAGGCTGTATGAGATGAACCTGCCCTCATTTGCTATCTGTCATCCTGCACAAGAAGCAAGAGAAATCTGTCTTGATTTGGCCCTGGCTCCAGCATCCTTCCAAGTAAGCTCCAGCTCCCTTGAAAAACCTGCTTAGAATAAGTTTCCACTGAAAGGATGCCTGAAAATTTAGGTCCTTAGACTCTGACTTTATGAACCTTTGCTGAAAACATTGAAATTCTTGCAAGCTTTATTTCAGTGATATTTTTACCTATATTGAGTAGAATCTTGACAGAAATAAATAGGGCTATTTGAAGCTAAAGTGATGCTCAATGACAAATCACATGATGGAATCCGCACTCAAACCTTTCCAAGTCTCACACCATTATAGCAATAGGTAAAAGGTGTAATGTTAATTACCGTCGAGTTTCTGCAGACATACTAAAATACATTCAAACAAATCAGTAGCACTACTACAATTAAAAAATATTCGAGGTTCTAAACTGTGTGTGTTTATTCCACCCTGACTGTGTGACAATTACTGGATAAGTGTTGTCCCCAGTGAGGGAAGGAACAGATGGCAGCCTGGTAAAAAGCACATACTGTATATCAATTTATTAATTACTAAATTCAATCTGCTAGACGTTCATCACAAGATACTTCAGCTATTAAATTCCAGAGGGATTAGAAATTCAAAACAAATTATTTTAATAATAATTAACTTAGCTATATGTATTGCAAGCATGTTATTTTCTTAGCTTAGAAGCCTGAAATGATTGGGTGCCATCTGGCTAACTACAAATACATCTTTTTTAATATCAAAAGTGAATTTTGCTCAGGTACACAGATAAACACTTAACAAAAAGGATTAAAAATTAATGTTATGGGCATAGAAGGACACTTAGAAATCTCACCCTTGTTGGCTAATTACCAGAGCACAGAACCTGCCTCTTCTAGGACAGTGATTCCTTTCTGAGAAGCTGGCTAGAAAAGTCATTGCCATTTGTTAGGTCTTTGGTGGTGCACATAACAAATTCTGATGGTTTTCAACATATCCTTGCAAAGGTCTAAATATATGGCAGAGTCCACATCACAGATGCAAGCTGCAATCCACCTTTTTATGTACATGTGGCAGCCCAAGGACCATTTTTCTGCCCCAGTCTAAGAGCTGTGGAAGTACATTCAGCAGGTCAAATAGTTTTACAATTTACAATTGGCAGAGATGAACACAAATCTGAGTCTATATATTTTTCTTCACCAGTTCTGCCTCAAACTCTAAGAAAATACAGTTTAAACAAAGTGGATCAGGACCTAGTTGTATGACTGTATTCTTCAGAACAGGGAAATTACAGAATGTTTCATATGAGAATATAGAGAGAAGCCCATGTCTTAAATGCAAATTTGAAGTATCCCACCATCTTCAGCTGTGACCCCAACTAAGAACTCTTTTGAGTCTGAGTCCCCAGTCTGTGACATGACTTTCTGTAGGGGTGAAACATAGTGGTAGAGTTCTGAGGTTTTTGAAATTTCTCTAATTTCTGAATTAACAATCACATACTCTTCCTAGAAGTGATTTCAGGATACCCATTGCCACTAGTGATCAACTGCTTGGTTTCATAAATGCAATTTTTACAATGCTAATTGAAGGTTCAGACTTCTGAAATTAGAAAAATGTATAATTTTATTACAACTCTTTATTAATACTTTGCTATCAGAGCATAGAAAATGAAAATAGCTTATTCAGACTGTCAGAGGGCAACTAGACAATTGTGTCACCCTTAAAAAATGTATTATTTCACCTCGTTCAGACATACTGAAAAAATTCACCCACTCTTAAATCCTTTCCCTAAATTTTAGTATCTTTGTAACAGTAACCATGATTTGGGGAGAAGCTGAACCAGAAGCTCCATGGCCTTTAGCGCTTTTTTTGTGGCACATGACAACTTCTAAGGAAAGACATTGCCTGAAACAGTCTTTGAGGAAGAGGACTCCTGCATTTTTTTAACTGGTTCTAAATCTACTTTTTTTTCTTTTAAAGTTGAAATGAATGCATTTAACATCACACAGTTTGGGAGTAGGAGGGAAAATCTGCATCAAGTCAAGTTTCAGAATCATTAATGAGCTTCTTCCACGTCTGGATAATGAAAAAGAACAGTGTGAACCAGTAGCACAAATCTTACTTGCACATGAGGCAAACAGCTAATTTCAGCAGTGGAGGCTGTCACAGGCAGAGCTGTAGCAACTGAAGAGCACAACTCAGACTCTTCATGTACTTTTCTTCAAAGTTAAAGATCTCCCAGCACACACCATCCACACAGCAATCTCAATGCTTCCTGAACATACACAAGCAGCTGCACTCATCCATTCTGTGTGTGCAAGCATCACTGCTGCATACACAATCACACTAATTGCATGTTTCTTAAACACAGCAAACACTGAATCTTTGATTAATATCTGGAAATGTAAATCCTAGAAAGAAAACACAAATCTCTAAGCTAGTACGTTTGCTCACTTGCTGGCTCTCTCTCACTTACCCTTGCCTGTTTCCACTACCATTGAAGCTTCCTTGTGCTTCCAAGCAGTAGCTGTACCTAATCCACAAGGGCATAGAGGCTCTCCATGCAATATGATACCCATTTGTGTACCCTTATCCAAGAATATTATATTAAACAATCAGGCATGGGTGATTATTTTGTCTCAGCATATCCTGACTTCCTCCAAAAGAAAATGGGGAAAGTTGGGCCAGCAAGGAGTTGTACTGCAGTCAGTCTCACAGCTGGCAGGAGGGAGGCAGGGCTGTGGAATGCAGCATGAAAAATCTTTACCGTGCAGGTGACCCTCTGCCTGGGTTCCTACCCTTCCTTCAAATCTGGATTCCAAACAATGCATCTCCATCTTCAATAGGTTCATCACTCTATCAGAAGTTTGGTTTTAATTCTAAATTCCCTTAACTTGTAATGGATCTTCTAGGTTTTTAATGTTTCCTAGTAACAGTTTTACAGTTGTTTGAATTATAGAATAAAACTGATTCCAGATACAAAAATATTGTGGGTACAAAAATGTCCTTGAATTTTTGGCCACAGCTGAGTTCATAAGCAAAGCAACAGTGGACTCCATCCTTTGAAGGATTGCTTTCAGACACAGAAAATGACTCAACATGCTGAAGACTAACCAACCGTTCTGCCCAAGTATTACCCAGCACCCAGTTTAGCAAGAAAGGTGCACAGGGACAGGAATAATTCACTGTGTCACAAATAGCCTAGATGTATTAAAAAAAAAGGCATGCCAAGTAGGATTTTCAATTTTTCTGTTTTTATATTATTTTTTAAAATCTAAAATTAAGAACTAAACCCAACTGTTTTAATACTGAACAGAAGCAGGAACATTCCAGTAGGCCCAAAGGTACTCAGAAGAAATGCAAATAAATGAAGGGCTAACGTCACAAAACTGCTGGAAGACATAGTGGGTATGCTGTTCCTTCTTTACTCAATACCCAGGCAGTGCAGATACTCACCTGGGGCCAAGGGAACCAGATTCAATTCTTTCTGCCTGAAGTGAACTGAATCTACATATTTCACATCACAAGACAATGCAACAACCACTTCTGCAAGGTATTGAGGGACCACCAAATCTCCTAAGCCAGTGCCATTCTATTTTGCATAAATAATTCAAATTCACTGGCAAGCTGAGTGCCAGCTAACAAAGCCTTTCCATAGCATGCATCCTTCCTCCCCATCTCTTTGTCCCAGGCTCAATGAATATTTCAAGGGAGAACAAAAAGAACAGCAATGACAAAGAGACCCATTTGGGCCTCTCTTACAAGGAGGTGGTGGACTTGGGTTCACGCTCCTGCCCCAAGTAAAGTAATGAGTATATTTGAACATGGACCTTTCACCTCTTCAGTGAGCAGCAAATGAAACACAGCATGTTCTGGCCTACTTTTCTCCAAACTGCTCATAAAATTACCTAAAGAATCCCAACATCTGTCAGTTGGCTGCCAGTCTCTCCCAGACAAACACAGTAACATTTACAAGGGACTTTAATGGGGCTTTTTGCAAGCAGTTGGTAAATATTGAAAAAAATAAAAAAACAACAAAAATCCCAATAGCATTCAAACTTTTATAAAACTGTTCTAAAAATAAAAATGAAACATGGACTAAATTATTGTCATCTGTCTCCTACAAGAACTACATAGCAGTACTGAAGCAAGCAGGGAGCAGCCGTAGTGGAATAACAGAGTCTGGCTAAGAAAGAGGGAAGAAGAAACAAACAGAGCTGCAGAAAGAGCATGATGTAATCTCCAGAAGAAGAGCATCAGAAAAAAGTCACCTGTGAAGGTAAGAAGAGGTAGTGTTTGAGCAGAAAATTGCTCCTTTGGACACTGTCCCAAAAGGAAACAAAGGTGAGAATGGCCATGTGCTAGCAGCAGCCCAGGAATCTACTGATAGCATCTTATTAAAAGAGAGGGAAATGCCTCCCCTTCACCTTGACACATGAAAAAAGCAGCTAGCTCCTGATTTTGAAAAGTTAACTGTTCTGTTCAGCTACATAGAGATGCCATTGATGGCTTTCCACAAAAGCACATTTTCATGTAGTTATACAAGATTTACAATATTTCAAAACTCGGTGCCATCTGTATGAAATGCAACATCTTTCTAATACAAGCAAAGCCTAAAAGCAACACAGTTTTGCTGTGTCTGTATACATCTGTATCTCAATTTTTTTATTCTATATGTATTCTTCCTAGAAGCATCAAAGATAGAATTAAGATAAAATTTTTTTAATCCTTGGAAGAAGATTAAGATGCTCAAAGATAGGAACACTTCTACATCCCATCTTTAAATATACAGCTTTGAAGTCTGTAAAACATTTTATATAAACAGATATCATAATGCAATCAATATGTATTTTAAGCAGGAAGTTTGACGAAGGATAAAGTAATAACTTGATGTTTCATAAAGTAAGGAAATGAATGCAAGATAAAAACAGTGAGAAATTTATTGTGACTGGACACTTTCAGGAGAGAAATACAAGCAAAATAGGGATCTAAATATTGCACTGTATTGCTGGTAACAAATGAAAAGTTTTATAGGTCAAATCTGAAAGAACAACTTTGGTCAAATGCACACTTCAGCCTATTCCTATACAAATACTGTTCTGAGATTGTTCACTGTTAACATTAAGGCTTATTTTAAACTGTCACAATTTTTCCTTAATTCATGTGGTATACAGCAGCCATGTACATAAAACTGACACACATATAGTGAAAAAGGAGACACCAAA
>JAOXXN010000395.1:89710353-89721699 GCA_026770055.1 Myrmophylax atrothorax | reverse complement strand
GTAAAAATATTTTCAGTGCTCAGTATTGGCTCCTATGCTACTGTCTGTCCCTTCCATTCTTCCATTTATCACAACATTTTTTCTTTAGAGTTAGAAAGACAGAAGAAAAAGAAAGCTAACTGGAATGTAAAGTCCTTGCATTTCTCAGCTAAGAACCCAAGAAAATCAGGTGCCTTTGGTGACTTTTTTAGAAAAATACTGTTTTCTATAAAATGGTTTTCAAAGAGGAACAACTCTATTTGAAATTATGTTTCTCCATTTAGCATACATAATTTTAGGCTCCAATCCTATAAATGCCTGTGCAGAGACTTAACCTTGAGCATCTGTGATATCTAAATAAGCTAAATGGAACTGATCATGTGCAAGACAGAGAAAGCTTTTAAGTGCTTTAGGACCAAGGACACAAGCAATTTTTGAGGACCTGATTTTTAAGGTTTCTGTCTATTGATTACAAATGTGTAGAATTACAGAGTGGAGAAATATTTTAAAACACAGTTAATTTCTCAGATTTTAAATTTTCTGTTAAAAGCAAAATAAAATATCTGACATAAAGTTGTCAGTGTATTAATCTACACTTAATTATTTTCACTCTCTACAGGGAAAATGCTGCAGTCTGCTAGATGACTTGATACAGAAATCTAAAAAGTGGCTTCAAATGGCTTAAATTTTAAACACTACTCATTGCTCTCAGTCACTATCATTAATAGCTATGTGAAATATCGTAACACCTACAGGCTTCAGTGAAGATCAGATCCCCCTTCTGAAAGACAGGGATGAGAACCAGTCCATTACTTACAGCATAAGCACAAAAGTAATGCAAACCCTGATAAAACTTAGATAATATCGTGTCCATTTCAGTGGATGTGGATGAGAAAGAGAATTATATAGAGAGAGAATTATTTGTCCAAGGCTACAACACAAGGCCAAGGCAGGGTACCACAATAGAACTTGTCCCTCTCCAATTGTTTTACTACAAGGTTATCTTTTCTCATTCTCATCACCTTCCCTTTAATAGAAATATCTTCAATACCACAGCTAGAAAATGATTATGATCACCAAAAATGGAGCAGACACAAAAAGATTTAGGGAGTACATCTTGGTAATTTTAAAAAGTGAGAGAAAAAATGAATACTAACTTGCTAAGGCTACTAATGCTAACTAAAAAGCTATGTTGATGTATTAATGCAGCTTGCAGGACTCATTTGCTGTACTTAAATAGCTGATAATCGCTGCTCAGAATTCCAACTGTGCCGCTGTGATAGAGCCTAATGCAGACAGCGCCATGCAAACCCAGAAACGTGTCTCACAGCCCCACTGGGAAAAAGCCTTGTTTGTTCAGGAATACAACACTATAGGGGGTTGGCCCTTGAGCAGCAACACATGAAAAAATGCAGGAGCCCGGACACGCTTTTGGGATATGCTTTGCTCTAGGGAGATAGGACAGAGGGGCAAAGACAAATAAAACAATAAGAAGGGCTTGAATCAAAGATCGATTATACCTTTCAGAAAGGACATTGTGAGAGTGTGAGAAAAAGGATCTCTGCTTGCTGCTCCCATCTATGAGGTCTCCTCTCACAGAGCAGTTGGTGTCCCTGTGCACCCAGGACCAGTTCTCTAATGAAGACACCTCATCTCAACGCCTCTCACTTTCCAGTCACCTGAGATTTTCAGGAGCTGATCCATTCCTCAGATAAACTCTAAGAGAACACAACTATGAGTGCAGCTCAAGGCTGACTGAACATCAGGAGAAACCTGCTGCACCCAGAGTATCCAACTGACATTTTCCCAAAATGCCAGCAAGTCACCTGGCATCTGAAGATGACTGGGGTAGCAAAGATTTAGAATTCCTCAGAAGGTATGGAAACTGTAAACCTGTCATATATCTTCTTTCTAAGTTTGGAAAGTGGAAGAGCCTGGCAAACTTCTACACAAATTTCTGGGAAAAAAGTAAACTTCATGTCTGCAAAACCTACACACAAGAGAGACTACAGATCATACTTGACAGATTGTTGTCATGGGATAGGAAGATCTTCATCCCAGAACCCAATTTCAAATCTAATTCAAGTTAGTAGTGCCTGACACTGATTTTGTATCTGGAAGTCTGACTTGCCTTCACCAGAGACAATCAGCAAAGCATTTCCCATACCACAAGTACCCATTCAGAGCTACTTGTGAAAACTATTCTGGCAGCTCTGCAGAGGTGGGCCACCATCTTCATCTGAATCACTAAGCAGATAGATGGGTTGAACACTTGGCGAGGGATTCAACATTACAACTGCCCATCTGCACTAGCATTTTCAATGTTAATAAAGACTGACAAAGCTGAGGTAAAGAAAAAACTTGCAGAAAACAGTCTTCTTGCAATGATAATGATTATGAATGTTTTCCAGGATCTCAGTCAAGCTCTTTGGGCGAGATCTCCACTGACACTGCGGATCGATTCTTTGTGCACAGGATTACTGAAGGGCTTGTGAAAACAAATAACTAGAAACATCTTCCCTCCAATTCCCTAATGCTGTTCACAGCAGTTTCATATAAACATAACCTTACTTGTAACCAGGTGAGGGAAATCAGCAGGGCCGCATGGCCATCCTTTGCATATTATATTCTGCTGCCAGCAGCTGTAAATTCAACACTTCGCTAGGCATTAAATTTACTCTCAAGAAACATTTGCTAAGAGAGGTGACAGAGTTATTGCACTGTTGCAGCTGTGGAGACAGATGGCAGTATGCCAAAACTCCAACAAAATTTTAAATTAGAAATTTGACCATCTGCTATAGGTGGGAAAAGAAAGGTTTCTATGCTCAGGCTCCTCCCTTAGTTTTGTAATTTCCCTGGTACTCAAATGCGTGATCTGGTGCGCAACAGATGCCGTATGCTTTCCAACAATTTCGCATTTGCAGCTGATAAGCCCTGTAATGTCTTAAATATTGAAGAGAATTGGGAATTACTTCTTAAATTGCATTATGTTCTGCTATTATTCAGCCTATGACAAAGCAGGGTAGTACTTTGCAAAAACTTCCAGTTACTTTGGGATACCCCCAATAATAAAATCTTCTTAGGTTTACTTACTTGTTAGTAGAAATAGGATCAATAAGAACACAACATGTTTTGTCACCTGCATCCAAACTAGCTCTTCAATCAAAGTCATAGCAGGTGTATCTTTAAAAATTAAGGTAAACTGTTAAACAGATTCTTTGAGATGTATGAAAAAAATGGAAGGAGCAGTCTCTTCAGATAGGAAATCAGAAATCATATTTTTGATATCTGACCCTCATATAAGAACATTATGAGATTCTCAATAAATACAGAACTGGAAACTTTTTTTTAATGTTTACCTCATCCCTTTGTGCACAGAAAGAAGACATTTGCAATATTCGCTGCAAGGAACAGTGCTTTTTTCAGAATGCTCTTTGAAAGCTGAAGATGTAGATGACATACCTTTAGAATAGTAAAAAGTCACAAAAACTATTATAAACAGGCCAGATTGTTTAGGCACAGAGAAGTCACATTTCCATAGCAGTGACCTTTTAGGTTTACTACAGAGAAATGCCAAGGAAACTTAGCTAAGTCTTATTTTTAGTACTTTGTTGGCACATTTCAGTGGCTTTTGTGAAGAGATCATACCTGATATTGAGGAGTAATTATGCAGTCACTTTATCAATTTTCTAGGCCTGTTAAGTTTCTGTCACCATGTGGAGGTTTCCCATAAAAACTGATTTGGGCCTAATCTCTTTGTGATTTGGTGACTGTGGAAAAACATTCAGTCTACATGAAGCTGTCTGATATTGTGCCACTGCAGGACTTAAAAAATAATATTAATATGTGCTCTGTAATACCTGAGATGTCCACAGGACTTTAAAACAGATGAACACAAATTTCAAAGGCAAGGTAAATAATAATTCAGTTAGATCAAAATACAGAAAGAATAGATAATGAAGAACAGTTCTAGGAGTCAGAAAAAGGATGCCAAGCATTAACAATAAAAAAGAAGAAAAACTCTTGGGAGGGGTTCAGTAGTGCCACTTAGCTGCCTCACATAGTAAGAATTTTCAGCATTGTTTTCTGGCCATGTTATCTTTTCAAAATTTATTTCAAATCATAAACTTTACATCTTTATTTTAAATTTAGACTTTAGAGTTCCATTGAAAGGGCTCACAGCTGGGTGCTTTTAGAAGATTTTGGGGAAAGAGTGGGTTAGAAGTGCTCACTGTTTAGAACAGCGTGAGTCTTTTTATGATGTCTTTTGCTGGTGCCAGGGAATTTTACACTTTTTTGTGCATTTACAGCTTCATGCCTTTTCTCATAGTCCATGCAGCTTTTTGAAACAGCCATTAACCAACACATTAACATGAAAACCAAACGCTTTTTGTTGAATGCCATCATATGACACTTCTTGACATGTTTATGCAGAATGCTACTGCTGATTTCCCAGGGCTGTCTCACTGTACATGCCCGAGCTACAGTTCTCTATGGAGAACAAAAAGTGGCTCTGGTGCTGAGCACATGAACCAAAGCTGCTCTGGGGTCAGTCCTTCAGCACACAGGAGAGAGGTAACATTGGACTGAACTTTACCACTTCTAAATAGCTCAGAAAGTGTGAAACCCCAGAGAGATCCAAAGAAATGTGTTTTCTCTCTGTATCCTATTCATTTCTTCTTTCTCATATTAACCTCAGCCATCTTGTATTGTTCAGCTGGACAGCATCCTTCAGCAGATGGAAAGGATCTTTAAAATTATGAAACTGTAAGATTTAGTGAACAGCTTCAGAGTACACTCATCCTCTCTCTGTTTCCAACCTCTGTTGTAAAGCCATGCGCACCTTCTCTGTTGTGTGTACAAAGAAAAAACCCACCTTTGACAAAGTCACATTTTCATTGATAACCATGCTCTTGCATAATTAAGATGATTGAAAAGATCCATAATTCAATGCTAGTATTAAAAATATAAGTTATAAACAAAATGGGCTGAAAAGCTCCTCATTTATAAGTATCATGTAGAACCTATCAGAAATTTAAAACCTACAATGGTGGCTAGGGAAATTTTATTCTATTTTATCCATGAATGGTCCCAACTTTATTTTTTCTTTCTCCATCTCTTACCTATCTTTTCTTAGACTTGCCACTTCATTTGCTAATTTCCATAGTATCTCAGGGTCAGCTTTCAACCTGGAACTTCAGTTGGAACACACTGGCAGTCAATCCTGCCTACCCTTGGACTGGGGTAGATAATGCAAAAAGGACCATACACATTTAGATTATGTAAAAAGTAAATATAACAATTTCAAAGAAAATACACTCTTTTTTAAGAGTATAAAAATGGAATATAGGTGGTTGTAGGCTATTCTTATAAAAACTACTATACAGTTTTAAACCAACTAGGGGACCAATTCTCATTGTAAACAAACGTAGAGAATAAAGACAGTAGTAAATCTGAAACAAAATGGGCAACTATACAAAAATGTAATTGTGCAAAAGAGGGCATCGATGTAATTTTAAATTTATAGGCAATGAGGGTCAGTAGATCTGTCTTTGGAAACACTGACTGCAAATAGAGCACCATATTTTCTACATGAGGGAGTAACATTTATGCTGGTATTGATGAGATTTGTATGTATTATGGAACTGAAATAACTTTTCTTGCGCAAGTCCAGCACAAGTTACTTTATCTAAGTAGCAAGATGGTGACATTCTCTGATTCTGTCTCTTGAGCCCTTTTTCTCACCTATTATATATGGTCTGAACAATTCTTCAGATAGGTTATTAAAAATAAATGTAACATTTCCATTCCTCTTTCCAGTATCTTCATTTGAGATCTAACTCTTCAATGGTGGCTGAAAGCAAAGACCTGTACAATATATTACAAATCACAGATATGAAAACCACTGCTACACACATCATGTGAGTATTTTTTCTCTTGCAGAGTACCTGAATGTTGTACTTCCTGAAGCCTTTCCTCACCATTATGGCAGTTGTGCTTCCTATATCTGACATTTCAAATGTCTCTTACAGAATCTTAAGGGTCTTGTGCTCCCATTTTTTTAATGGCATTTGAAGAGGAATCTTTGAATGATGCTCACTCAGTATTACAACTTTTTCATTGTATTATTTACATTTTAGCTACTTTATTAATATATTACCATCTTTTTGCAATAGCTTTCTACTCCATACTTTTTACAATGAAAATGAAACACTGCATTTTTCTATGTGAGTAGGGTTTACACTTAATACCAACTCCCTCAGCTTCTGCATTTGAGCAGTTGAGACATGCCCCAAACAAGTCTCAGCTGCTTAAGAAGGAATGTGAGCACAGGGCACAAAAGAGTCTCTCAGCACCCTCTAACCAGCCACCCAGTACAGATAACCAGGGGTTCATGGAAGCTGCAGAAGGCATCATGAGGGGCTCTGCCCTGTCATCTGAGTGAAAAGTCAGATGATTAAACCTCCAAAAATTCCCTGGGACTTCTTCAAGAGAAAATGGAAATTAATATGGTTTTATACCTGGTTGCTATAGTTCAGATTATTTTAGATCCAAAATTCTTTGGTCAAGGATCCCTTCTGCAGGTTCTGCGTGACTGAGAATGGTGTACTATGACAGAAGCAAGGGGGAAACCACAAACTATAGGCATTAAGATTTTTCAATCATTATTTAATATACAGGACCACAGTCATGTGGAAAGCACTGGTCACAAATACAATAGCTGACAGTCTGTGCCCAAGAGCAAGAAAGAGCCTTCAGAAAAGACGAAAATGCAAAAAGAACTAAACAGCTTCTTTGCCTGAGTGTTTACAGTGAACATGAGGAGAGGTTCAGGTTCCTTCCTTATGCACAAAAGCTTGGCACCCAGTGGTGGCAAACTTTCAGATTCCTAATTTCTGTAGGGTTCCTGTAGAGTGTTCCCAAGCAAATTAGCAGAAAAACATTCAGAATAGCAGAACTATAGTCGGAAAAAAAAACCCACAAAACAAATATGCTATCCTGTGGAATAGCCAAGGTGACTTGCAAAAGGAACTGTACCTCAGAAACCTACTGGACTCCTTTGAAGGAATAAAGAAGCAGGTGGACAAGGGTCCTCAGATGCCTAAATGTGCATTTGATAAAAGCCTTCATCAAAAACTTTAAATAAGCTAATCCACCAAAGTACTGGTCACCTGGAGAAAGGGTTGACTAACCTCACACTAACATTAGGGCATGGAAAGTCACCTTCAGATCAGCAGGATGTACCCAGTGGAGTCCAAGAGGGGTCTGTGTTCTGCCTTGTTTTTCAATCTGTTCAAAAATGATTGGAAAGGGTATGAACAGTAAGGTGAAAAGACTTTATGGTGGTGTCACGGTGCTAAAACAGATGGCTAATGGAAAAGTTGAAGAAACCTTACAAGACTGAGTAACTGAATTATAAAATGGCTGATGTAATTCAATGCAGATAAATGTAAAATAAACCATATGGAGGAAAATCCAACTTTCAACACACATATATATTAGTGATATATCCTGAGACTGTTATTACCATTTAAGAACAAAATGCTGGTGTTATAATAAGCAGTTTTACAAAAATGTCAAGTCCATACTTAATCATGATAAAAAAAAAACAAATTGAATGTTACAAATTATTAGAAAGAGAACAAAGCATAAAACAGAATACATTATGTCACCATATAATCTAGAGTGTACCCTACCTTTTCGAAAATGTGTGCTGTCTGATCCACTATTGCAAAAAAGGATAGAGCAGAATGGAAAAAAAAATGTTCAGAGACAACAAAAGGAAGATGAAAACCATCAAACCTAGTTCTTCTGTAGCAAAAATGGAGTCCAAACACAGATTTTTTTTCCTTTTCAAAGATATGTACTGAAACTCATGTTTTTCTGCAGCTGCTGTACAATGAGACTCCTGATGTTTACAGCTGTAAAGCAATTACAAACATTTGGCTGAAAAACACCATGTAGATAATGACATTATTATCCAGTGTCCTTATTGGAGAAAGAGGAAAACTTTTCTGAAAACTACTGCAAAGTCTTAGGGTGTTGAGTCACAAACTAAATTTAAGGCACAATCTTCTAAATTATCCTACACAATTTGTGTTTCTATGGACTAAGTCTCACAGTCTCTAAAAAGGCTGTTTAGCTTCCTCCTGAGATTAAAAAAAAAAACAAAAAAACCCAACAAAAAACACCCCAAAACAAAAAACCACAACCAAACTGCTATTTCTATTCTTGTTTTACTAAATGCACTCCTAAGTCCTAGCAATTTTCATTCCCATTACTCAGTCCAACTCAGAGAAAAGCATTTTCTCAGCATGGAAGTTAAAGAGGGAAGACAGACACTTCTAGGGATATAATCCACATTGCTTTGTGATCTCCACCTGACATAATTTCAGCAGCATTTTGGCTTCCTTCCAAGAGGAACTTGGGGAGTTAATTTTTGTCCTGGAGGAGCACAACATTCAAGCTAGGACCACACTGTGCAAATCCCCAGCAGATTGTATCTACAGGAGTTTTGCTTAAGCGATCGACCATTTCAGTCAAATACATCTGAACAACATCCATTCCAGGCAGGTGTTATACTCCCTTTTCTTCCTTCACTCTCTCCACCAGGACCCCTGACACAACTTTTCCTGGTTTTCCACCTCCAGTGGTTTCCGCAGCCCAGGCTGAGATCCTCACTACACGCTACAGCAAACAGGGCAAATGCCTGCATTCTTCTCATATGCTGTCTTACATTGACAGGGCATTACAAAACACAGATAGACACATTTCCTCTTGCTATGCTAACTGTGATGTCAGCATGACCTCGTGAGGCTGGCCCAGAGCAGCCATCATGCCTCTTCTGTAAGGAGGCAACAAAAACCAGAGGACTCAAAAGAGAATAGTGAGAGAATTCTCAGACAGCTGAGGCTGCAGCCATGGATCCTCCTGCCTCACAGCTCACCTGAGCCAAACCTGCAGGTGTCCTGAGCACTGGATGGCTTTTCTCAACCTCTGTGGGTGTACTTCACAAGGAAACTGAGGCATGCTGCTCCTGGTTTTAAGTGTGCAACTTTACATGAAAAGGTAAGATAACCAGTCTTACGATACATCTATCTGAATAGCTTTCAGCAGAATAATACTTTTTTAAGTTTTACTTTATGGGACACTCTTTATAAGTAGGTGATGGCACATTTGAGGAAACATCTGTGCATTTATATGTGCAAGTCAAGTTTTCTCTATATTTCACCTCCCTAAAACTGAGTCCAAATGGCAAGAAAGATAAGGTGAAGTCTTCCCTCAACCCACAGACAAACACAGTGTGATTCAAGTATTCTTCCAGCATTGTAATGATGCAGGCAACAGTAAATAAGGGCTGTCTCCCCTTCCAGTGTGGGGAAGGAAGAATGCAGTTGGACTTCCCTCTAGCTTCCTGGGTTCCCTCAGTGTTTACCACCTCCAGGGACATATCTCCATTCCACCTGTGACACATGTTACATTTTAAGTCAAATACACTATCTAAGGATTTTATATGGAATAAAACTGATGGTAAAATGCGAAGGAGAAGAAGCAAGCAGCTATTATACACAAAGCTGAAAGCTAAGTTAGTGGCAAATGTGAGATCATATTTTCCTTAAATTCAGATGAGAGGTCTGAAGTTTAGAGTCCACAAGACTACAAATGCTTTTATCGAATTTCAGTATTTGATGCACTTAGCAGAAAAACTTTCGTATATAAAGATCCATCAAAAAGTGTCATCAGTATTATGTTACAAATGATTGAAACTAGATCACATAAGCAATGAAGATACTTTCCCAGCATCATTAACTCTGTTTAAGTTACTATTATGACTGCAGTATGACTTAAAAATGTAGGGTCAAAAAATATTATACAGTAGGGCAGGTGGTTCAATGAGATTTTCTCAGTATAAAAGGGTACCCTAACTGAAGCCGCTTGAGAGTCTTGCAATGAACACATTTTAGCCTAGAGATAAATTCTCTGAAGAGCCATAAGCACCTGAAGACACAGGGAAAAAAATAAACAATATCTTCTCAACCATAACTGTAGAATACTGGGAGAGATAATAAAATAAAATGCCATGACAGTTTATCAGGTGAAAAAAATGCAGCCTTAATGTTTTCACCTCCTTTTTCAATCAGGGTCTTTCCTCTGTGAGCATGGCAGTGGTTAACTTTCCTTGCTATCCCAAGAGGATATGCTGCTACTCACTGAGAACTCTGTGTCATGGCATACAGAGAAAGCAAAGAGAACAACAGGTTGGTAGTTTACCAGGTCCCACAGAAGCAAAGGCCTTTTAAAGCAATCAGGAGCGAGGAGAAGGAGGGAAAAAGGAGGGATAACTCATTAAGGCTGAAACAGAAGAGACATGGGCAGACAAAACAAAAGGAAGTCCAGGAAAGCCTGGGACATGACTACCTATTTACCTTAAGGCAAAGATTTTTACAGAAGAGGAAGACGGTTCCTACCTCAGACAGACAACTTGCAGTGGATGGGACACAGCTCACCACTGTTCAGAAGCCCTGGGCCCGAGTGCCCCCAGCTACCCCTTGATCAGGGGCAGAGTCCTTTCTGAAAAACTAGACTCCCCCGGAAGCATTGCCTGGATGTCCTGAAGCAACGGCAAACCAAAAGACTATGGGACCTGTGCTGTAAAGTCAACAGGGAAATTATGACATTCAAAGAAAAGTACTGAAATAAATAATGCTTTGCCTTTTGAGCAAACTGTTGCACATACACTCCATCAGGCATAACTTCTCGCAGGGCTTACATTTTTCTTTCCTTCCTGAGTTTCAAGTCTTTGTTTCTTTTTTATAAATTTAAGAATTTTCCGGGCTTGTTTACTTTATATTAATCAGATTGCTTGAGAGGTCACTGTCCTGTGGTGTTAGGAACTCCCAAGACAGGAGAAAAAACCCAACCCAACCCAATCCAAACATATTGCACTCCCAAATGGCAATGTTCATAATCACATGCAAAGAAAGTTCCACCTCTAACTGTGTTCTGTAGCCCTGGTGTTAAAAAAAATTCCTCTATAGACAACTGCATTCCTTGAACAATACATCCTTTATCACAGTTTCTATAGGAAGTGGTGGAGAACAACTTAAGTTCTCAACAATACATTTGTTTGTTTGCATTTTTTTAAGACACTTTAACTTCTTTCTTTAGCACAACTGAAGTATTTCATTCCTGAACACTGTTAGCACTTTAGTCCCAAGTGAAATCAGATTCTTGAGTTAACACTCAGTTATCTGTGAATGTTACTGATGCCAAGGATTCCTCACCCAGGCTCAGCAGCTCAGGAGAGCATCTGCACAGGTTCTAGGGGGAGTCCTGCACTGAAAGCAGTGGAGCTGTTTCAACCCT
>JAOXXN010000395.1:89685413-89701099 GCA_026770055.1 Myrmophylax atrothorax | reverse complement strand
CACAGAGATAACTGGTCCCATCTGCTGACCTAGGACACCACAACATGATGTAAATAAAAGCACAGCAAGTGAGGACAACCAGGGGATTTGCTTTGGACCAGGACTCCATTTCTGAACTTAGATGTCAACTTTCAGAGACATGTCCTCAGCTGCGAGACTCTCCCTCTCCAAGGGCTGGATGGAATCTCTCTGCCTTCAAAGGGCTGCCTCAGCTGCCTGTCTTCACTCAGGAGATGGAAGCTTTCTCATGAATGATGGCCTGGTGCTGGGAAGTTTTTAATTCAGTTAATAATTCTCTGAGCAAACCATATGCTGTTGAGAAACATCAACTCTACAATGTAAAAGAAAAAAAACCAAATCTCTGCAGGTTTCAGTGAGAATGGGTCATATTACCTTTGCTCCTCCAAAGCTGTTGGCAATTTTTGTTGTATTTTAAGACTTTTTCTTCAGAATGTCCAAAATAAAACCAGCACGGAAGGAAATGCAGAAGACCCTTCTGCTGCTCAGTGCCCCCAAAGTGCAGAGAGGGCTGGGAAGTCAACCCCAGGCTGAGTGCCACTGACTTGCTCCCAAAAAGTCTGCCTCTTTATTGATATTCTTGGCTGCTCCCTACTGTAGTAACTGATCAGAGAAACAACATAAATCTGAAAAGCAATTCACCCTGTCTGGATGGCAGGTATTCATACTGGAGAGGATCTATTTGTGCCCATTTGTATCCACATTCAAAAGAATTTCTTCATTTCTAAAAGTCATTCTTGATAAGATCATTAAAAAGCAAATAATCAATGCATAAGGCATTTAGTTCAAAGCTCTGTCAAAAACCACAGAGCTGGGTGTTACACACCAGATCAGTGATTACTGGGTCAGAATCACCGTGTGTGTGCGTGCGTGCGTGCGTGCGTGTGTGTGTGTGTGTCAGGGGAGGGGAACAAGCCACCAGCACAGTGTCCACGTGGCCAGCCAGGATGGCCACCGAGGTTTGGCCACATGGCATGAAGGCTGCACGGGGCATCCATCAGCCAATAAGGTCCGCCTGGTAACCTGCCCAGACCACACCACCTGGAGCCCCTGCCTGGCTGTGGCACCTCACCGCAGCTGAGGGAACAGGGAGTGGTCAGTGAGCCAAAGGTCCCACCTGTGGGGAGGGGCCACAATAGCCAGAGCCAACAGGCACGCATGAGGTCTCCATCAGGCCCTGGTCTGCTCTCTTCCAAGCCATCAACATGTGACCTTCTAAGTGGTAACTGTTTTTCTCTCCTCTTTTTATCTACTCTTTCTTCTCTTAATCTCTCTTCCTTTATTCTCTTCTTCCTCTTGAGGGTAACTTAAACACTTATTTTCTGTAAGGTGTGGGTACCTCATTTAAGTTGCATGGAGTTTGTGTTTGCTGGGTGTAACAGAAGTTCCTTATTATAGCAAAACTTGATAATCCTGGTAATCTATTGTAATCCTGTTGTGAAGTTCCATGTTTTGCCTGTAAACCCCTTTTTGCTAAAACACCTATTTTCTCACCAAATTAAAAGAAATCTCTTAGAGAAAAAGTGTAGTTTTTATCCAGATGTGAATTCAAGGTACGAAAGAATCAATGGCTTTACAAGGGTCCATGTGGGTGAAATCTCTTGAAGCCTGAAATTAAAGTGTAACACCCAGTAAAGTTGGACAGGATTGTAACAGCAGGTAAATTATTTGAATATTTATCTCCATTTTATTTTGCATTTTACACTTAATTGTGACTCCAGAAACAACTTTGAGACTGAGCTTTTAAGGGACACCCTTTCCTGAAAAGAACCAAGTTTCTCTTAAATTTTTGTTCAACTGCTCACCCCAAACACAGGTTAGACTGAGCTCTTCCCTGACACACCTGCCTGATAAAAGAAAGCACTGAGGGCAATATTTGTGAGTTACTTCACCTCTTCAGAACAGAGCAGATCCACAGAGTGCTAGAATTCAATAGAACACCTTCAGAGAATGCTTTACTATTCATCAATTAATTTTTACAAAAGACTTCACAGATGAAAATCAGTTCCTGCATAGTAAGTGTTATTGCAAGTCGCTCTGAGGCAAGGAGCACTCAAATCCAGGATTAGGGAAGAAGCCTGGAAATTCTGTATGGAAACCTGAGTTAAGGAGTAGAAAACAACAGTTTATGAAGAGCAGGATAGAAGGTAACTGTTTTGGTAGTAGCTGCTCACAGATGAAAGTTAAAAAGAAAGCAGAGGAGGAAAAAATGAAAGAAAGGTACAATCGGTTAAGCCTTGCAGAGAAAAGATAAGGGCAGCAGAAAAGGAGAATGATTTAATGCTAGCTAAAGTGATTACAGAGAACAAAAGAGCTCTTATAAATTCACTGCGACTGTGAAGGGGGAAGAAATACCAGTGAGAAATTATGACTGTTAATAAATAAGGAAGGAAACAATACAAAGTAGTACTGTAAAGTGGCTGAGCACATGACTGCTATCTTAAAAATCCAAGTTTTGGTAGAAGAATACTTTTCTAAGAGGTACAAGTATTTAGGAAATTAGTAGATTCTTATACACATTATTTCCAAAAAACAAACAAAAAAGTGTGTAGAAAAGTAAAAAGTGTCACTTATGCCAGTGACTTAATTTCACCAAGGAATTCTTTTTGAATGAGTGGCTTTTTTTTACCTCTACAAAACTGGATAGCATTCATGATGGGATAATACTGGGTTTGTTTGAACCCTCTGGCAGCATAAAACTACTAATGAAAAAATATATATAGATCAAGAAAAACACTAGCTCATATATAGGTAAGACTGAATGTCATTTCGTCTCAGACAAACTCCATTACAGCTGTAAAATATAATGTTCAACATAGTCCCATGGAACCTATCACTGAAGCCCTTTCAATCACACCATTCAATACAGACAAAAACTAAACCAAATTAGTCATTAGGAATTTGAGAAAGCATTAACATGGTAATGCAATATTGGAAATTTAAAACATCAGCAGTAAGATTCCATTGCCCTAGTGAACATAGACAATGCTCTCCCCTGGACTTCACGCATGATGCCACTTCTGAAAGCCAAGATTTGACCGGGTTTTGTGTCTGGCCCTTGGCGGTCAGGTGCTATGGCAGACTACAACATGCAGGGGATTTCTCTATCCAGTGGACAGCCGCACTGCCCGTGCTGCTTGAGTGTGGCTGCAGCCAACTTTCTCACTGTGCCAAGGCACGGGCACCTTGCAGCAACTCTGCCAAGCCTTCTTCTCTGCATGTCACACACTGTGGGATTTGCAGACACAAGGCAGAAAATACAGCTCCATATATCCTCATATGACATGTCTCAGGCAGCAAAAGGATATGAGTAGTTACCAGCAAAATACTGAAATTGCAGGTGACTACTGCAGACCTTACTGCAGAAGAGGAATAAAAGGGAAGCTTCAGAAAAATTGGGAGTTTTTCTTCCTGATTTTCTGTATTCATTCAGAAAACCCCAAATACATTAGAAATTACTTGAAGGTGTTAAGACACTGAATTCTTCCCAAATATGACCTAAAAGTGTAATAAAATAGAAGAATATAAAAATATTATTTCCATAAATGAACTTTGATTTGTAAATGCAAATAGAGCAAACTATAAAACTATTAGCATACTTCAAAGCATACAGGAAGTCATTCATCACTGAAACAAAATGCTCCAACTCGGGAAACACCACTCAGATGTGGCAGTGACGTCCTGGGCCAGAACTCAGTGCAGACAGTGGGGAAATCAGCTTCCTCTTAGGAACAACCAAATACTCCGAAGTCAAAATAACCTGTGGCATCTGTATGCCTGAATTACCATGATTAATTATTAAAATGCCTTTCACAATGCCTGACCACCTCTTAGAGACCTTGGACAGGAAGAGACTCCCTTCCCCAAGGCTGCCTACGCACCTTGGCCAGGAGTTGCCCCAGGAGGGGCATGAGTGACAGGCAAGGTGACCAGGGCAAGTCTGCAAGGTCCCTCTAGTCAGGGCATAGAAGGAAGCACAGCAAAAACCAAAGTCTGTCTTCCTTTGTCTGTGGAAAAAAAAAAGCATGGAAGCTTCTTATGAATGGATGTAATCAACAGCAACACTGAGCCTAGTGCAGCCCAGGTCAAGGGGAGAGGGCTGGGTGAGAAGGAGAGAGATGAGTGCGAACTGCAGAAGCATCTGAACAGAAAGACACAGGAGTAGGACAAAAGGAAAGCGAATCTGCTTGGCTAGGGGAAGAGTTATGGGAAGCCTGAGGACAAAAGAACAAGAAATTTAAGCTAGAAACAGTGTCAGCACAAGGATTCAGTGAGGGAGGTAATAAGGTCATCATGACTGGCAAGAAAGGGGATATTGACGGCTGCCTTTCATGGGACTTTGAAGTAGGAGGTGGAAGTGTCAGCAGAGATTACAATAAGTGAAACGGGAGGCAACACATAGATCTTGATTCTTCTGTTGGAATAGGGACAAAAGGCCAGCCAGGGTAAATGTTTTTCATGATTTTTATGTTTTATCAGGATTTAAACAGACCCTAAATGTGCAGGTCACAGAGGTGGTGGCAATGGTGCTGAGTTGCAGATATAATTCTATCAGAAGAGAGAAAGGGAGCTTCACTGTGCTTCCTGAAATTAGGCTTGAGGAGGGAGTTGTGCTTCAGAAACAGGAATAACAAAGAGAAGCCCACACTAAGCCTGAACAGACCTAGACATGTGGTTATGACAGGCTGCCCGTGAAGGTTCCCAGGGAATGCTACAATCTTTTACTGTTCCCCCCACACACGTGCTGTCTGCCACTGTCTTTTCCGAAAACAGCACCTGTAGAAAGTGATGGAGAACAGCAGAGGAAAGACATTGTAAAAGAAATAAAATTCAGGTAAGGGGAAAGATATTAGGTGAAAAAGAAAGCAAATCAAGAGAAAAAGAAGCATATTGTGGAACTGAGAGTCTGATCTCAAATCCATAAAAATATAATGCTCACATAAGCTGGTTGGAGGCTGGGCAATAGATGGACGATTGACAAAAAGATACTGCATGAAGAGAACCAACAGAAGAGGAAATTACTGGAGGGCATGGGGAAGAGACAAAAAAAAGGCCATACTCTGAAAATATATTTTTTTTAAGCAAAGGCAAGTGTTACAGTGAGTCTAAGTTACTGCAGTGAAGTGACTGATGGCTGGTCCAAAGCCCAGTTCACGTTACTTGTCCAGATCATTAGAAACCTCAGTGAGAGAAATTCACAGAGAAGAAATCAGGAAAATTATGTGTTTGAACAAAATAAGGGGAAAGGCGAGGCAACCATCAGGCCATCAAAGACCAAAATGACTCAGAACAGGACTGTGGGAGGGAAAGGGGTTTTTTGAGGACAGAAAGAACCAGCAGTGCTTGCTTTGAAGAAAGGCATGCAGGCATATGACCTGAGCATGCGGATGACAAGCTGTAAAAGAGAAAAGCAGAAAAAGCAAGAAAATATTTTCAGCAGTGGGTTCCTGGGTGGTCCCAAGGTTTATTCTGCATATGCATATGGCTGAGATATATGTCAGGCATGAGCCAGAGTTGGATGCTTTGAATACACAGTGCTGATAGAGTAAAATGGTAGCCCAAGGGTTAAAGACAAACTGGGAAGAAATGAGAGGAGAAGCAAATTAACTAGAGCAATGATGGGAGGGATGGGGCTGGGAATTAGGTGTCATGGATTTTGATGGACGGGAGGTCACAGAAAGGCCAGGTGAGGACAGACAGGTGGAATGGGGGGTTTCAAAAGGAAGGTGATGGTGATCAGATGAAGAAACTGGGTTGGTGGGAGGTCAGAGTGACTGCCTCCCATGCAAGAGGGTGGAAAGGGAGGGTGTAAATGTGTCATTTGCTCAGTATTTCATGGCCCTGTGTCAAAGGGCAGGATCCCTAATAGCACAAGCATTAAAATGTGTGACAGGTTGTGGTTTTATATGATTTTTTTACTCTCGCAGGTCAAAATAAATGCCTACATTTTACATCCTTAATTTTTCCCATTATTTGCTATAAAGGTGCATTCAAAATAAAAAAAAATAAAAATCAACAAAAAGACCACACACAAAAAACCTAAAAAAACACATAAAACACAAACTATAAACACCAAACATTTAAGCAAGTTTACAGCTAAGTAAATAGATACAGAACACCTTCATAGCCTCACAGCAGTGCAAATGCCTTTAAGTATTGGTGTGTACAAGAGTAACTTGATTTTAAACTATCAGTATTTTCAGCTTTTATTGTAGTCCTTTCTGATTTTACTGCATTTCTATTGTATTGAATAAAAAACGTATCACTTGTCCTGAAATTTAGTACCTATACACCTAGCACCCTTTTCCTGTAAAAGAGTTGGACTGATAAAACTTCCCAGTATAATGGTAGGACATGGATTCTGTGCACAACCTCCTATTTACTTTAATTATAAAGACAGTGAGTGACATGGGCATGAGGTGGTCCTCTGGCTGAGGGTCAGTGTAGATGGGATGCACAGCACCATGATCAGGAGGACACTAAGAAGCTCAGCTGGCAACTAGGAGAGATTACAAACACTTGTAACTTGATTAAGCTGTAATTAAACTAACCTGTTAGAAAGAAACCTTTTAGAAGCTTCAGGAAGATATGGAAAACACATTAAATTCTGCCTTTTTGTTCGTACAGTTTTAAAATTTTAGTGCTGTTTTGAGGTTGAGGCTTAATCTTCAAAGCCTTGTTAAATAGTGGCTGGTAAAACCCAAGAACTTTAGATTACAAAATTCACAGAATGGTTTTATAAATGTTATTTTCTTGTTTACTGGAAATTAATTGCTTAACTGAACATCACATTTCTCAGGCAATCCCCTCTGGCCTTTCTCCCATAGTTGCCATCACCTTCCTAGGAACCAGCAAGTAGACACTCAATTCTGTAAATAATGTCCAAGTGAAAATAAAATGCCATGTTAGCACCCTGAGCCTCCCTGATCCACATTTTTCTGGACAAAAGGGAAGATGCTGATCAGAGACTTCATGGTTGTATTTTGCCTCTTATGCATTTCCATGAGCTGTACTCATCTTTCCCAACATGGTGGCAATCAGCTTGCCTACACTGGAAGAACTGCACCATCTACAGATACCCACCACTGCAAGCACTCATGACTTCTTATCAAATCTGTACACAGAAGGAGTTGCATCTACTACTCAAAAACTTTGATCCCTTAAAAGTACACATTTCTCTCTGAAGATGTCAGCTGCTTTATTAAGCCTATTTATAGATAAGTAAAATGAATAGCAGATGGCCCGCACAGACTAGAATTTTGAGGCACACTGCAACCCATTACATCTTGTCTTTGACTCAGCAAATGTCGACCAGGAACAGCCATCTGCGACCTGGAATGCACCTCTCTGAATTTTCTCTGTTAGCAATTGCAGCAGCAGCACTGGCTAAGAAGTATTGATTAGAAATCTTGATGGATTATTCTAGTTTTGATCAAGACAGAGGGAGCCACATGGCAAGGGAGCAGTGCTGCTGGGAACTGAACTGATTCTGGCAGGTTCTCCTGTCCACTGACTCACTGATGACTCTTCTCATCTTCCCAGGTGCCTGGGCAGCTCTCACATAGTTTTTCCTGCCATCAGAATTCACAAGAACAATCTGCTTATTGAATGGATAGTTTTAAACATCTTTATGAGCATTCCCTGGAAATAGCTGTTAGCTTTAAAGAAAAGAACCTCCTGTCTCACAGAACTACACTTTTTTAAAAAGTCAGGGTGAATAGTTAGAACGAAGGCGAGAACAAAACCTTTTGAACAGTAGTGTTCACTTTTAAAATAAAAATTAAAGTGCTAATTCAAGCATAGTGTCTTTCCTTCTATTCTTATTCCACTTACACACAAACCCTCTACATTATAGCTAGCTTACGGGGGAGGCATTTATAATTAACTGATTTTTGTGACAGTTTTATTATTGAATAATATCTAAATATTCAGGAGGACTAAGTTCTCTGTGCTGCATGGTATACTAAAGCAGACAGAGACAGGAGGCTGAGGAAGGCTGAGCCTGGATGAGGCTAAGAGACACATTTTTGTTATTTGGAACAGAGAGAAAAGCAGATCTGGTTCATTATTTCAGCTGGCTTTTGTATTTTTAATTTTTTCTAGATGAATCATAATTACCACTTAGATGAAGAAAGTTGTATAATGGAGAACACTCATTCTATAACCATATTCCTTTCAGACACACTTTCTGGCATCACAAGTCTCAGATTGCTCTAAAAAGACTCCAAGGAGTTCATTTATTTACCATCGAAGCTAAAGGAAGAAAGCTAGAGAAGCAAAAGCCAGTCTTGGCTAAAAGGGACAATACACTGATTGTTTAGATTTGCAAGATAGGAGCACAAACACCTTTGTCAGACTATGCTCAACTCAGATGTGGCCTAGGAAAGAAAAACTAGGAATAAAGGACTTAAACAGGTAAGAAGCTATTAAGAAAAAAAAATCAAAACCAAAAATAACCAAAAGAAAAAAAGAAGTCCTAATTAAACTGACTTGTTCTCTTTGTAGTTTTTGTGGTAAAAAGTGTTGTCAACCAGTGGGTTTAGGCAACTCTTCTTCCCTCCCATCTTTAGTGTAACAGTTTGTGTGATATTCCAGCACTGGAGATATTCAATACCACTGGTATCTACCAGGAAAGGAGCTGATCAGAAAATCCATTTCCCCTATTCACGAATTCCAGATATCCTCCAGTTTCCAGAAATAAAAGTACATGTTTCCTGCTACTGGTGACTGGTGAGGAAAGTTGGGTTTCATCGAGAAAGATGATGGCAAAGAAAAATAGCGGTATGATCTGTTATTGCCAGTCTACAGCTTATAAAAGCTCCCTATATTACATATTATGAACAAACTAATGAAATGTTCTTTGGAGCTGCAAACTAAAGTTCCCCACACGTGTTTTTTATATTCCTATGTTTCCAACATTTCTCTTGGCCATTACTGACCAGGTTGTCTGATCACTTACTTCTAAGAGCTGAGACTTTCAAAATCTCCTTATTGCAAACCTTGTCAGTATTGCAGACTATATATGAAACTATAGCTTAGTTTCCTTTTTAAGCAATAGAAAAAGCAACTGAGGAGGGTCTAACATCTAAGGAGAAAATGCTAAGGAGAACATCCCTGTGTTGTGCTTTTAGCACAGGGATTTGGTGAGGCTGTCTCTGGCTGGTTTAGTCTGGAGTTATTAGGGCCCATATATTTCATTTTCCAGCCTTTGTTGAGGACTGGATTTTAGAAGTCTTGACAAGGTGCTGGTTGCTGCCTAGCTAGAAATGCAAGCTTATTCCAATGCAACTGTGGAAATTAAGACGTGAGGTCCATATAAAACCTCCAGTTACAAAGACATTTAGATAGGTGGTTGCCATTTGTTTGAAGTAGCTGAAAACTATTTCCCTTAAAATCTAGGGGATCAATTACTTGCTGGGAGCTTTTTCACTTCAGTTGCAGGGAAAGACTGGATGGTTTTACCTTGCTGCCCAAAGAGGCGTCCATGCTGCACCAAGTATCTGTTTTTATATTTCCTGCTGCCTCTTTAACAGTCTGTTATCATCCCTTTCTTCTCATTTAAACTGATGATATCTGCATTGGCAGTTTCCTGACCATGCCAGAGGAATTCTGCAGGAAATACTGATTTTTGTCTGCTGGAACCAACTTGATAGCAAAGCTTTAGCTCCACCCTCTCCCACACATTGAATATTGTGCATCAGGCACTAGTTCCTTCAGTAGAGATGCTGAGTGGCATGTGAGTGATGTGCAAAGCTGGGCCCATTTGCTTTCCAGCCAGTTGAGCAAATTTCGCTGTTGTTTCACTAATTCTGGGAAAATTTATGTCAGCCTCTGATCAGGTCCTCCCTTGGCATGGAGGATTGGATCATCTTGCTAAGAACAAGAGAGCCCCAGAGAGGAATGGTGTTTCTCTCTAGCAGAATGAAAATTAAGGACAGGACAAGCTAATCAGGAGAGACTGAGTAATAGATGCAGTTCCTTATACAAATAATAGTGCATCATACACTCCTAACAGTTCAAGTGTCCTGGGTAACATCACAAAATAGAAAATGGGCAATGAAATGAGCATGCTGCCATCTTCGTTTCTTAATTTATTTTTATTATTGTGAAGTGACAGTTTTATGACAGACAGCAAACTTGATACTATCTCTGCTGAGATTTCTGGGTTTTTGTGAAGGGTAACTCAGTTGGTAAATAAGACTTTCGCATGGCCCTTAATTTAGAATTACATTTAAAAATCATACATAGATATCTGTGACGTTTATTGACTTACCAATTAGCAGTAATTGTAAATCAGGGACTGTGATTTCTGTCAGGGAATTTTCAATGAGATGCTTGGATACCTATTCTAAGCCTGACACTATTCCACACTTTTATCAATGGTCTGAGGAAAAATAGAGAAAATATAGTCTTCAGCCAAATAAAGTTCACAGGTCATACAACAGATGAAAGGATGAATAATGATGGAGAGAAGTTGAACTGCAGAGTGGTATGTTTTGCCTGGTAGCTTATAGGCTTCCTTGAACTCCCAAAGGGCATTTAATATCACAATACCAAATCATGGGCAATGGTAGCAAAAAGAGAAAGAAAAAACATTGTTCATTTCTATAGAACGACGAGCTTTGTCATGGTAAAAATGCCTCATAAGAGGATTTAGAGGTCACAAAAATGAGTTTGAGACCTGCAGCTAACAGGAACTGACACTCCTGTTCCCATTTAACCCCCAAAAAGGGGAATCTTGTTAGAAGTCTACTAAGAGATCAGGGATGGGTGAAAAAAACCTGGATCTGCAAAGCAAAAACCCTGCTTAAACCATTATTGAGTTGTTGCACTTACTCACTGTCTCCTAGATCAAAAGGCATGAAGATCAAGACATGTGACCTGTCGGGCTGCCCTTCTGGGCTGCATGGACACAGACATTACCCCAGTCAGCCCCACTCCAGCCTCTGCATTGCTTCAAAAGCCATCCTGTTGTGGATAACAAGCATTTCCCAGGAGACAATCCCACCTAAAACTTTGAAATATGGGTGTGTCTTTGAAACACCCCCATTTTGAATCTTTGTCCAACTCAGAAACAGCCTGAAAATTATCATCAGGTACTGTTTAAAATTCTTCCCAATTACTGTTGAAAGGGAAAATATCTCCTGCTCCTTCTCACTGTTTCTTGATATACATGTAGCATTTGGCTTTTTTTTTTACTTTAGAAGAAAATATTTATTGAATGTTTCCCTGGGTTGAGGATTATTTTGTACAACTCTGTCCACATAGTAATGAAAAAATATCTGTGTTAGTTTTGTTGATTTTTTTTCATCTTATTGTGCTTTGAAAACATTCTGTGCTGTTCTTACCTCTGCTGGGCATTGATTTCTTATCATTTGTGTCTTCTTGCTTCCTTTTTCAACCCACAATTCCTAACATGAAATTATATCAACATTCTCATTTTTCATTTCATAACCACATATATGCGTAATACACATACACATACACACTGCCCCTCCACCAACTAGGTGACCTCTGGAGGTAGTTTGCAACATAAATATTCCATGATTCTACGACTTTACATACACACACACAATTAAATAAAATAATATAAATGGACCTGTTGATGTGCATGTGGAAACTTTAAATTTACCTGTTAACTTTGCTTCGCTCCGCACCTGACAGTGAATGCCTAAGTGTATTTGAGCATTTGGCAAAATAGGGAATTTAAACTTTAATTCAATACGCATGCTCAAAGAAAATAGTTTTTCCTCCAAGCTTAGTTAGTATTATAAGCTTTGTGAAACTGGCCCTTTTAAAAAGCCCAGTTACATATATACATCCTAAGATATAATTGTCTGACATATATGCTTTTGTCCTATCAATCGTGTGCAAACAAAAATTACCTGTCCCACGTCAACAACTGCTTTTGTGATGAGTTCCCTTTTTTTCTGTGCAGGGCAGCCTTCCTCTGCCACAGCCACCTGTAAGCAGGAAAACGGCTACTGTTTTTCTAAGAGCAGAGATATCAAAGCACTGCTTAACACGGACTCTTCAGCCATGTCAATGACATTTTCCAGGCACACACATGGCCGCAGACTTCCCCGAATCACATGCATCTTCTTTCTGTCATTGGTGGGATTTGCCAAAGAGGAGAAGACCAGCAGCATCCTGCTTCCAGCCCTGTCCCCACTGCCCTGGCCATGTCATGGTGCTCCTCTGGCAGCACCAGCCCAGCCACTGGCACCCACCTTGTCTCCTCAGACAGCCCAGCTGCTCTGGCTCTGCCTCCCAGAAGGTGCTGCTGGGCCCCCAAACCTGAGCAGCAAAGCTGACTGAGAGGTTTTCAAAGGCTTTCCTTAGATGGGCAATTAAATGGTCTCATCTCGCCCTTGCCTAGGACGAGCAGCAGAGGAACTCTGCTCTGTAGAGTGCAGAAACTTCAAGGACAAAACTCTGGAACCATGGCTGCTTGTGTTTAAACAAAGCTTCATGTATACACTAAAATGTCACTGCTCAGTTATCTGAGCATATTGAGTTACGTCTGCCATCATGTACGTCCTCCAGGGCCGTGTGGTGGTCAATGACAGCAGGGCTTGGGACAACACTTACAACACATCCGCAGACATTGAGGACAACTTCCATCTCGGCTGTCAGTGATTTGGAAGCAAGCTATGTAATTTCTGGCATCAAGCTCTAGCGAACTGCCTCTCCTATTGAAGCTCAGGAGCTGATGATGCGGTATACAAACACCTCAGCAGAAAGATGGCTCCTGACACTAGAGAGCACTTTAATTTAGGAAACAAAAGAACAACAAGGCTTAGCTGCTGGAAGCAGAAGCTTGAACGAATTCAAAGCCACAATGTGGCGTAGATTTCACACTGAGGAGGACTAACCACTGAGATAACATAACTGGGGACTGGCAGATACTCTGACTTTTCAAGTCTTTAAAAATCAAGTTTGGGATGTCTTCTTAAAAGCCACATTTTAACTCAGATAGAAATTAAGGACTTTTATTATAAAGGAAATAGTGGATGAAAGTCTAGACCATGCACATGCAGAGGTTAGGCTACATGTTAATAGCCATACCTTTTCGCTTTAAGATTACATTTCAGATTGTTTTCCCTCCCCTTTTACATTTCATGATTTAAAATTGTAATTTATCCTGCCTTAAAGAAGGTAATACACACACCCATGTGCTTCAAATGAGTTTAACCAAGGCTTATGTTTGTAAACCAACCATAATCTGAAATACATTACATAAAAGATGTTCAGTATTCAAATATTCAGATGCTATTATTTGCAGGAGAATTTTGTGGCTCTGCAATAATGCTATGTTTCCATTTCTCTGTATATTTTCAGTGACATATTCAAAAGACTATCTGCAAAAATCCAGCTTTAAATATTATCCTCAGTGAGAGACTGAGGTGGAAGAAATACACAAAATCTTGCAAATTCCCTTTGAATTTGTGTTTAAAGAGATAAAATAACAAAATAATATTAAACAGACCTTCAGAGACAGCAAAAACATTCCTTTTCCACAAATAATTTTACAAAGTCATTTAAAATCCAAATGCCCTATAAAAATGCTTGTGTCCTTTTTGCAATACAAAAAATAGTGTAATCATGCATTTAACACATCCTGCAGTGTATCGTTCAGTGAGTATCCTTCCACATATACTGTTGACAACTGAATTAATCTAATGCTTCTATATTAGACAAAATGATTTCTATCAACAGGTACTATATGTTAATTATTCAATAAATATAAGTTCACAGGACTGCTGTGCCATGTAAGTCCTGTCAAAATACATATTCCTCAGAAGTAGTTAGTACACTGGCCATTTATTACATTATGAAATAATGGCAACATTACAAGGCAGAACTAGGGGAAAAAAGGTATGCTTCACTACACATATTAGTAAATTGACATGGTAAGTATTTTGATTTAGTAAATATTTGTCTATTTTTTTTTACATTACCATTTTTTTCTAAATAAAATATTTGCATTTCTTGCTAAACAAATAACATTTCTAACATAAGTCCTCTGTGGATATTTGCCACCAAACAATTAAACTAAAAAATTGCAGTGTCTTTTTTTCCCTCCATACTATCAAAATACATATGAGAAAGCAAGTTTAGTACTTTACAAAAAATGAAGACAATAACATCTAAATCTCACATTACAACATGAAATACTAAAATATTGAATGTTTTTCTTTTGAAGTATGCCATCATATTTTAATCCAAATTCATCTTTGAAATCTATCTCCTCTGGTACTCCTACCACTCCCCAGAAAGGATACTGCAAAATGGGAAAATCTGTTCTCTGTGGGCAGGTGGATGGTTTTCAGTAGAGTAGCAGGATATACAAGGTCCTGTTAGAGAACAGGCTCCAGGCTGTACATGTCTACTGATTTACCCCTTTGGAGTGTAGAGCACTATTCTGCACAGAGTGCTCCAAGTGTTGAAACAGGCACCCCGTAGTTTTTGTTGAGAACAGCAGGAAAATCTGCAAAACTCATTGCTAAAATCCTCATTGAAACTGGTCTTAAAGCGACGAGGAATCTGCCCTCCTACTGTTGCACACAGAGTCTGTTACTTATCCTTGTAATAGTGCTGAGTGGGCAGGGAGCCACACCACCTGCAGAATCAGGAGACTGTCTCTCCAAGATTCAGCTACTCAAATAATGTTTTCCAGGGTGGATCTAAACAGTGAGTCAAATTTGTCTGGATCTCTTTGAGGTCTGCAGCAAAGGGAGGGAGAGACAAAATGTTTATTTGCTCACACATCAAACACACTCAGGGAGGCTGGATATGGACAAGGTGGACAACCAGCCCTGAAAATCCATCCAAATATCCTCCCCATACAGCCACAATCAGTATCTGCTGACCGCTGTGAGTACCTGCACATACTTCAGAGAGGGGATAAGGGGATGTCAGTAAAAATGACTCAAGTAACATTATGCCGCAGCTTTAGCAGCAGGACTAAAAGCAGCATCTAGAACAGCTGAAGGCAACACTAGATGCAAGTGATAGATTAAATCATAACTCTGCTTTTCCACTCATCCCAGACCAAGCATGCTTCTGGGACAAGGGCACACCATGTCTTCCCCCTGCTGTTCCAGGCACTGGGAAATAAAATCTTTCTTGATATTCTTGTGGTCTCCTGATTGCGGGGTCACTTTCAGCTAAACATAGGGAGGAATAATGTTTCTGATGTAGTTCATAAACAGTAAAAGGTCTTTGTCCTGCCACAAGAAAGTCAGCTTCTGTGCAAGATGAAAAAAGCAAATAAATGTAGAGTAACAGGAGTGATTATAAAAAGTTCTTGGAACATGCAAGTTTTGATGAAGGTAGATGACAGCCAAACACAGAGCATGCCTGAACACACAAATACAAGGAAATGCATTGTTCCTTGCATATCCAGGCATGGCGTTTGTGGTAGTCCTTTAGTACAAGAGATAGCATACTCCACCTTCTGTCAAGGTGCCGCATCTCCTGCTGAGAGGATTCGTACTGTGCCTCACACAGTTTTACAGTCTTGACATACCTGGTCCTCTGATTTTTTCCTGTTTATGTTTTTCTACTCTTTACCTTTTGCTTCATTAATAAACTCATTAAGTACAGCAATATAATCAGCATCCAATTTTCTGCAGGGCTGAGGAGAGAAAAAGGGAAGGATCCTA
>JAOXXN010000395.1:89650952-89662622 GCA_026770055.1 Myrmophylax atrothorax | reverse complement strand
CGCCGCCGCTCCGCCTGCAACAAAGGGAGCGGAGCCGAGAGGCTGCTGCTCCTGCTGCTGCTGCCGCCGCCGCCGCCGCGGAGGGGGAGGAGGAGGAGGGAGAGAGAGAAAGAGAAGGGGGAGGAAGCACACGTGATGGCAGCCCCCTCCCCCGGGACCGGAGGGGAGGTGAGGGGCTTCGCCTTGCTCGGCGGGCTGGGCAAGCGGCGGCGGCAGCGGCAGCGCCCGCCCTCACGGCGGGGCCGCCCCCGCGGGGAGCGGGTGGGGGGTCCCGGGGGCGGTGCCGGGTCGGGCCGGGCCAGTAATGGGCACGGGCGACAGTGCGGGATAACACTGATGGGTGAATGAAGCAGAGGGTCCCCAGGGGGATTGAGGAAGGAGAGCCGCTGGCACAGCGTTTGTCACCCTTCGGGATGGTTTATTTATTATTCACTAATAAGCCAGCGTGAGTGGGGATGGGGAAGAAAGCAAAGAGACCATCTTAGCTATTGATTAATCGTAAGGGATATGTTTAATTTTTGCTGAATGGAAGCCCAACACTTGCAGCAGGAGCATTAGTACCGATGCAAGTAAATAAATGCGCTTACGGTGAAGGCAGTGACTTTTGTAACACCGTGCTTTTACTATTTAGGGGTATTCCAGCCCTTTACATGGAGACACTTCAGAGGTCAGAAGCACTGCACAGGTACAGGGTGCCAGGCACGTGTCTTGAGTGCAGACCCCCAGCGCGTATTTGTCTGGCTGAAAGCTTTGGGTGAATGGACAGCGCAGTGAGCATTTTTACATAGAGAAAACGCAGGACAATGCTTTACATTCAGTGAGATTTTTTCCTGTCTCAGTTGTCACATTTCACGCAAGTTATTTAATTCACTGTACGAACCATTTGTTTTTCAGGAACAAGAACTGCCTGTTTCCTTGGTCTCTCTGCTACTGCATGCCACTGATGGGCTGTAAGGTATAGAGCTTGCTTGAGGAGACCTGGCTTGCACTAAGGTATAGCTCTTGTGTGAGGAGACCTTCAAGTGGTTTGTTAGCCAGAGCAGTCAAGAGTAAGGCCATAAATCCAGCAGTAAGCTTTAGGGAGGCACAGTGGTCAAACACATAAAGTAAGACTGTTGTCTTTTTAAATACAGCAAAGAAGGGATAAGTCCTGTATTACTAAGAGTGAGAGAGCAATTTCCTTTTGGCATAGGGGGTTCAATACTGGATGCCTCTGCCAAGTAAATGTTCTTCTGTAATTACTTGCTGATGCTAGATGTCTAAAGAGCTCTGCTCCTCGGTGACATGGGGTACATTAACTCACATGGTGCTAGTCCTGCTGAAACTGGGTTGCTGGTATACACTGACCAGGATGTTTAAAGCTTGCTAGGTCTGCATACTGCTGTCTGGTCTGCTGAGCAGGTAAACCTTTGGGATCTTAAGGTCATGGGACTGGCACAGATCTTCTGTTTTGAAGGTAATACTTTGCTGTTGTAGGAACAAATGCTGTGTGTAACTCTTTTCATAAACACATCTAGATCCATCTTACACGAAATATGCTGTTTTCCTGTACTTCTTGCTGGAGGGGTAGACCAGAACTGCCCTCATCACTATGTTAGAAAGCTCCTTCAAGCACCCAACCCAAACACATTCAAGACCAGTTCATATCCATTTGTCCTTGTGCCATCCAGTGTTTCAGTTTAGGCATTTCTCTTTCCCTTGCATTTAAATCAGTAATATATTTATAGGCAGTAGTCACAGGCACTCTTCGCTTGTCTAACCCATCAGTACGTTTTATTAGTCTCCTTCTGTTAGACAGAGCCTCTGTAACTCAGATTTTAGTGCACTAGATAAAGTTTAAATTCAGCTTTCTTCAGCACAGCTGACATGCAGTGTGTAACAGCTTTTCATAAACTATTGCCAGTCTTTGCATCTCCTGATTTCTTTCAAAATTACCTTTTCTCATACAACCAATTTGCTTTTTATACGACTGAATCTCACTGATGGTTCAGGTCATGCTGTGAGTGACAAATACAGGCAACTCCTTCTATTTGTCTGTCATTTAGAGTCCATGATAAAAACGCTTTTTAAAAATGTCTAAGTGCCTAACTGTATCTTTTCCATTATTGCATTTCATCTCATTTCTTTTAATTCAGTCCTCAAGATTATGTAGTCATCTCTTCAGGATATTGTGAACCTTCTTTCTATTGACAGTCCTGCACAGTTCTTTGTGTCCATAGCACTCCCACATCCACAAGAATGAAAATATATGCAAATACAAACTATTGACCTCAGAACAGATTTTAACATTAACAGTAATTCTCCCAGTTCACACATTTCCCTTCCAGAACAGTGGGTAGTTGGCTGTAGGGAGTTCCCAACTGAATTTGCAATTTTGTTTTAGTTTCCCATGTCTTTCAGCTTAATGAGGCGAACTCTATCCTAGAGTCATAGAATGGTTTGGGATGGAAAGGACCTTACCTACCATCTAGTTCCAACACCCCTGCCATAGGCAGGGCCACTTTCCACTAGATCAGGTTACTCAAAGCCCCATTCAGCCTGGCCTTGAACATTTCCAGGGATTGGGCATCCACAAACTCTTTTCAGCTTTAAACCACTGCCCTTTGTCCTATCCATACAAACCCTTTAAAAAGTCCCTCTCCAGCTTTCTTGTAGGCCCTTTTCAGGTACTGGAAGGCTGCTATAAGGTCTTCCTGGAGCCTTCTCTTTGCCAGGGTGAACTCCAACTCTCTCAGACTGTCATCACAGAGGCGTGCTCCAGCCCTGTGATCATCCCTGTGGCCCTCCTCTGGACTTGCTCCAACAATGCCACATCCTTCTTGTGTTGGAAGCTGCAGTGCTGGACACAGTAAAACAAGTGGGATCTCACAAGAGTGGAGTGGAGTAGAGAGCGAGTATCAACTTGCTCAATTTGCTGGTCACAATTCTTTTGATGCAGCTCAGGACACTGTTGGCTTGCTAGGTCATGCTGAGCTTCTCATCAACCAATATCCCCAAGTCCTTCTCCTTGGGGCTGCTTTCAGTCCATTTGCTGCCTGTATTTGTGCTTGGGATTGCCCAACCCAAGTGCCAGATCTCACACTTTGCCTTAAAACTTCATGAAGTTCACACAGGCCCACCTCTCAAGCCTGCCAAGGTCCCTATGGATGGCGTCCCTTGCCCACAGCATGTCAACCACACCACACAGCTTGATGTCATCAGAAAACTTGCTGAGGGTGCACTCAATACCACGGTCTGTGTCACCAATAAAGATGTTAACATCATTCCCAATACCGAGCCCTGAGGAACACCACTCATCACTGGTCTCCACTTGGACATCAAGCCATTGACTGCAGGTCTTTGAATGTGACAACTCAACCAATTCCTTGTCCCCCAAGTGGTCCATCCATCAAACCCATGTCTCTCCAACATAGTGACAAGGACGTTGTGCAGGACAGTGTTAAATGCTTTGCACAAGTCCAGGGAGGTGATGTCAGTTGCTATTCGCTTATCCACCACTATTTTAACCCCACTGTAGAAGGCCACCAAATTTGTCAGGTATGATTTGCCCTTAGTGTGAAAGCTTATAACAAAGTCCAGATAGATTGTAAGTAAATTTTATGGGGTTTGGTTTTGGCTTATTTTGTTGTTGTTATTTTTTGATTCCTGGGATGAATGACATGCCATTTTTTATCTAGAAAAGCCACATCTGAGGAGTGCTATCTGTCTGGATGCATCTCTAGCTAGTTTAAAGGGAATGATATAGTCATGCTTGATTGGCAAATTCACACTATGCCAGCTGGATATTCATTCTTACTCTGTTCTCCAATACATGCATTAAAAAAAAAAGGAAAAAAAAGAAAGAAAAAAACCCTAAACGTTTTCCTGCCAGCTTAAAAAGAAAAGGAACTTAGAAAGAATTTGAACAAACTGCTTCTGCAGTGCAAATTGTTGCAGACGGAGGGAATACCACACCAACAAAATGACAGATCTTATATGTCTTAGAGATCACACTAAACTCTGCCACATTTGGTAACTTCCATCTTTGGCAAGTAAATGTAACTTTTTTTCAATTATCCAAAATTTCACTTTTGCTCACGTCCAACTGCACTTCTGTGAGAGTAGGAATCTCTACAGATTGTTGAAAATTGTCATCCTTTGTGAGTTCTTGAACACCACCAGCAGTTTTTCTGTCCCCTGATGGTACACACACAAATTCTGCCCCACCTTTGTTTTTCTCCAGGAATTTTAGAAGTGAAAATGTACAACCAAAGGGAAGCAGGGAATATGAAAGAACAGAGAGTGATTTCATTTGCCATGTATCTGGATACAGTAGAGATACACTTAATTGTGAAAGCACTGTTTAATTTCATCTTAGAGAACAAAATGGAAACCAGAGATCTATAATGTAGTGAAGCCATTGAAGTGTTGTTTGGAGTTCCCTGTGGCCTTATGCATCAGACAGTAGAATCCTACTCTCGCCAGGTATTTTGCCAGAGAACTGTACTTATTAGTGTCAACTTTCATTTTTACTCCTCAAAAATCCTGTTTCCAGCTCCTGTAGTTATAAAGAAAACATGAAAAATATTAAGATTATAAACTGGAAAAGGGAACACCCTAGAAACAATTGCCCAGAACTATATCCAGATGGTTTTTTAATATCTCCAAGGATGGAGACTCCACAGCCTACCTGGGCAACCTGCGCCAGTGCTTGGTCACCCTCACAGTGAAAATGTGTTTCCTCATTTCAGAGAAAAATTCCTGTATTTCACTTCATGCCCATTGCCTCTGGTCCTGAACTGAAGATGTTGTTTAACCCAATCTAGAATCGGTGTCAACAGAAGACTCAGTTCTCTCATATAAACTGTTTCACACTCATTTTATCCAGCAGTAGAACTTATTTATCTGTCCCCATTAGTTTCTTATTCCTCTTCTGTGCCTACCCGTATAATTTCATCATGGCTCTGGGGCAAGCAGCACAGGCAGTGGGGCAGTGGCCATTTTACTGACACCCTGCTGCCCTGTGCAGCTGTGTCCTTTTCCAGGGCATAAAGCTGCCTCAATACCTCACCAGTTTTTGAGGCAGCAACATGTTCAGGCTGGTTGTTATTGGGAAGCTGAGAACTCTTTCCTCATGCTATGCCACTCTGTTTTGCATTTTCTACTCCACTCATGTACTATTCCCCTCCTCTTATTTTAATCTTTAATTTTTCAGGTGTTTCACTACATTTTCTGCTTTTCCCTTTTCCATTCACCATGGTGCCAGATCTGTTTCTCTTCTTGCAGTAGTTTTGCCTCCTCTTTCCCAGAGTATATTTATGCAGTTGAAAGGCATGACTGAAAGTCCATTTGGGTCAATAAGATGATTTTTAAGAACCAAGCTAGAAATACCTTTCTTCTCATTGAATTTCCTATCACAATGTCCCCATGAATCAAGAAATATTACTGAGCCCACTTTGCTGCTGGGAAAACAAGGACACCAAGAGATTTCTTTTTTCTACTGGCAGCCACAGGAGACAAAGGCTTCTGCAGCAACTTCAAAACAAAATCCTTACTTTTCAAACCTCACTTTCAAATGCATGTTTATCCAGTGCATTTTGGTTCTTCCCAACACACCTTCTGTTGACTTTTATTCAGAGTGGTGGCGGGAACAGTAGTGGAAGCTTCAAAACACTCTCAGGACTGGCACAAATGCCCATATCACTCATTCTCATTCATCCATTCAAAACTGGTTTTCTCCTTTCTTGGCTTATATAATAAGATATGAGCTGTCATTTAGCACCTTCATACATTTAGGTTTTTTAATCATTCCTCATTAATCAATGCTTTAGTACATTAATCAGTTTGTTACCTTTTCTCAGTTTCTTCTAATTTGTTGACATCTTTCTCTTATTCAAATACTGCCAGACTAACTGTTGATTGGTAAAAATGATTTCCAGATGCTGATAAATGGTTTTGTCACTTATTGATCAGACTGTTTCTGGTTTTTGTTAATGAATTGTATTTAGACTGCAGCTAATTCCCAGTAATCTCTTTGTGCCTAGGGGTACCAGAAAGGTCACACCTCACTCAGTTCTGCAGTTCTTCCAATGTGTTTATAAAATCAAGACAATTTTTCAATCCTGCTTTTAGCTTTTGACACCCTCAAAGGCAAAAATATAGTATATTTCCCTGAACCTGATCTCCATTACCCCAACAGCTCTTTGTATTCTGAATCAAATGGGTGTTCAGTTTGCTTTAAGTGTAATCTTCATTTAATAAGTACTAGGGCTCTTGCCAATTATGCCCCTTGCTTTGAGGATACCCTTCATATTGTTATCTGAAATTCTTACTCAAAATGCAAAAGAAGATTAAAGAATGACATGTTTTATGCTGTGTTTAATTGTCCCCAATGACTGGTTTTAGTAGTACATTATATGGTAAAACCTTCTCAAACATTTTTGTCAAGGGCCTCTGCAATGTCAATTTTATTTTGTTTTAATTATTGCTACAGAAACACCCAAGTGGATGCAGCACACAATTTTTTAGCCCACTAAAGTCATACAGAAAGGGACTATTACTTCCCCATGCCATGACAGTGTGTAATTCAGAATTACATAAGCTTTTCTTTATTGCTATATTTCATTGCATTTTCTAATCTAATTTTCTCCAGCCTTCTGCTGTTCTCATACTCTAGTTTTGCATAACTTTTCAAAGTTTATTAACCATTTTCATCATTCTGTACGTTGATTTCTGTCATTATACAGTTAGCCTTCTCAAGCATAGCCGTATGCATTGTTATGAATAGCTATATTTCTCACGCTTGTATCATTACCCAACTGTCCAAACTTCATTTTCTTAGTTATTTTAATGTTTACACAACACAGACAGATTACATTGTTCTTGATCCACATTATATATAATGCTTATAAGCACCGAAGCAATTACATATGATTATATTAATATGTAACTGTATACTTACCAAAACAGAACTGTCAAGGAGGAAGAGTAACTATGTATTTTTTTAACATGCACTGTGATTGTGGCATATAAAAGAAAAATCAGACTAGGTGCCAATTCTAAGATAATGCTCATTCAGGTTAGTGAGATATTATGGTCTAGGATAATGACATTCTTAAATTATGATATATTCTTATCTTGTTTCTCCACAAAAATTTAGACATAAGTTCTGAATCTCATGGAAGCTCAGTATGTGTCCATTAAAATAGTAATATGCTTTTTTCAATGGAGCACATTTCTAAGTATTTGCAAGCCATGACTTATAAATGAGAGGTTTATTGGATTTCCAGAACCTTGTGAAATCTCCTTTGCTGGATAATAAAGCCAAATGAATACATTTCCAGAGGAACTTGTCTAATATGATTACATTTGTGCCCAGAAATATGAGACTATTAAAGATTTAGATTGTCCAGAGCATCAGCCATTTTGCTCCATGTGTTTCTGTCTGTATGGTGCAAGTTTTCAAGATAAGACCACGACCCATTGGGTGAGCTGTCATGCCATGTGACAAGTGACAGCTGGTGCACCTTGAATAGGGTGCACCGGGAAATATGGCACTTTTGGTTCATGCATAATAATGGTATTATAGTGAATTAGGATGATTTCACAATGGCTTGCCCATTTCTATTTTTTAGGGGTGTCTGTATGAAGCATTTTCATCAATCACTTACAAAACTGTAATAACGGTTTGAATTCAGCTCCAATCTTTTTTGACAGAAAGATTTCATAAGTAGTCCCTTCATATCAATAGTGAAATTTCCACTTGGAAAGTTAGGAGATGAATAGAAATGTTTGCAGATAGAACAGATCTCTTGACCTACTGTAACTACATGATTTGTTTGTATGCATCACTGTCTCCTGTCCCAGCTTCTAGTCAAGAAATGCTGTGCCTCTTCCCCTAGATGGATATATTGCGATGAGCATTAATTTGTTTGCAGATCACTTGCTTCTCACAGAATAAGAATACTTTCTGTTTAAAAACGGAGCTCCTTTTGTGGGATACTCCTACCACAGCTCTTCTGGGTTGCAGTGGCCGGGCACTGCTTTCCAGACTTCCCAGGACATCAGCAGGCTGCAGGGCTTTCCTTCTTCAGGCTGTGCTGCCACCTTACGTGGGCATACATGACTCTATTGTAGGGATGAAACCTCATTGCCAAGCCACCTAAATATCTGGAGTCTCTGTTGTCTCCTAATATATCTCAGTTTCTCAACTGGAGTGTGGGGACCCTACCTTTTCCTTTTCAGAGGCACATGGCTGGTATAAACACATCCAACATACAGCATCTGCATATGCTCTTGAAATAGCATTGCTCCATATTTAATGGTTGGGGTTATTTTGTAGAAAATACGGGCAGCATTAGAATGCAGAATCACTAGGTATTGCAGTACAGTATCAATTACACATAGTTATTAAATGTGGAGTTTTGTCTGTATCACAGGGTGCTTCTAAGCTTGTAAGGTTCAAATAAGTCCTTCTCCCTGCCCAAGGATATGTGTTTTGTATCAGGAAGTGGCACTAATTGCTTGTAAGTAGGGAGAAAGCTAAATTGGCTGAAATATATCAATCAATACGAAAGCACCAGCTAAAACTATCAAGAGAGGTGCACTCCATCTTACACAGAGAGAAATTATATGACTATCTTGCAGCCCCAAGAGATACAATGAGATGTTATTTATATTTGATTATTTCCTCCCTCCCCAAAAGACATGATGTTGTGGATACTAATGTGAGTCATAGTTAACTTTCAGAATAACATTAATCCCTTTGTTCCTCATCAAGTCACACATGCTATGCTGATGGTCAAGATGATGAAAGGAGTTTTACTTCACAAGACCTTGAACTTGATGTACTCCTTGCTTTTACAAAAGGAGAAATTAAATTGCATCAGACCCACAAAAACTGCAGATTACTCTAAAAAGACATATTTTACCAAAGCAATTTCTATGCCTAACAGCATGGTCTGTAGTGGACTTATTGTTGACACAGCTCTGGATATTTATATTCCTTCTGGAATAGCACAACATGATTCTGAATGTTGTGTGGAGTTTGAAAATAGGATTGCTACCAAAGGAAAGAGAACTGATTCTGAACTGTGTTCTGAATTTCAATCTGCACACAGTGAACTTTCCCATGAAGGCTGAGGGGAAGTGAGAAATAACGTGCTTTTGATAGTTGAGTTGAATTTCATGGAGCATTTTTTAAATCTTGTATTGATTAGTATTCAGTATCAAAGAGATAACTCATTTTTACAAGAATGTCTAAGTGAATTTGTAGTGATGATTTGTATTAATGATCTAATCTGCTTTTAAGGCTATATTCTTGAAATAAGAAATGTTTCTGTTTATTCAGCATAATGTTTTAAACAAGGGGACATACATCACAGTTTCTTTAATTCCATTTTTATCTCTGTCACTTGAGGTGTTTGAAATGTGCAACATCTATATTACTTAAGTGTGTTACTTTGAAATGCATTTTAGCGTGCAGGAAAGTATGTTTTCCAGATGGATATATTAGGTGTATTGGTTCCACCTGGCATGCACTGCTGGGGGTAAGGGCTCTTGCTTGAAATAACTTCCTGTACATACCATCTTTTCACATTATACCCACTTTTAGCAAGAATCTATCTCTGGGAACAAATGGTAGAAGGGCTGTTAAAGTCTCCTTATGCTGTACAATATCACAGTTTCTCTGGCATAGCTGCTGTTGCATGAGCTCAAAGCCAAATCTGGTCAGTGTAACTGAGGAGAAAATGTTTAAACTGTTCCCACACTAAAAAACAAGGTGCTTTGAATTTGCCCTCCAGAGTGCACATGCACTTTTCATAGCCTCATCAGATGTGAGTCTTCCACACAAGCAGGATGGGGTTTTTATCCTGGTCTGCTCTTCCTCTTCCAGGACAAGACCCATATGTTGAGGTTATTCTGCTCACCCACTCACAGTTGTGAAAAGGACAGGCTTGCTACTAAGAAAATGAAAAAGGACAAATCAATGCATACGTCTCAGAGGTGGATTTGGTGTCCTTATCCTTTCACTATGCACCACTAGGCAGGATCAAAATCCAACTTCTATTTCCCTTTTGGGAACCCACAGTACCTGGAGCTGTCAAAGGCACATCCTCCTCGGCCTTCCTGAAAACCCTCTCTGCAAGGCAGATGGTGGGACAGGAAATAAAAGGAAACCTCATCTGCCACACAGTCCTTCATTTCTGGAGTTGGGAAGAGTCTGAAAGCTCCTTGACAAGGAGCTTAACAGACCTCCCCACTCTGAGATGCTGGCCATGGCAAGGCTGTCACGGCAAAAACCACTGCAGCTGGTGCTTACCATAGCCACAGGTTCACAAAACCCAATTTGTCACATCTCTGATTCATTTTAGTGTACAATTGAAATGAAATATGCTGAACCATGAGGAACATTGTAGTCATAGTGATGATGAACAGCACAAGTGCACCTGAGCATATATTTTATTAGAAAACTACTGCTGTACATGTTCGTTATTTGGAGACTGGCTCCTGTAGGCAATAAACTCTTCTAAAATATCACTGTCTGGGTGGTGGGTTTTTTTCTACATTATTTTAAGATTAAAAGGTTTCAATTTGAAAAATCTTCCCCCAGCCAACATGTATGTGGACTTGGCTTTATGTTTTTCAAAAAGATAATACAACTACCCATTTGAAAAAAGATATGTTTCCCTTGGGTATTTAGATGCTGAGTTGAAAAGCAGCTTAGAAGTATCTATGACACATAGCTAACAATCCCATCTAATTCTATCATATGCACTTGGGCATCTAAGAAAACAATACAGGTGATTTGCTTCCATTTTCTAAAGACTGTTGTGAGACAAATAAAAAAGGCTCCTGTTCATTTATACTATCTCAGAGAAATGGTATGCGAGATGCCTTCCCAAGAAAGGATTAGAAGTGAGATAAATTCTTAATAAACTAATTTTTATTTTTGGTCCAAAAAGTTCTTATTTTTATGGCTAGACAAATGAACATACATTTCTGGTGTTGAAAAGGCATTTTTCCACTAGGAGAAAGAAATAAAGTAACCCAGCACTACAACAGCATGATGTTGACATTTCAAATATCTTATTATCAGTTTGAGTTATCAGACTAATGAGATACAGTGAGAGCTTTGCTAAAGAACAGATAATCTCTTAATATTACAAAAATGCGATTAGACAAGGAAATTTAATATGAAATAAAGAGAAATTTAATATGAAGATGTAAAAATAGGTACTTGTCATGTGTAGGCTCTAAGACTTATTTATAAATTTATTGACTCGTAAGATGCAAAAGGCCAGTCTCATCCTAGAAAAAAAAAAAGTGCTATATTTGGAGATACTGCGCTGCCCTTATCAGTTCTGCCTAGATACAGACGAGGATCTACTAACTACAGTTTGTACATCCAGCTACTGCATACATTTTGGGAATTAACCAACACAAACTGCTTCAGAAAAGCTGATCATAGAAGAGTAGGTACAAGAAAATTTAGGAGTGACATCTGAAAGTTTGGGTAAGTCCTCAGACTAGGGTAAGCATGGCAATATTTTACCAAAGCCTCCAAACATCCTGAAACCTAGAGAAGCCTTATGGTCCAGTGTCACATGAAAGAGAGGAGAGACAGAAATGCAAAGATTTCTAGTCTTAACTGTATTAATATAAAGTTAATAGCTATAAGCACCCTCGGGA
>JAOXXN010000395.1:89627367-89644320 GCA_026770055.1 Myrmophylax atrothorax | reverse complement strand
AAGCAGGGCTGGTGATATCTCTGAGAGTACTTAGCAAATACACTACCCTGCAATTTTAAGACAGAGCTGGCTGCTAATAGCTAGAGTTCTATCTCCATCCATGTTCTTCTTGGCCTCCTGCTCATTGTTCCTGTGAAGCAGGAAATGAGAATAAAGGGGGATGCAGGCTGGGTACAAAGTCCATGGCAATCCCTGCCAGTTCTAGCAACTATTGTTGCTGTGCAGAGGACTTGTTAGAAACTTTTTTGAACAGGGTGTGTTTAAATGATTGCTTTGGAGGGAATTTATGAGACAGAGTCATCTTCCAGTTTCTGTACAATTCTCCTGAGTACCTGATGACCTATGGAATGGAACAGAAAAAGTTTATTAAGGTAATAGATGCATGAAGACCTTACTGAAATTCTTCTCCTTGGACAGATTTCCTTATGTGAAGTTTATGATCCAGCTGTCACACAAAAACATCTCTCTAGACCAGTATTCTAAATACAGTTCATCCTATATAATTGTTTCTGTGAAAACTGTCACTTACAGAACAGGCTTGCCTGCTCAGTGAGATCATGATTTCTGTTAAGAAGTGTTTGCCTGTTGTTGTACGGGTGACATGATGTCTGCATGAGGATGATGCCTAAAGAAAACCAGCCATTAGGAGAATTCAAGAACCAGTTCAGAATGATAGGGCATGGCTCATTTTCTTTGTTCAAAAAGTAGGGAATAAAAGAGATGTAGAAGCGCAGTACTAACCTCAAAATAGGTTGAATAAAGAACTGGGCATCACCTAAAGGCAAAACCTGGGCTCTGAAGATTTGAGGACACCTATAGTGGTGATTGCTAAATCATGTTGGAAGAGTGAATTTCTTCCAGGTCTGAAGACAAATTGAAGTGTTTTAGACAGGACTAGAGGCCAGTAGTAATGTACACAGGAAAAATTACAATTAACAACATTTCAGAGGGAAGAATGGGTTGTCATGAGTCATGGAATCACATAATCAGAGAGTGGTAGAGTTTGAAAGGAACCTCTGGAGATAATCTGGTCCAACCCCACAAAGCAGGAGTGCTCAGTCATCCTCACAGTGAAAAAGTGTTTCCTAACATTCAGAGAGAACCTCTTCTGTTTCAGTTTGTTCCCATTACCACTGTTTCTGTCACTAGGCATGAGAGACTGGCTTTATCTTTGGGATCAGTACTGTTTAATACCTTCATCAACAGCATAGATACTGGGATCAATGCATCCTCAGGAATTTGGCAGATGAAACCAAGCCAAGGTGTGTTGTTGACACACCTGAGGGAAGAAATGCCATCCAGAGAGACCTGGATAAGCCTAAGAAGTGGGCTTATGTGAACCTCATTATATTCAGAAAGGGCAAGTGCAAGGTCCTGCATCTGGGTTGGGGCAACCCCTGGTATCAATATAATCTGAGGGATGAAGGGGTTGAAAGCAGTCCCGTGGAGAAAGACTTGAGGATACTTGTGGATGAAAAGCTGAACATCCACTGGCAAGTGTTCTTTCATCTCAAAAAGCCAAACATATTCAAGGCTGCATCAAAACAAGTATGGCCAGCATGTCAAGGGAAGTGATTCTCCCCCTCTACTCCTCTCTTGTGAGATCGCACCTGGAGTACTCCATTCTGCGGTGACTCAATGTACTCCAGGACACCACTTGACTCTGTTTGAGCTGGGGCAAGCAGAATCATTTATTAAACACAAGCACAACAATTTATAATACTTTGCAGAGGGATATACAAACTAGAGGGTGAGGAGAACAAATAGAATCTTCCATCATACAACTAAACAATTTTCAAACTGTTCAAACACTTCACAAATCAATTTTTGACATTCTTGTGACCGTGAGTAAACTGACTAAAATAGTTCCTATAGGAACTAAAATAAACAATTATTTTGCTTCAGGATTGCTCCTGGTCCCAGGAAGATGTGGCACTGCTTCAGACTAGCGGAGTCAGCAGTTCTTCTTCACTCTTGCTCAGATTCCAGGTTTTTTTGCTGAGTTCTGCGATCATCTCTGTGGTTTCTTGCTGAACACCTACTCCTACACCATTCAGCTCTGGAGGTCTCAATACAAGAAAGACATGGATTGGAGCAGATCCAGAGGAGGGACTGTTATCGTTTGAGCTGGCAAAATGCCAACTACCTGGTACCCAGTCAGAAAGTCCACTCCCAGAGTAGGGCAGTGAGGGAGAAAACCAGAAACGAGGCTTTAGACACGGTGAGGTTTTTATATTTATACTGAGAAGAAGAAAGCTTAACACAGAATATGAAATAGCACATAGTGACAGGAAACAACAACAGGCTCACCGAGGTCGCCCCAGCTAACAAGCGAAATTACAAACCAACCAAACCTCCTCCCAGCAAAGGAAACCTCCCAGCAAGAGGGAAAGAGAAATTAACAGGAATATATTCACTTCCCTGGGTAAACACCCACACGGACCGGCAGCAGGGCCCTAATCTCAGAAGTCAGGGAGCGGGAAGCCTCCTGGTCAAAAGCATGGACCGAAAAAGAGAGAGACTCCTCCCTCCTTGCTTGTTATACTCCCTGACGCTTCCTGATGATGTCAGATGATATGAAACCACCACACATGGTAACTGCCCAGGGTCACGTTCCTACCCCAGAGTAAATGTGATATGCTTTTAAAAAGACACAAACCACCCCCTCTTTACCATGAGGAAATAATGTGAACCAGTATCTATGTGTTAGGTTGAGCTGGCAAAATGCCAACTGCCCAAAACATAGGGTCACTGGCACGGAGAAGTTAATGCATAATAATTTACTTTCCTTCAGTAAATTATTCCTGAATCTGAAATATTCCCAGTCAAGTACAGCAGCTGCCAATGCCCACAAATACCAGCAAAACCCCATGTAGCAACTGTGTCTATCCTGATACCTGCATTTCTGCATGGAATTATGGGGCAGAAGGCTTGAGATGAAGAGACAAAACTTGCTGGTGCAGGGGAAGGGTAAGGAAACTGGTTTTGGATGTGTAAAATGGAAGAGGAGGATATGAAGGTAGGAGTATGTAGTAAAGAATAATAAAGGACCCTTGTGGCTTGAAAAGTGGTAGCATGCGATTGGAAAAGAGGGTTCAGTTGGATGCACTGCAGAGTGGCAAGGACTGGTATGGCTTCTGGTGGCCAGAGGGGTTGGAAATGGCTATGAGAGCCTTAGAGTTGGGATCAGAGCAGATGGTGTAACAGTGGGGTGTTATCAGACAGGTATGTAGAGGACTAGTCAGCTGGACATCAAAGTAATGCAGAGTCAGTCTGGTATTCTCCACATATGCTGCTTCTAGAAAACAGATCTTACATCTCTGGACAAAAATGGAAAATTGCAGACCCATCCTGGTATCTGGAACATTGCTCTGGGAATCTGGGTCCTCCATGTGCTGTCCCATGCAGTGTAGCTCTGCAACCTTGCTACAAACTACTGTGGGATGGGACCTTCTTGCTCCCTTTTGTCTGTCCTTCTCACTGTTTAACTTTGCACAGAACAATTACATACCCACTCAGCCAAGGAGAATGTTCTGTTTATGGAAAAGATGAATTACACACTGTCAGTTGGAACAGGACACTGGATTCTAGTCTTCCATCTCTCTTCTGCAGACCATAAAATTTGTGGTGTTCCTTCAGATTTAGCGTAAAAGAGAATGGACAACACCCTCTTTTTACAGCCTGCTGAAATAAAATTTTTTTCTACACTTGCTAATTTGTTATAGAAAGGGCTTATGCACTTCACATAAAGTTTATGTTTTGGGTTAATGAAACCCTAAATCCCTACAGTCCAACATTAGGTGGCCAAATGGTACGGACAGTGCTACATAAGAGATTTCTGCGTTTCCTCCTAGCTAGATGACGTGACTCCTGGTCCTGATCTTAGATACCCATATCTCTTCAAGGAGAGGAAATACAGTGTGTGGAATTGAGGATCTAAAAAAATTTTCTAGCTGAGAATTAGGCATGTTAGCAAGCAGTGTTCAGCAGGTAGATGTCCTTGAACAGGTAGGCCATGTTGATCCATCATTATGTTGGACAGCAAGTCCTGAGTCTTCCAGATAAGACTAGCTCTTTCACAGGCTGTGCACCTTTCAGCCTCCATAACTGCTGCTGTACAAAAAATAGCACCAAATATTTCAGATTTATAGAGAACAATATTAGTACTTTAAAGAAGAAGAACCTCCACAATAAAAATGTCGCTATTAACATTTTAAAAGAAAAAAATTATATGCTTGAGAGAATTGAGTAGCCAGTTACAGCTGCTTTATTAAAACTCACAGCATGATGAACTCATAGCTCAGGAAATTAGATCCCCGATAGTGTTTACACACATTAGAATTTTATAAATGAATATAAAAAAATATTTTGTTTCCATGCTAAATTATTAAAAAGAAAATGGCAGATAGTGTAATGAAACTGCTGAAACAACTGGGGGATTCTTCAAGGGACAAATGTAGCCACCCTTTCAACTGCTTTATTCTGTAGTGATGGAAAATGGGAAATTTCAAAGATCTATTAAAAAAAAACAGAATACTTTTTTTTTAACCCTATAATATACAAATCCACAGTTTTACATAGTGGTGTAGATTTCAGTCTGAGATCTAACACCGAGTGTCTCATTTAAGACAAGATTGCATCTAATCTCTCAAAAGATGCCAGGTAAATACCACGCGTATTTCCACATGCTTTCAAGACTTTCTTACAGCCTTTTTTGAGCATCCTTTTGTCTTTAAAAGTACAGCCAGACCTCATGCATTTCCTGCCCAAGAATATCCTATATGAACATTTTAAAGTGCTGCATATTGCTCTTCATTTCATATGACAGCAAATGTAATAACCTTCTCTGGGGGCAATGGAAAGGTGCATGTCTGTGCAGTGGTGAGAACTTTCTGACAGCATTGCTGAGCTCTCATTTGTGACTAGTTTTATACAATTCTCATTGCTCTAAGACATATGTGCATAGCATTATAGCATAGCAGTAGAATAAATCCAACACAGGCAAGCAAGAAAGTACAATATGTTTTCTCTATACTGTTAATCATTACACAATCTCTGTTATTGACTTAAGCTACAACTGCAGCATAAAGTTCATTTCTTGAAGATTATGACCAGCTGACATATTCTTAGGATTTTGCTTTGATAAATCTGGTACTCTTAGAGGCTAAATGTTTTAAAACAGGGTCAAGGACCATTCTTTGGCCACATGAGGACAGATGATACAACATGCTTCATCTCCAGATGGCTCTCTCTCCTCTCCCTAATTACAGTGGTTTTGTCTGCACTGCCTTTGAAGGACTTGGTACTAGTGAGGCTGCACCTGGAATTCTGTGTCTAGTTTTGGGCCCCTCACTATGAAAAGGACACTGAGGTGCTAGAAGAGCAAGTCCAGAAAAGGGCAGCAAAGCTGGGGAAGGGCCTGGAGGACAAGTCTGATGAGGAGCCGCTGAGGGAGCTGGGGTTGTTTAGCCTGGAGAATAGAAGGCTCAGAGAGGACCTTATTGTTCTCTACAGCTACCTGAAAGGTGTTGTGGCAAGGTGGGCGTCAGTCTTTTCTCCAAAGAAACAGCAGTAGGACAAGAAGAAACGGCCTCAAGCTGCTCCAGGGGAGGTTTAGACTAGGTATTAGGAAAAAATGCCTCACCAAGAGGGTGGTCAAGCGTTGGAACAGTCTCCCCAGGGAAGTTGTTGAGTCACCATTCCTAGAAGTGTTCAAAAAGAGTGTGGATTTGGCACTTAGGGACATGGTTTAGTGGTGGACTTGGCAGTGCTGGGCTAATGGTTGTACTCAATGATCTTAGAGGTCCTTTTCAATCTAAATGATACTATGATTACTTTCAATGCTTCATTTTGAATATTTAGCATTTTGATTGAGTTTCTGTGGCTGAACAGGAAGAACTTGGATCAGACTAGGATGAAACGGTGTATTTCCATGTTTCTTTCGGTACATTACTCATCCTAAAACAGATTGGCCTTTCTAGTATGGGTCTCATGATGGTGCTGCAAGGTATTAGTGGGTTAGGGTTGAACACATGCCTCACTTCATCTGCAGTCCATTCACACTCTGAAAAGGCCAGTAACAAGAAGTCAAGTTTAACTTTGCTATCACGCTCCGCATATCACTCAATGCTTTAGCCTGGGCCCCAGTGTGTTTTTTATGAGTTGTATATTAGTCAAGTAGGGACTCAAATGCTGGTTTTACCTTAGTTTTATGTATGTCCTCACAAAGACATGTGAGAACACTGTAGATGAATCCAGCTGAATGTGTTCAGGGATTGTGACAATTGGTTTACTGGTACTTCAGTAACATCTAAGACTTAATTGCTTTTCTACTCTTCTAGTAGAAACACAACATTGTGTCAAGGGGTGGGTATATCCAGCCTTATATTTCCACAGGATGGGGCATATGGTTGACATTGAGCTGCTGCAATGACCTCTAAGAGGTCTTTGCAAACAAGCAAAATATGCACTAACAAGCCATTAGAGGCTGGAGTAACATATGCCATTCCCTAATTTGTGTACTACTGATCCTAAGTATACTGAAGTAATTGAAGGTCTTTTTATTGATACTCATTGAACTTTGGATCAGATCCTGGGTATAGCTCAATGATAGAAGACAGTAATGATATTATGCTTTTGTGATGATGTCATACTATTATGTAATGTTGCAAACATAATGTAATAGTAATGACTGCTGTCCTACACTTTCAACCACAGTATATATATAACAAACACTGTGTCTGGTTCACCCTGCTTTCTTTCATATCTATAATATTCCCACGCCATAACATTAAAATTTTGCAATTCCCTTTCAAAGCCTGCTGGACATTCTGACTCATTACATTTATCAGTAACAAAGTATTCGTGTTGTCCACAGTATAGCCTTTGACACTTTGTGCTTTCACATTTTGTGTTCTACTTTTTTACTTTCTCAGTGCTCACAAAGTCTGCCTACTTTACAGTATTGGATATATAGAACTCGCACAATATTCCTCTTTTAAAATTCTTATTATATACAGATTTCTCTCCTCTCCCACATACACTCTTAATTTTCATCACTGCTGTCAAGCTTGTCAAAAAAACCCCAGTCAATATGAACCAAGGATTCAGGCTACAGATACGTTGTAGCAATATAGCAAGTCACAGTTTACATACATTTTCTTAGGTAGGTTCCAGCCTACTGCCTATCCTGTAAAGATAAAGAAATTTTGATCTGCTTAACCTCTATGAGGCATGACAATATGTACTGTATTGCATGGTTATGGCACACCACTGCTGGCTGCCCCTGACACAGTAAGGTAGTCCACAGATTACTGTTGAAAAGGTAGGTATGCTATGCAGTGTACCCTAAAATCTTCATACTTGCTCAGTCTGCTCATCAGCCCCACTAAAGGATGTGCAAAAAATGCTTTTCTTCTACTACCTCAAGTAGGAAGACTTAAAATTCTTTTTCCTGGCTGCTGCTCTCAGCAGAACAGGAAAAATAGAGCAGATTGCCCCTTCCAGTTGCCACTGCAGCTGCTCTTAGAGAGAGAAGGCTGTGCAAAGCAATGCAGGAAAAAGTGGGTAGGAAAGAAGACAGAGAATGCTGTGCTGTGAAAGATGTAGGATGAACTTCATCTTTGGCTTAAACCTTTAACATCATCTTTTCATCTTAGAACACTGTGCAGCTGACTCCACAGGGAGTTCACCACTGCACTGAACTTCTCCACCACTCGCTGCTCAGCCCCACAGTGTGTGGCATATTGAAGGAAAAAAGGGCTAGAATTGGCAGATCCTTCCAGAATCTCAAATGCAGCTATGGTCAGCTTCTGGTAAAGGAAAATACAGGGTATCACTGGCTATGTAACATAACCATCTCCTGACCCTGGAGGATGCTAGAACAACTCAAAATTAGGAACTGTTCATTTTACTCACCTATTCAGCATGAGTAAAGGAACATGTTAAGTCTGAGTTCTCAGTCACTGAAGGGATAGTTCATATGCTGGTCAGAAGTCACAGGCTTATGCTCAGTTTATTGATGACACTCAGGCACTGAGTCTGCTGCAGGTAAAGGAAATAATATTTCTAAAAGATACCACTGTTAATCACTTCTTAGAAAAATTCATTTAAATAATACCTTTGTTAATTTTTAATGAACTTCTTCAGACTTTTTCAAATAGAATAAGTATCTTCTGCATGAATTTATCTCTGACCAAGTACATGGTCAGGCTATTTTCTTTTGTCCTGAAAATGTTATGCTCTGCTTTAGTTGTCTTACTATCTTTATTATCATACATGCTGGTTTATATTTTGATGTATAGATTTCAATAAAAGAAATAACAGATATTTCAAACTATGTTGGTTTATTTGTCTTTTGGGAACTCCCTGCAATTTTAGTAAGTTTGGAGGTAAAAAATTTAATTAGAATTATGATATTGCAGAAAGTATTAGAGAACTGTAGACTCATCTCTGTCAAATGACTTAATTCAAGGTATTTTTCAAGTTATTTTTCAGTTCACAGAGCTGTGTTTGGAGGACACAATTTGATAAACATATTTCTTCTGGTGTGCTACAAAAACTTGAGATTATTCAATTTTTGCTCAACTGAAATGCAAAATCCTTTTCAGTGACTATTCATGAATTAGATGGCACTTCTTACTCTTGCTGCATCTGCCATTCCTTTCTTCAGATAATTGATAGAACAGATGAGGTAAAATCAGCTGTTCTTCAGCAACACTATTTTTCCTGCTTAGAAGCACAGAATATGGATCATTCATAGCTGTTATTTTTTTCTCAGGAATAATGGAGCCAATTGGTATTTAAGCTGAACACATATCCATTACAACAGCAGCCCATTGGCAGATGCCAATAGGCAGCACATTAACCTACAGGGGGATAACTATGCTTAACCAGTATTAATGGATAAGCAGTAAGTAATATGGAGGTCAATACAGCACATGCAAATTTTTACCAATGCCAACCTTTAGCATATCAAGGGAAAAAAAGGTAAATAAACCTATGGTGCTGGATTACAGCCCTGAGGAAGCCATAAAAAAAAACTTATTCCAGGAGGGAAAACAAAAAGACTAAGCCTTAGAAGAAGTCATGGGAAAAAATTAAACTGCTTTACTCGGAAGTGGGAACACCATACTTTGCAGTATAGTTCTTTCAGGGAGACAGAGATAATAGAGATCTGTTGCAAATGATCCCTGGTCAAGGGTCCAAATGTACTGGGGAAACTTTCTGTTTATCCATGGCTACCAGTCAATCTGTCTTAAGCTGACAGGTTTATTAGCCTCATAACTAGAGAAAACAGAAGTGCTCATGGAAAGAGATAGTGAATATTTCTGTTTAAGATTTATGAGCTTTTTCAGAAAAATGAGAAAAAATACTATAGGCTCATCTGAAAAATCAATTGTCAATTCTCAGTAGCATGATGAGCTTGTTCATTTGGATATTGTGGATTTTTAAAGTGCTGGTTTGTTCTACATGGGTATATATATTTATACAAATACATAAATATATCCACGTGTGCTATTTATATGGGCAGCACTCTGGGTGTAGCTAAAGATGTTTCCTACAGAGTAAATGAGGGGGAAAAAGATCCATTGGACATATTATTTCAAATGAAAGAGATAAGGAGATTCTGCCACTGACTATTCCAAATGGTCACATTAAAGGGCTTGTTTAGGAAGCATGCCATGTGTGAAGAGGGTTTTTTTATTAATACTGGGACTAAAATTTTTTCAGCAGCTCAGTTTTTAAGCACATACCACAACTGTGATGTGACTTACAAGTAACGACTGTTGTTACTCTAATGTGACCGTTTTTCCAAACAAAGCTTGTGAAGCCATGATTGCATTTGTGACATAATGACAAGAGGCAAAGGAAGAGAATGTTTATTTGATATAAATCCAATTTTATGTAGACATTTCCTGGTCCAGTGAGGAATCTAGCTAAGATGACAGACACTAAAAAAACCCAGAAAATGTACAAAGGAGTAACTCTGGAGATACAATCTCTATTTTTATTTCATTTCTTTCTTAGCCCAGATAAGTATTTGGAGCTCTTAAATATATCACTTTAGATTGTATCTGAACAGCAACCTGAAATCTATAATTTAGTTTCCATTTCATTTGTTCACACACTTCATATGTGAAACAATCATTTTCACTTTTACTAAACAAAAATAGTCTAAAAATGCTTTGTTTAATTCTCAAGTATTTCACAAAAGGCCTTACTTTCCTTGGTGTGGATTTACAAATATTGAGTTTATGACTGAGTCCAGCCTATTCAGCAAGTTTATATGACCCATTACTACTTTTTCAAGTTCTGAAAAATGTAGTGCTCTAGAACAGTGTTCCATATTGCAATGAAAAAAACCCAAACAAACACACCATACCTCTGAACTGTATTATTGCTAGGTAGATTCTGCTACCAGGATGCTACAATGCATTTATAAATAAATGTATGAAATTGCCTCATTTAAACTATTTCCAGACCTCTCGTGGTGTCAGAGTCCTACAGTCATTCACTATATTCTTTTAGAGAATTCACACAACAAAGGTTTAATGCTTTAACATAGAGCTTGCTTAGTTGATATATTTGGCATTACATGCCATTTTGGTTCAGAAGCATGAGATAACAACATGCTGAAATCCCAACAAAAGCATAATTCAGCAATTGCAACACTCAGTTAAAGCCCTGGACGAACAGCACACCCATTGCTGCTGCCTGTGTGCTGACTGCCACAAAGCACAGCTACTCCTTTGAAGTGTTCAACGGGCTTTGCCATGAGACCTCCTGACTCTCCCTTATAGGTCAGGATAAACTAGGACTCAGGAAGCTGCATACTGTTCTTGCTCTATAGGGTTAAACTGGTACATGGAGGCTTAAAAGCATGAATTTGGGTACTTTTCTAATATTTTGATATTTGACTTTTCAGTGCAATGGTGCTTTCACATCATTATCTCAGTACAATTTAAAATTTACATTGCAGTAATACTCAGAGGAACCAAGCATCTTTGTAACCTCATTGTACTAGGCACTGTCTGAAAGCTTATGAATATACATTTCGGGTCTGAAATCTCAGAGAAGAAGTGACTAGGATATAGATTACATGTAGACCACATTATGCTAAATGTATGCATTTGCTTCCTAGGCACTTTCTTATTTTCCCTTTTGCAGAACATTATTCCTCAGCACAGACTTTCAATACGGTATATGTGCAGAAGTTTCATTTTTCTAGTTTCCTGGGCTATCAAGATATATTATTTCTGGGAAATTACCCATGCATTTCAAAGGAAAAGTTAAAAACTAGGAATCTTTTTTTTTTTTTTAAGGACGTAGCATTTTAAAGCAATTTATAGGGCAAATTGTATCCTCCAGAAAGATGCATTCCTTAATAATTTTCTTGATCTGGGTCAATGCTTTTCATACTGTAATGGCTAGTCAGGACTCCAAAATTTCAAGAATAAATTCTTAGATCAAAGTCCAATAACTCCAACCAATACTAACTCCACTTCAACATCACTCACCACCCAGTTAAGCCAAGTGATGCCACTGCCTCTGACCTCCAAGGCAGCCTGTAATTCCTCAATCTGTCCCTAATGTAGTCTAATTTACACTTAAACACAAATGAAATGTAATAAGCAAAGGTCCTGTTGCTGTATTTGTCAAAGGTAATAGAAGATGAACCTAGGAGAAATTCAAGTTCCTGCATCATGCACTGTCCTCTCTAGTGCAGTTTTTCATTCGTGCAGCTTCAATGATGACTGTTTTCAACATCTTATTTTCTGGTTTGTGATATACCATTCTCATCTATAGGTTTCCTTTGTTGGAAAATTATTCTCTCACAGATTTTTCTTCTCTAACAATAATTGTCTTCTCTCAAGTTCCACGTCTTTATCTGATGAACTTTTAAATTCAACAAGGAACTGATGCTGACTTCAACACCTTTTCCCTTGAAACTCTCTTCCCCACTTTCTATTATCTGTATCTTATGACAGGATCAAATTTTTGCTTTAAAAATCACACTGGTGAAACTGAATTGGGGTTAAAACCAGCAAATAGAGACAGTATTGAATTATACAGGAATTATCAGCTCCAAATGAGAGATACTATCAAATAGGCATACTATGAAAACATAGTAGGAATGGGTCACGGGCAAACATTTAGGAGTTAAACTCTTCTGCCCATTTCACTAAGGCGCAGAGCCTAGGGAGGGCTGAGAAGGGAGGGCTGGAAAGCTGCCTCATGGCTACAGCTCTCCTGAGCTGCCTCCAAGACACAGGGGATGTGGTCAGTCCTGATTTACAAACTCCTGGAAGGTGACAGATGACCTCGTGATGCCTGCCAGCCCACTTCTGGTCTGTTGGATTGCTACTTGATTATAGAATAATTCACACTGCAAGGGACCTCAGGAGGTCATTTAATCTGACCTGCTGATAACAACTGAGTCAACTATGAAGTGTAGCTGGCAGAGATGCACTTTGCATCCCTCCTCTGCCCATCTGAAAGGTGGGGGACACTGGCCATTTTTCCAGGCCTCAGAAACTGCCCCTGCAGCACTAACCCTCTTGTACTGCCCCGCGATCTTGCAACAACATTTGAGGTTGTCCCTGCAGTGTTGGTGGCCAGCCCCAACAGTAGCCTTGGAGGCCTCCCTGTCTTGGGCACTGGTGGTATTGTCCGAGTTACTAAAGGCAACCTGAACTCCAGGTTCAGTCCCCCCTGTTTGGTGTAACTGCAAACTAGAGCCTCAAGCACTCCATTGCCTCCTCCAGATGTTCAATTGCATAGCCCCCATGACCAGCCCCTGGGGTACTGAGATTCCAGGGTGACCAAAATCCCTTCTCCACTCTTCTTGGAACCCCATCAGCTGGACTGGTGCTTTGTGGTGGGGTTCCCAAAGGGTGGAGGCAGTCCTTCAGTTGTGGTGTCACAAATGGCTGAGGAGAGGAAAGAAGCAATTTTCCTTGCCCTGCTGATTCCCACCTTGTTCACAGCTGGCCACTGCCTGTGGCCCAAAGCACCTGGGGCCACCAGCTGAGGCTTGGGTTGTCCAGGTGCTGGGCTGCAAGTCTGGTCCTGTACCAGGGCACCAGCCCCTGCTTCTGTGTGACATGACATTTGTTGCCATCTAGATGAAAGTGATAAAAGTCTCTGAAAACTGAAATAATCCAGGTAAATATAAGTAATGTAAAATAGATAGATAGATAGATAGATAGATAGATAGATAGATAGATAGATAGATAGATAGATAGATAGATAGATAAGATAGACATCCATGATTTAAACTCAGGCTTTAGAAGAGCACACACTCTACACTCTTTATCTGAGGGTTCACCTGTGCCCCACTAGCCTGAGTGAGAAATCCAACACTGCACCAGTTTTCTACAGAGATGCTAGTTCTGTCTGGTTTCCCAGGAATTATCACTCTTTCCCTCCATGCAAGCACACTAGTCTAAGCTGTTGTCTCCTATGTCTCCCTAAGACTGGTGGAGTTTGTCAATTCAGGGTCTGAACATGGATATGGATAACAAATTGCAGACATGGAAATAATGAGGCTGGCTCAGAAAAGAGAAGCACCTGAACTTCTACCCTTCAGGTCCAAAATTCCATGTATCACCTGTATAATCTTCCTTACCATAATTTCTCCAAATATTATACATTTCCATGAAAATTTTTGGCTTTGAATAGAAACTTGTAATGAAAATAACCTCTCACTGTAAGTGCAGCCCAGCCTTTCTTCACCTATTCCTGATCAGATTCTAGGGCTTGCAATGTTTTCATCATAATGTTCCATTAAATTAATGCATTTTTCCCCACCCAAGCTTCATTACAGACTGAATTGCAGGCAGGAAATAGCTAGACTCCTAAGGCACTAAGCAGGTCGCAAAAAACAAGAACAAAGTTGTATGAGATCCAGAAACAAGGCAATAGCCTCTCCATAAATCCACTAAAGACACAGCTAATACCATTTCACATTGAAGATTACTCCCATAATAAGTGGCAGGACAGAACTTTAAGTGACAGAAAAACACTCCTACTTTTAGCTTGTATCCTTGTAGGGGCTGCTGCCGGTGTTGTCACTGGGTTGATCCTTGTAAGTGTATACAGAAAAAAGGAGAACTTTCAAAAGGAACTTTTTTAGGGTGTCTGTAGAAATTGATATATATCTCTCGACTTGAGCTTACTTGTCTGGGGCAAATTTCAAAGGCTGTTTGTATTCTGACTGAATTCATGGCACAGTAGCTGTGGTGCAAACACTAAGCAACATGCAATATCTGCCTCAAAGAGTTCACACTCTAGCCTTCAAAAATTTAAATAACCCCCAAAATGTAAAGAAATTTTGAATAAATTAGGCTTCTGTGAAAAGAATTTAGGACATAACTCCTTGTTAATAACAGAGACAGAAACATGTTCCATGAGTGTGACTCAGTGTTTCCTGGTCACAGCATTTGAAGACGATTGTGCTTACAGCCCTCCTCTCTGTCCTGAAAGAATCACGTTTGCAACGTTCAATTTAAGGAACTATTTTCTTCAAATTAATATTATTTAAACACTAATTGGTGATGTCAGTGATGGTTTTCCACTTTAATTAACAATATATAATGCAACTTTAACTACAATTTAATTGCATTACGAAGGCAAGAAGGTTATTTTTTGAAAGCTCTTGAAGTTTTTTTCTTTTCCTCTTAGGAAATTAATCCCATTAGTATTAATGCTTAACTGTTTAAAATCCTTATATATTACTATGAGAACTGAGCTCAAAGTTTAACTATTCTAAAAATTGTAATGCTTCTAAGTTAAACATGTTCTACTAAATCTTAGAGAGACATTAGAATGGAAAAAGATGCATGGAATTTCAACGTCATTTTGGCTAACAGTGTTAGAGAAAATGGACTTTTATGACTCTTAAGACACATTGCATAAATATAGATGATCAAATTTCTCAAATTGAAAATTGCCACTTGCAGCAAAGATTTTGACATTGAGAGAGGACACCTCTTTCCTGCCCAGAAAAGAAGGTGTGAAAGCATTCTTATTTACACTTCTGAAGAAAATGAGCTGTTTCTTCTCCCCTTGGCTGCAGCAGGAAAGACTCTTCACCTTAGCTCCTTGGTGTTTAAATGGTCACATGCACAGCATTCTCTTGAAGGGAGGTGTCAGAGAAGTGTTTTTTGATCCTTGTCATGAATGATACAATTCACCTCTCAAAGCAGCTGTTTCAGACTATCTGTAAGCTTAGGCAGATACATTTATTTGCTTATACATAGGTCATGGTTCCCATTAATCTGTGGTTTAGAGATCCACGTGGACAGAAAAAAGACAAAAAAGCCCACCAGCAAAATCATGGCATTCTGATGAAACTATCTCACCCTCAAAAATAGCACAAAAGGTAAGAAACAAGGGGGGGATAAAATTTATTTTGACCTAACCTGCAGAGCACATCCATTACGTCCCCTCAGAAGAGAAATTTTAGAGTAATCATGAGAGGTAAAAGACACATTGATCAGATCTGGAAATGTGACTAGTGAAAATTTAACTTTCCTTTAAATGCACAATGTGCAACTGGCTGTTTTGAGTGTCAATATATGTGTATTCTGAGTGGAAAGTTTAGACACAAACACTGAGTTGTAGAAGCAGAAGAGTAAAGAAACAAACACTGCAAGTTTCTCAGGCAAACAGTGTGGAGTAATCCGACCTTGGATTCCCTAGCTGAGATCAGCTGATATTAAGAGCAAACAGGCTAACTGGTGGAACACAGACTGGCTATGACAGAATAAGAAGCTCCCAATGCATATTTTTTTGGAGGAGATTGATGCAAATGAGTGGTTCCTACCAGAGTTTCTCAAAAAGAAGTCCTATGAAAAAAGCTGAAAGAGCTCCACTCTTTGCGGGCACAAAGGGAAAAGAATTATTACAGAAACATTTATCCAGATAAACAAATTTCCTCTCAGTTTGTCTTGATACACTTGAAGAAAAATTGCAACAAATAAGAATTTGTATTTAATGGAATGGTAGGCTCTGACAGAGATTCAGAAATGGGGATAGATGTTTTTTCATGCAGTCAGGATTCCCTTCAAATTTCTGATTCCAGTTCTGAGGAGCCTCTGTGATAAACACTGTTGGAAGCTGCAGCAAGAGATCTGAGTAAACTCTGATGACACCTTTCCTACTGACCACCTCAGTAAAATTGACTGACTATAGATTAGGTGGGAAACAGCCTCCACAGAAGAGAGGAGAGGCCTCCAAGGAGGCATGTAGGCAGCTCTGACTTTGTCTTGGTGGAGCCTCAGTCTTTTTTTAAGGCAGGAAATTCTTATGAACCCCACCTAAAGTAGTGGCATCCAATTTCCCCACGTTTCTGGGTGCAGAAATCATGTTAGTTATTTTTTTAAAAAAATACTTCAACTTACTGACTGGATGCCTAGCATAGATCCTCAGAAGAATTGACCTTTCTCCCTATTATTTCTTTGAGATATCAGGGGAGAGCTCAGAAGGTAATTTGTAATTTTTCTGCTGCCAAGAAAGCCTTTAGAAATGCTGTAGTACACATCCAGGCAGCCCCAAGGCTAGAATGGTTTAGAATAACTCAAGGTTCGGCGATGCATTTTTGTTTAAAATTTCTTTGTCAGCTTTGAATGTTTCTGATTTACAACCTACATCACTATCCTATGAGTAATAAGGTGAAAAATGAAATGTAGATGGGATTTATGAACTTTCAGATAGTGCAATAGTTTTCATCAGCAAATGGTGGGAAAACCTTTACTGGGTGCATTCAAAACTATACTCTAGGAAAAATTTAAGGATTAAATTTCCAGGCATTCAGAATTGATCTTTTCCATTTTCAATTTTTGTGTAATTTGATTGATACACAATTCCTGTTATTATCTTATACATTCTGGATGATTTTTCTGTACTTATAATTCTGCCCATGTCTATACCAACTGAGGTCATAACTAT
>JAOXXN010000395.1:89606916-89619493 GCA_026770055.1 Myrmophylax atrothorax | reverse complement strand
AATTATCATAGGAAAAAAAGTGAAAATTAACATCTTAAAGTACAAGTTACTTCTTGATTAACAATGTTATTTACAGTATTTGGAAAGCTAAGGTATTCAGTAAATAATATTAAAGTTTAAAATTGCATTTGGTTGAAACTATTCTATTGGCAACAGAGTTTTCTCCCTCTTCCTCTTGGTAACACTGTTGTATATTTCTTTATTTTAGTAAGTATGAGTAAGACTGATGCCCAGAACCTGCCAGTATGTCAGTAGGCAACCAAACACCTCAGGTAACTGAGTGGTTACCATGGAGAAAAAGTTAAGGAAACATATGCCTGATTACAAAGGCCTTGATCAAAAGGCTGAGGAACAAAGTTGTGTAGCACCCTGGAGTACTATCATACTTTGGAAGTCAGGTTTGTCTCAGATTATCTGCTCATTTATTTTATGCTACATAAATGGTCTGATCCATCTCTATAAATACTCAGCAAGCAACAAGTTTTTGACAAGGTCTGTGACATTATTACCATCATCATCCCCTTAGTCTGATTCTTGACTAAGGCACAAGATGAATTTTTGCTTCCAGGAAAAAAAAATCAAACCCTAGGGCTTCCATTATTTTGGTGCTGGAACAAATTTCCAGTAATAATGACTCAGTCATTAACCCCTTGCAGCTCACAGTAGCTGACAGGAAGTTCTTATCTATGGTCAAGCTAATACTGCCAACTTAACTCATATATCTTCAATCAAATCATCACAAGTAACAAATTTTTGTATATTTATGTATATATATGTCTGCTTACTTACATATTTGACTGTTTAATTTGCTTCAGCTCACAAACCTACTAAGCATACTTTGTAGCATATTAAATGGCCTGTCCATTAAGAAGTTTCTTTTTAATCTTTGTAAAACCTTGTGGGCAGATACAAGCTTGTTTTGCCAACATATATGTGACTGCATTAGTATCTGGCACCAAATCTGAACAAATAAGCTCTTCAAGAACACTGGAGAGACAAGTTCTGACTTAGTGAGTTGCCAATGTGTTCTCTGGCTTTTGGGCTACAGTGGCCTCAGGTGTTGTTTACTCAAAAAGTAGAGAACTTGTTCGTACCTGCCATCCACACAACACTGTGGCTGTGCTTTACAAAGCTGCCCACAAACTAATTAACTATTACCAATGTGACTTTTCTTACATTTGATGTTGCTGGACCTCTCCGTTATCCTTAGGATATCCTTTGATGAAGGAGACTCATTCCATCAAGTCTCACTAACATCAATACTGTAGCTCTTTCCTCTGCCCAATGCCTCCAGTTCATCCTGTTTGTTTCTCAGTGTGTGTGTTGGTGTACAAGCATTTCAGATACGCTCCTGTGCTCCCAGGAGCAGTGCAAATATTCCCACAAGCACTTACCACACTCAGGTGATGCCATGCCAACCCATTTCTTACCTACTGCAATGCTGTTGGTATCCTCTTCCCCCATCAACTCTAGTTTAAAGCCCTCTCCATCAGTCCCAGCAGCTTCTAGTCAAAGAGGCAGCTACACGTGCAATGCAGCACTTTGGCTGTTTTCAAGTATATAAAGCTTTATCTTTCCTTCTCATCTCCTGAAGAGAAAAAGGGCAGTTGCCTGTGCAAGGATTATTTTGTTTTCAGGTATGTAAAACTTCGTTAGAAAGACTCAGATGAAGAAACATAGAATCATAGAATATCCTTAGTTGGAAGGAATCCACAAGGATCATAGAGGTCCAGCTCCTGGCCCTGCACGGGACAACCCCAAGAACCACACCATCTTTGCAGAAGGAGCATAAAGCAGGTAGAGAAGAAGACCAGGATATGCAGGTTCCAGGACAAACTGATGAAGGAAGCATCTGTAGAAAATAATGGAGCAAACATTGCTCTAAATGCAGTATTACATCTTCCTGCATTTTGCATCTTCCTATAGGAGCCTTCTCTGACTGCTGACTGAAGCGCTAGTGATTGTGGAGGTTTTATCACTAGTCCACAAATACATGATAAAGTGTGAAATATGGTCCAGAAATATCTAGTGTTCAACATTTTGAGTTATTTGAAAAAGTCTGTTTTGAGTTTCCTGGCTCATGTTCACAAAAAACCCTGAAGGCAGAGATTGCTGAATCACTGATATCAGAAGACAAATTTTATTATTTTAATCTCAAAACAGTGGAGACTATCAGTCAGTTAGGCTTGCTTTCAGCATTTGGATCATTGTTTTTTAATAACTATGATTAGTGATCTCTGGCTTTCTCTTTCCCATACTCATTTCTTACACTGCTAGTTAAAACATTCTCCATGGAGGACAGGATTTCTCACTTCAGGTCTTACTTTTGCTCCATCCTTTCACCACTTTGTAAAAGTTAGTCCAAGTTCATTCTTGGGCATTGGGTCAATGGCTTCAGGGAAAGCTTTTAGAATACACCTCAGTGAAAAATCAGACTTACTAGAGCTGTGCTGCACTAAATTAGCACACGTTCCCAATCCATCAAGTCAGGACACCCATCCAGGATTAGCTGCATCAGATGGTGTAGGGAATGGTTTTCATGTATCTTTAGGTCTCTAACCCAAACATCATTCCCCAAATGATTTCTGCACCACTTACAAAGAGATCTGCTTATTAGCAGGAGGCTTGTGTAACCACTATATCACTTTTTTTCTTCACTGTTAAACACATTCCAGTGATACTGAAGAAAATAAACTCTCCTCAGCTGTGGAGGAGGGGAGAAAGAGATGTGGTCATTGGGTCAATACTCATTTTCTGGATGCTCACTTGCAACATGACTTATAGACAGGCCAAGGCTCTCTCACAGGACCATTTACCATCAGTGCAAATTTTTCCATTTTAAGAAGTTGCTAGTCAGAAGAAAAAATCTGAAACTGGATGCCTAGATTATTGTCCAACAAGCATAAAAATCTTTTTTTTTCTGATCACTACTAATGCAGCATCTCTGCAGGAGTTCTGTGTTGATGGTATTGTTAAGCAAAATCAGTGGAAAAACCCAGCACAGAAAGAATTGCAGACTTGAACTGAAATTCTTATATATAGAGTAGGATTTTCTTTTGCTGCCACTCATGCCCTACTTCCAATTTTGTTGCTCTATTTTATTTTTGCACAGACATCTTAAAAGCATAAATGGTAGGGGAATCAGTATCTGTGTCAGGAATTAAAACTGTTGACATTTTGGTCTGTGTTTTTGCCAATGCCACCTGTGAAAAGATTTATCCTTTTCCTGCCAAGTTCTAGGGAACAAAAGCTGATAGAGTGAAAGCTTCATCCTTGAAGACAGACTTTGCATAAACTAAAGTCACTTGAGTATCTCCTATTGGTTGACAGCCTTTGGAGGAGAGCTGAGGGGGGGAGAGCAAGGAGGAAGAGAGAGAGAGTAGCAAGGTCTGCGACCTTTTCCTGGGGCGTGGTGGCCTCACCTCCCCAGGCAGACATCTCCAGCAAGCTCAATAAGAGGTGAGAGGGCTCATGCTCTTGGCGTTTGTGGTTTTTTCCCCCCAAAAAAGACATCAGGGATGCCTGCTGTCTGCCAATGCCAAGAAAATGTAGCCCCTGCCTTTGGGGGAGTGTTCCGAGATGGTAAGACAACCTTACGTGAATAACTCTTTGGTGAGTGGGGTGCTTACACGTCTGGACTCATTGCTTTAGTCTCCCTCCTTCCCTCTCTCCCTTCTCTTTGGGTTCCCGCTATTTGGTCACTCCTGTTAATAAAGATACTGTTTTCTGAACTCTCTACGGTGTTCAGCCTCACTTTTCCAGCAACTGTATAACCCACCCTATTACAGTATCTGTTATCAATACACAGAGTTTTATTATTTTTTAAATGTAAAAACACTAGTCCGTTTAGTAGCTTTGTGTGATTAACTCAGATCTGTGAATAGCACCTTGCAATTATACAGTAGTAACTAGATTACTTTGGAATTTTGTGTATTTTGCTCTTAAGTTGAAGAAAGGAAAACAGGCGACTGTCTTACAAGAAGAAAATTTAAAACTGAGTAGGATGAGAAATGTGGGAAAGTTAGAATCTGGAAATTCTCTCATGTCCCAAAGAGAAAAGAGCACTGAACCAGCCATGGTTCACAGCAGAATACAAAGTGAAACACTTCAGAGAATCCTGATGACTGAATCCAGAGAAACCATTACCATAAGTAATGCACCAGCACTTACTTTGCCAGGGTTGAAGAACCACCATTCAGGGTGCTAAAGGACAGGCTGCTGTTTCTTCTGAAAAGGACTGTTAAGAATTAACACTGCAAGCACAGCTGAAAGCAAAGAAGAGCTACAGAATCTGACAGCTATGACATCAAAAGGACTTGTGTACTTGTATGTCTGAGACAACTAATATTGTATCTTAAAAGGTTAAGTTAGGAGACAATGTTTTAGCTATACCTTTCAGGCCATCAGATCAGCTGAAACAAATCAGAATGAAAAAATGAGTGCAGCACAGCATTTAGTGTGCTGTCAGTGCCCAATAACAGATACACTACTTACTGAGCTGTGGTTCTGTTGTCATTGTCTGGCAGCAAGATAATTTGTTTTAATGACCTTCTGCCATCATGTGAAAGCAATAGCTCTTTTGATTGGATGTGCGGTAAAATTAAAGGCTAATTGGTATTCCACTGACAATATACAGTAGGTGCCTCATTGTGCTGCTGACAAGATCTGATGGATGCTGCTTCAGGTTCAAAGGAAATTGGTTTGATAGGAAAAAAACCCCGGCAGTGCCAGGTTTCATGTTATCTACTAGTGTTCTATTTCACAAGAGATATACCATCCAAACTTAATACACACCAGGCAGAAAAAACCATAATGACAATAATCCTAAATATTACTGTGGCATCTGTCCCCTGTATGAGGTTCCTTTTGTGTCACAGTTTTGAAACAAGTGCACCTAAAAGCAGCAATAATTTAACAAGAGTGTGGGGGTTGCCCTTTCTTAAGGTAAGGTAAATTAGTGGTGGTCGAGGAGGCAGAGACAACTCAGGCAGCAGTTAGATCAGAAAGCTTACACCGAGGATAAAGGGACTTTATTCTTAGCTACAACTTTACTTTTATCTACTTTCTCCCACACCGTGTCATCCCACAACTGGTCAGTCAGCTGAGGCAAACATACGTGGAAGAATTCTACTGGTCAAAAGGTCTCCTGCATTCTGCAGGTGGTTTCTTCCCCTTTAGGGGCTCACTGCAAACTGCTTTCATCCAAGAATACATTTGAACCTGCTCCATATCAATTCCTCAAACATTAGGGGGTCTGCAGACCTGCTGAGCTAACCCCCCACAATTCCCCCTCTGTGTAATTGTGCCACAAAGGTAGCAGCCACAGTCCTCTGCAGGGCCCCTGCAGAAGACCACCTGCACCTGATGTTAACAGCAGCACAATTGTCACAACAAACCAACAATCAGGTTTTCACCATAAATGAAAACCATCCAGTTATACTCCATCCTTGAAGCAAATTGTTTAACCACCCTTATCCATCATTCACTCTCTATTCAAGAGTGGGGACATCAGAGTAACAAGAAGTCCTGAACAGTAGAGCTCAGCTGCTGGGTATCTAAAGACCCTGCATGTGCTAAGTAGTTGCAGAAGTGTGGCTTACCTAAAGTGTTAAAAGTGCTACATGCAGTTTTAGAGCTTGTCTACTTAATGTATAGTTAGTACAACACACTATCTATTCTGCAGAATGTAAACAAGCAACCAAGACATGTCCCAAGACCTACCCAACACACACACGGCTCGCTCTTTCCAGAAAGTGCCTGACAGAAATACAGCAGTACTTTTAATGTATAGATTATGCAGTTAACGTCTCCATCTGTGATCCAGGCTTTGTGTCAGGACAGGTTTACTTCAAATATCACCTTAATGGCAGCCATAAAAGCTTTACTCATCAAAATTTAAGCTTACATTACTCATTAAAGATAGTCTTTTAAAATGGCATGGGAAGGCTAGATTCAGACTGAAGAATGTAAACAAGCAGGCTTAGCCTCTGAAATGCTAAGTATTCATTAGCTGCAGTGATTTCAAAGGGATTCCAGTTTGAAAACTTTGATTTTAAATTTGGGTTTAGAAAGACAACTTTCCAAACACATGTCTTCCAATTATCTTCTGTATCCAGGAGAGGACGCAAAATACAGCAAAAACTGCTGGGCTCATGCACACTTTTTGAATCCAGCTTTCAACTGCCCTAGCTTTTCAAAGCAATATGAATTCCAGAAATTTATTCCAACAGCTCATTAAGCAGCTATGGCTTTCACTATTACAATTCATTTTGAAAATACAGAAACTAAAGTGGGATCATTCTTCTACTAGGACAAGGCAACTCAAGGTGCAAACCAGGAGCAGGCTGTGTCAAAGGGAAGGGTGGCCAGCCATAAATCCAGTCCCAATAAAAGAGCCACAGCAGAGGTCATCCTGGTGCAACATTCCTTTTACAGCACACAGCACCTAAAACTGCAGAGAATATGCTGCTACCAAACCCATCATTCTTCAGCATGAATTTTCTTGTTGCAAGTGAATGTTGCATTGTTGGTTCAGGTAAAGAAGTGAAGGCAATGACTGTCAAAAAGCCCAGTGCTACCCCAGTAGGATTTGCAGCCCACCTCTGCTGACTGAGTCAGGTCACTTGAGATTCAGGGTTCTATTTACACAATCAAACATAGAAAAAAAGGAACAAACAAATGAGGAAGCTATTGCTTCTGTGCTTTTCAAATAAAACTTTTTCTAATTAAGCAGAAAGTTGTTGATGAAAGAATTGCTACTCCTGTGTTTTAGACACACATAAAACATGTATGTTCTATGATGCAGCTTTGGCCACTTTTAGAAGTAAATAAAACCTCCAAGTTCCAGATGATAAAATGTACTCAGACACTTTAACTATTATATTCCTATGGCACAAAGAAACAGCATCTCCATCCTGGGATACCTTGTAATTATGTTGTAAATTCTTCTGTGAAAATACATAATAACTTATGCTACTTAAAAGCATGCCATGCATGAATAAATGCTGTTATTCTCTTCCTTCAGCATCTTACAGTCAATAGCATCCAAAAGAATGTATAAAATTACTTCATATTATTTTATTGTGTATATTGTGTGTATATATATATGGCCTCGCTAAATAACAAAGTGCATTGTTCTACAATTCTGAATAGGTCTCTCTGGAGTGTTTCTCCTTCCTTTTTGTTTTCCACCCCCTAACTAATTGTCTCCATATTCTTTTCTAGTGTCCTTTGCTGCTGCTTACACTTATTTCCTTCCTGAAAACTCAGCCTTTTTCTGTCTAGACTGAATAGCACCACAATACCCAAACAACAATAATTACTAGAGGTTACCAAATCTTGTTGCCCTGTAGAGGCCAGGATGCCAGTAGTGAGGCTGAGCACGTTTTCTCAGTAGGTGAGAACAGTACACACACACAGAACCATTCACACAGATACACAAACAAAACCCACAGCCCTCACACAATCACCAACAGCACCCACATCCTGTTCCCATCTGGCTGATTAGGATGAAAGCCTGCGAGCAAGGAACACATACATGCATACAATACTGCAGCTGCTGTTCTTAGACACTCCATCTGTTCAGTAAGTGGCTGCTGGATTTGGTGTCTCCAGTTGCTGGCACTTGGATACACTGAGACCCGCATCCCCACACAGGTTGCTGGCTCCCAGACCCCCTGGAGCATGTGCACACACTGACACACACCTTCTGACTCTCTCTGGTAACTTGCCTTAGTCAATCTATATCCAGCCTCTGAATTCTCTGGTCGGAGAGTTGCCTCATGTACAAAGGCACACACAAACAGGCTCTCTCACATTTGGTTCCCTGATCCTAGGGGTCCTTCCGACAGCTGGCTTGGAGCTCCTGGTCCCTCCCATAGACCACGCTCAGGGTTCTCTGGTTTCTCCAGTACACAGCCCAGGCTCCAGTTCTTGACTCCCAAGCCTGTTATCCTTCTAGTCTGCTAGTCCAGCTTCATGCTCATTAGTAATTACACATACTGATGTACGCACCCACATAAGACACACGCGCTCCAGTCTTTCCAGTTGCTGCCACTCCAGACACATGGATACCTACAATGCTTAGGCATCTGTCCCATTGCTGGCACTCAGACCTACACACACTCATTTTTCCAGCTGCTGGTAACACAGAAGCACGACCCCTATGACCTTTGGTCCCCTTTCCAGACACTAGTACTTGGCAGTCCATCCAAAAACAGACAGACATGAAAATGGTTACAAATGGAGTTCAGCAACAATGTTGGAAAAGCAGCACTGATCATATACAAGGCACGTCCAGGTACTTAGCAGGAGCCATGCAACTGGCCCTTATTGTTACCTCGTTCCTATGTTTTTACATTTGTTCCTCCTCAAATTGCCTTGGTTCTCCTTTTCCCTACCTTAAGTCTTTCTCCTAAACATTTTATAAGTCTTGTACAATCCTAAGGATTTCTGTCCCTGCACCCCATAATGACTTCAGTGTCTCTCTCAGGATGATATGGTATCTCTAGTAACCCACAGAGCCTCTTCTGTTAACTAGTCTGGTGAGTTTCACACTTGGTCCTGAGACTGATCCTCCTCCTTTGACAGTCCCAAATCTATATCAGGGTGTTTTTTCCTGATGTTTTCCTAGGGACTCAGTCACTGAAGTTTCACCTCCCATCACTGTTCCTCTGTGCTCAAGGCAATGAGTCTCTGATCACATCATGCACAGCTCACACCACTATACTTTTCTGTGGTTTTGTTACAGTATCAAGCACAGCTTAAAAATTTACAAATTATTTTCAATATTGATATTCTACATGCATCATAAGCATCAAAGAACACAAAATACAAACAAAATTACTGAACACAAGAACCGCAATAGACCCAAACTGCAAAGCTTTTGGTTTATAAGTACCTGTGATCACATGCTCAAATCCCTAGGGAGTTTTTCCAATGACTTCAATAACTGATGGTTCAGGCTAAAGGCAAAAGATGCTCTGTAGGGAAAAATAGTATAACTTTAATATTTTATTTCTATTCTTTAGCATTTTAATCATCTTAAGGCTCATTTTTTAGAAATTATTTTGCAAGCAGGTCTAAATTGAAACATTGTGACTATAGCCATGATTTGTAAGAAAACACTCCACCTTGGACGTTAGTGCTTCCCCAGACATCTGCGCAGCTAAGCACAGCACAAAAGGATCTAATGCTCTTGCTGTGCAGCTTCTACATAATTATTTCTTCTGTTAAAACCTATTTCAGAGAGGTCTTTAGGAAAGAATTTGTTGACATGAGAATGAGCCACTGAAGAGAGACAGGAGCACAGGAGAAGGTCCTGTAGATTCTTATATAAGGGCTTCTGTACTGCTTGTTAGTACCTCTGTTGAAGAACACATACTTATAAATGTTTTGTTACTTAAGAAACAACTGTTCTGTTCATATGCTAATTAAAAAACCCCAAACGTCCAGAGTTCAACTTGTAGGATGCCAAAATTCTGCAGCCATTCTGCAGACACAGCCAGTAATACTATTTTTCTTCAGACAGAACTCTAAATATTTTGAAACAATCATAGAACATAGACAAAAACTAAGGACATTGCTACAATAAAATGTATCTTTAGGACTTAGACTATAATAACATCAAATACACAATTGCTAACTAGTTCAGTATGGTATTGGAGAGAGAAACTTTGGAACAGTAACAGAAGGAATTGCGATTCAGGGATTTCTTTACAATTGTGAAATGCTGTTAATAGAATAAAAGGATTACTGGGGATTTTAAGGAAAAATAAGGGATTGTATGAGGTTACACCTGTCCAGAAATTGTGTTTAAAACAAATTCTTGTTTTTTAACTTTCAGAGTTTTAATTTATTTTATAAAACATTTAATATTTCTAATCACATAGCTGTTCTCACTGAAAAGGTAAACGGCAAGGAAATATAAAACTTTGCAAATCTCAAGTAACTTTCAGAGGTAGAAGCTTAGAAGGACCACAGAAGAGTGGTCCTCAGCACCATGCTCAGGGCCACTTCCCTGCACACTTCTTCATCATCATCTCTGTTAAGTGCATGGTGTTGGGCTCATTCAACACAGCTGTGATAAAGCCACGCAAAGAAATTAAACTGCACCAACAGCCAGCTCCTTACTGCTTCCAAACCACTGCATTTTAAACATTTGCACTGACACATATGCAGCAAAGCAGTCAAGAAATTTTTGGGCAACACCAGTCACAGCAGTTACGCAGGTGGCATTATTTCATAAACTTTTTCACTTCCACCCTGTTTTCCCTCATCCCTTTCCCATGCTGAAAAGGCTTTCACCTTCTGCAAAGCCCTTCTGAACAGGAAAAAAAGTAACCAAAAACCCCAACAAAGATGGTCTTTTCAATTCCAAACATACCCTTTCTGGAACAGAGGCCTGGAGCTACATGCTGTTGTTAAGATGCAGTCCCATGATGGATTAAAACAGCAATCGAACTGCTTCCTAGTTTGCTCTCTGCTGACTCTCTAAATAATGTACCTCATTTGTCCACAGGTTGAGAGATTTTTATACATTCATTAAACCATCCACAAGGGTCACCAAGACCTTTGTTTTATCCGATCACAGCTACTCCAGAGCTCATGGCTCGATATGTATTCAGGCTAAGACACTGGCTAACAGAAAAGGCAAAAATTACTAAAGCGCTTTAGTTTTACCATGAGATAAACTTACTGAGATCAATTCAGGTACCCTAAAACAGACATGACATCAAGTTTTATTGTAAATAAGTTTTTTAGGTCATTTATTTTTACCAGCATGGTTCTTTTTGCCTAGCTGATGTGTGTTACCTACTCAAATTAAACTAAAATAAGAAAATAGAATGCATCTTAGCACTGAAGACCAGTTTTGTGTGACCTAAGCTCTGACATTTAGGTCTGTTAAGTGACCTTGACAAGATGCGACAGGAAACTGTCGATTTGACACAATGAAACAGAGACAGTGGATGCATTCAAGAGGCTAAAAAACAGGCTCACTCATTTAGCAGCTGTAATTTGAAAAGATTAAAAAAAAATTTACTCCAATGAAATGCCTAACATTAGCATCTTAGGCATAAAGGTTATGTTTCTGAAATATTACTAAGGCAGCTGGTAAATAGCCATGGAAAATGAATTATGATTAAAAAACCCCCACCCACTCCTGCATTTTATAGGCTCCCTCTCTTCCTCTGGGGGGAGGGGGGAAAAGAGTGAGGTTGAGGGACACAGAGTTTTTTTTCAATGCTTCGAAAGTGACTGCACAGAACAAACCCAAAAACTTCTGACTTGTTGCTCTGTTTCTGGAGTTGTTCACAATGCATATTTCCCTTCTGTCCTTCAGCCAGCTGAACTCATGAAGAGGTTTAAGTCACTCAGAGCTGGAGCTATTAGGCATAAAAAAGATAGATCTGTCACCTCGTGACTGGCGAGCAAGGTGGTGCTGTCCAGATCACAGACAGCAGAAGGAGAAAGATGGCTGGGAGTGGTTTGAATGTTAAGTTTAAGTCACTGGCGTAACATTCAGGAGTCATTGGCAAAGCCAGATCCCAGGGCAGGATTCAGTGCAGCTTTCACGCTCTAGCAAGCTGAAAAACCTTGGCAACCAATCACACGAGAGGTCAAATTTCAAAGCCAGCTGATGGGTAAGCACAACTGCACCCACTTTACTAGCAATATTAATCATGTGATGGGAAAATGTGAAACTCTGGAAATGGAGGAGGAATAAAGTGGAAATGTAAGAGAGCCTGTGCCAGGGATACAGTGGTGAAGGGCTCACAACCAGGTAAGAAAAGGGGTACAGTAAAACAACATTCGAAAGATACAGAAGAAAGCAACAAGTTTTTAGTAAGTTTCAAGCTTCTCTCCGAGGTGATCTCAGTCCTTTCTTTCTGTGCCTTGGTCTACTCGTGCACAGAGGGCAGTTTTCTTCTACCAGATCATTAATTATAATGACAGGCTCGACCAAGGAGTGTTCACTGCAATGGCCTCGTGGATGCCACCAAAACCCAGCGTCGTCTGCCATTATCCGCACCCCTCGTTCACAACCGGTCAGCCCACTTCCAGCCCTTGCTTGCCTACACACGTACTCTGTGAGACTGGGAGTCCTCGTCCAAAACCCTTCCCAAGCCTCCAAGGGATGGTGCCACACCCAGCAGCATCACCCACCCTGCAGCTGCCAGCGCAGAACATCTCGTGTTCCCTGAGAGGAACCTCTCTGACTCTCATCCTTTCAACTCGCTGGGGAGTAGTCACACCTCCCTCGGAGCCGCCCTGTCCCAAACAACACTAAATCCACATTTCAGTGCTGTCGGAATCAAGGACCCTCTCGGGATTCAGCCTTCCTGCCGGGCCACCTCCTGCTCGCTGCTGTCCCTGTCCCGCTGTGCCCTTTCCCGCCTGGCACGGCTCCTCCCGGTCAGCGCTGGGCTGGCGCGGCCGGAGCAGCTCCCGCGGGATCCCGGGAGGGCTCCAGCCGCGTGGGAGCCGCGCTCCCGCCGCCGCCACGTGACTCCCGCCCCTCTCCGCCGCTGGAGCGGCGCGTGACGGCCGCCGTACCCGGAAAAGGAAGGGAAAGGGG
>JAOXXN010000395.1:89561239-89593968 GCA_026770055.1 Myrmophylax atrothorax | reverse complement strand
CTGAGATTGGATGTGGCACTGAGTGCCATGATCTAGTAAATGGACTGGAGTTGGACCAAGGGTTGGACTTGATGATCGTGGAGGTCTTTTCCAACCCAATCGATTCCATGATTCTATGATCATTTTTTGCACATGAGACCTGGATAGCAGTGTCTCAGGAGTTAGGTCAGGGTATAGGCTGCTGGAGTACTGGGGGTGTGGACCTCATCAGAAAAAAAGGGATTGTCTCCTGTTGGATCACTGCCATTTTAGCTCTTCTCTGTGAGCAGTACCCGTGTCTCTTGTGTGCCAGCTACCATCTCATGGCCTTGTGCCTCTTTGACTGCCCACTGGCAGCACCTTGTTTGCTGGCAGGCTCCTGGTAGCAGCTGAAGGGGAAGCTGGATGTGGTTCTGCATCCTGGGAGAGGCACTCCGTGCAGCTGGGGATCTCTCATGCTGTGTGTGAGCTGTGGTTCAGCTCTGCAGCCCTGCTGTGTGCTGTGTCTCATGGGCTGCTGCCAAATAACAAAAATGGCAAGCAACAGGAGAAGAGAAAACCAGAAAGATGGGACATGTTGGACTGGAGTAAGCGGTTTTTGTGGTTTTTTCTTTCCTCCATTTAAAGTGTGGTAGTTCATTTATATTCAAGCTGCCTAGAATTCAGTCTTTCACTGTTGATTTCGTGTGGTTTACATAGCCTCTCTTATTATTGAATTGACTTTCTTCTTTCAAGTGTCTGACTGTCAGATGGAGATGAACTCATTTCTTCTCTTTGTATCTTTAAAAAAAAAGTATTTTCTGACAGTATTTCCATTTATTGCATTTTTTTGGAAGGCTTATATTGTTGAAAGGTATTAGTTCAGAAGTAAGATAATGGAATGTGGTTTACTTTAATTTGAAGATTCTGCAGGAGAATTTTGAAACTTAAGAATTATAAACAACTGTTCAGGTAAAGTTTAAATACTTCCACAAGCATAAGAAAAATTTGAGTGGAACTGGTATGTCCTAATATACAAGCATGTGCAACAATGCTTCTGCACTTGATGTCTGACTATGCAGTTATGTTTTGTTCATGCTTTTTTTCCCCCGTCTCTTCGACAGGAGCAGCTTTTACTGAAGGGTTGTCTAGTGGTTTAAGCACTTCTGTAGCTGTATTCTGCCATGAATTACCTCATGAGCTAGGTAAGACCCCAGTATTTCCATCCACTACATGTACATGTACTTTGAGGTGCACATGGGAGAATAAGTGATTTTATTCTGTGGCACTGTCAAATTTGATCAGAAAACTTCATCTGTGTCAGGTTGTCTATTCAAGAATGTTTTCGATTTACTACAGACTGTTTTAAACATTCCTTAATGTAAATAATCTTACTTTTAAAAATTGAAATATTTCAGCTACTTTGTTTAAAACTCATTTGGAGTTAGTTGCAGGTTGTTCTGTCTAGTTCAGATATAGTTTTTATTCTCCTTTTATATAAGTTGTGTATTGCAGGAGAATGCATGACAGAATTTGCTTTTCTCACATCTCTTTAATTTTATTCTTGTCCTTGTGCTGCTAGAAGGAAGGTCATGATTGGTAAAACTACTTTCCACATAACATTTGCTGATTTTTCATTAAGTCTTGCAAAGAACTGCTGTAGCTCTAAATTAAACTTGAAATTTCTTAGAAACCCTTCCTAGAAATAGTTTGACTTTCAGGCTCAAGTGATAGAAATTCATGTGCAGTCCTGTGAGATACTGCCCTCGTGTCTTACTGCAGAGGTTCGATATTTGGCCCTTGTGCAGTGCAGCTTGTGAGAACAGGACACATCTCCATAGATGAAGCTGATCTTTGTCTTGAGACGAAGCTAATCTTTCCAATTGTCAGATCATTTTGAATGTGAAACTGGTGTTTGTTTCTTAGCTGTCACGGTCACAGTCATACTTGGTGTATAGAATGAAGAAAGTAAAGTTTGCCTGCACTTTTTTAAGGTTTAATTCCCTAGGGAGTAGAACGTTCACTTTCATTTAAAGGAGCTTGTAAACCACGATGTGTAAACAGTCAACTCTATATTAAACACTTTGATATTTTATACAGTACTGTTATCAAGAGGTATATTATTCTGGAGAAAACATACCTGATTTTTTGACTTGGGAGGAGTCATCTTGTTCATTTTAATCATGAAACCTTGTATTAATTATATGTACTAAGTGTTGTTCATTCAGATATACAAAGTAAATTCATGTTACCAATCTGATAATTTTAGATTCAACTGTAAGAAAAATCTTCTAAAATTTAAATCATACTTTTTCAATCAGCACAGAAAACTTGATAAGAAATGCCTTCTTTAGCAGAGGACATGAAGTGGCATAGGAATATTGAAACAAATGGGACTAGCTGAAGTTAGCTGGGATTACAATTTGATCATTGTTAGTGCTAAACAATATATATAATATACCAGTTCATCTTAATTGCAGTATCTTGTGGAAAAGCTGTTGTAACAAATTACTCAACTCAGCTTTGAAGATCACTTTTGTGTACTTTACCTGGAGATAACTTACATAGAATCCATTTCATTTCCATATAGTAAGTTTAATTTACCCTGGTTTAGAAAAAATCTGTTCTGAATTACAGAAAACCTGTTTTTGGCTGGTAATCTATCATTCCTTCAAGTAAAAATAAAATGTTAAGGATCATTTACAGAAATTAATAAAGAAGTTATTTCTAAATTTATGCAACAGGCTTAAAGTACAAAGAGCAGTTACAGGGTAATGAATGGAATAATCAGCATTGCTTTATGCAATCAAGGAGGGATATTCTGTTTTAGAAACTTCTTTAGAACACTCATGTGTACCAAGTACTTGACCATTTTACAGCAGTGGTTTAAATGCAAACTACACTAAGATACAAAATTTTAAAGAACGTCCAAAGCAGGGCTGTGGAGATGGTAAAGTTCCTTGGAGGGAAGCCATATGAGGAGTGGCTGAGGTCACTTGGTGTGTTCAGCCTGGAGAAGAGACTGAGGAGAGACCTCATTGCAGTCTACAATTTCTTCACGAGGGGAAGCAGAGGGGCAGGCACTGATCTCTTCTCTGTGGTGACCAAGGACTGGACCCGAAGGAAAGGCCTGAAGTTGTGTCAAGGGAGGTTTAGGTTGGATATCAGGAAAAGATTCTTTACCCAGAGGGTGATTGAGCACTGGAAGAGGCTCCCCAGGGATGTGATCACAGCACCAAGCCTGACAGAGTTCAACAATCATTTGGACAATGCTCTCAGGCTCATTGTGTGACTCCTGGGGATGGTCCTGTGCCAGGAGTTGGACCAAGTGATCCTTGCAGGTCCCTTCCAACTCGGGTTATTCTGTGATTTGGTGCAAAAGCTGCTTCTTCCAAAAATCCTAGGACTTTAAGGTTATAAACTAAGTGTTTACTACTTGTTGTTCTTCATAAGCACCCTTTAATTCTCTGCCCCCCAGTGATCTCTGATTTTATAAAGGAAAAAGAGTAAGGCAAATGGCAGCATAAATATAGCTTAGTAATCTTGTAAGTAAGAGAACCCATGAATACTGCAGTAGTTCCTTGAGAATGAAAACTTTCTTGTTTTTTCCCCGCTGTAGGAGACTTTGCTGTGCTTCTGAAAGCAGGGATGACTGTCAAGCAGGCTGTGCTGTACAACGCTCTGTCTGCTATGCTGGCCTATCTTGGAATGGCGACTGGCATCCTCATCGGGCATTATGCAGACAATGTCTCCATGTGGATATTTGCACTTACTGCTGGCCTGTTCATGTATGTGGCTCTTGTGGATATGGTAAGTGGCTAGACTTACTTGAATTTTATATAACACAGTTTAAGAATTAATGCTAATTTTATTTTCATCTCAAATTCTTCCATCTTTTCTACCTCAATTAACTTTCACTGTGCTTGAGGGTGCTGGCTGCTGTAAGTGCTCAGTTAAATGTTAAGGTGAAAGTGCTTTTCTTCAGGCATCTGTAGGAACAGAGACTGTTTCCCCTTTAGTTGTTAAACAGAGGCAGTTAACAGCAGAGGTAAAGACTTCACTGCTGACAGGGGGCAGCATAGCAGATAGTGGTGAGACTACGAGTTGCACGCTTCAGCACTACCAGACTTGCTTCAACTTTTGCATGGAATCATTACTGCTTCTTGGGATGAAGACAGGTATTTTTAAAAATGTATATTGTACCCCAGAAGTATGTTTGTACCAAGTGGATGTACTTTGTGAAAGCTTAACTGTCATCTTAAGAATGTGTGGCTTGATCAAATCACTTATTAAATAATCATATCCTGAGTAAATGGTGTACTTAAGACATCAGCATAATTGTTATGAAAACAATAATTAGAACATTACAGGTTCCCTCTGTTTGTAAATATGAAAGTAGACTCTGACAAATATTGTCAATGTTGAGTAGCAATGTTAAAGCAGTTGACAAGAAGGACTAGAGAAGTAAGACTCTGCTACCTTCTGCCTCATGGCTGAAGAACTGAGTTTGAGGTGATTGTTTATTTTGAAGGCATTTAACACTTTCATGTTTGTTTAGGTACCTGAAATGCTCCACAATGATGCCAGTGATCATGGATGTAGCCGCTGGGGATACTTCCTGTTACAGAATGCTGGGATTCTCTTGGGTTTTGGGATAATGCTGCTTATCTCAGTGTTTGAACATAAGATTGTATTCAGCATAAACCTGTAATCCTAGCTGCCAGGAAGACAGCTTGGTGTTAAATTATAAGTAGTAGGGATTTTTTCTATTAAACTCCTTATTGGAGAGGTACGTTTGATATAGACTAGATATTTTTATTAGTGTGCTTTGTTGTTGTGCCCTTCCCTCCTTGGATAGAAACGAACACTGTAAAGTTTTGGTTTTTTTTTTACTTGGGGTTTAGCATTGCTTATGGTACTGTGGAAAGTTGTACTTAGTAAAACATGGTGCAAGTGCCAAATCTGTATTGTCTGGAGGGGTTAGGTTGGGTTTTTTTACTAAATTTATTTACTGTATGTAATTATATGTAATGTTTTTTTACTTCAGTGGTTTTGTTAGTTTAAATAGGTAAAACAACAGTGGTTTTTATTTTAGCACAGTCAAAAAACAGTGGGTACAAAGCACAGTGAGCAGTGTAAAATGAGAAAAAGACATGTGATGGATGGCCTGTGTTTATATTGGTAGACACTCCTCTCTTCTTCATCCACCTAGTTTATGTGGAATGGCAGATGACTCTCTCCTTTGCAGTGGTGGTCCTCTCAATAGCTTGTGGATTCCCAGTTGGTTTCTACTCCAAAAAAATAATATGAAATAATGTTCTAAGTGTTTGCATCAAATGTTTTACTTGTTTCATCCCTTCTGATAGCAGTTGCTTTTCACTGATTTTTCAAATCGGCAACAAAGTACAGCTAGGAAATGGTAAAAAAATAGCTCTAAAATACGTGAATTCCACCAAAAAGGCTTTAAAAGCAATACTATATCCCACTTACACTGCCTGAAATGACAAAGATCTATTAAAGCCTGTTTAATATCAAGGGAAGGAGTGCTACAGGCTGAGATAAAACAGTCATTTACTGTAACAGTTTCCTGCAGTAAAGTGTTGTTTACTTTGGGAAAATGAGCTGAGTGGGAGAGCTGCCTACTTCTAGTTCAGTGTAATTGCACACAAACCTGTGCTTGCAAAGCAGTTACATTCTTTGCAAGAACTAAAGCTGAGAAATCCAAAATACCAAAATTTCTTTGACAGCATATATAGGGAAGCAGCATGTTAAGGACAACAGGTGTATATTTAAGTATGTAGTTTAAGCTTACAGTCTGAATATTTTTAACCACCCTGAATGTAACTGAAGGAAGAAGGCTGAAAAAAACAATAGCAAAATAAATAAATTCTGCATTTGCAGGGAAAGGTGAATATTAGGCAAGTTTTATTTGATGAATAACAGAACTATGATATCTTACTAGCTGGCTTTAAAAATCCCAGAAATGTAACAATTAGAACTTCTTTCTGATCCACTGCTTCAAATCATCAGCTGAATATAAGGCTTGAACAACACAAAGTGTTTAATGATACCATGTCTGATAGGTTAAACAGTCTGTTGGAGGCAAAAAACTATTCTATCTCTTCAGAAATAGATGTTTTCAATTAATTGAGAGGTTTGGGGTTTTTTAGTAGCTGAGAACTGGGTAACCCAGGAGTTTTTGCAGCCAATGAAATATTAGCTTCTCCTCCTCCAGTCTTTTCTCAGGTTAACAAGATTGAGGTTTAATCTTCTGCCCACAGTGATGAGATTCTGTTCAGTGCCTCTTTGGAAGCCAGGGAGTTGAGAAAGGTGTACTTGCATCAGGTCTGCTAATGCATCCTGAAGGCAGCGCTGAGCTAGGATGGGCTCTTACCACCTCCCCTGTATCTGCACATGTATGAACTCGTGTTTGTCTTTGCTCGATGAGCAGTTGTTTGGAGAGAAGAACAGAATTCCCTTCTGGAAGCACTCATTTTCCTCCCCCTAAGCTTAATTTTCATCACTAGAAGCTACTCTGGTGCTGGACTTTGATCTCTAACAAGAACAGTGACAAAATGTAGGTGCATTTTCTCCCTTCATCAAGAACTTTACATTCTGTATGTCTTCTGTTCTATGCTATTGCATTTGGATTAAGCCTCTGGACTTTTGTTAGAAGCACACCTCTGAACAGAGTCATGCCATGGTACAACAGCCATCTGCTGTGTTTGTGTAGCATCTCCTTGATCACCCATCCTGTGCTGTCTTTACTCTTTTCTTAGAGCAGTCATATTCTAGTGAATTAGTGAAGCTTGAATTAGTACTATTTATGAGTATGATGAAAAATGGATATATATCTACCCATTGCTTCTGCATCTTCCATGCACTTAAACTGTTAGCTTATTTGAACTCTCAGAAGAAAAGGTTATCTGTGTTTTTTCAGTCTTAACTCTAATGATAATTTTGCCCTTGTGTTCCTTTTTTTAACTTCAGAGTAGCTAAACTGTGCATTAACCCACCTGCTGATCTTCATCTTTCCCTTTACACCTCTAGTGTTTGAATACCATGATGTTTGGCTGATTAAAAGCTGTATCTTTTCTGCCATGTGCACATCAATGCCTTATTCTTTGGAATAGCAGGTCCAAACAGCCATGCTGACACACATACACACACTAAACCTGTCAAGTGGAATTTTTTCATGCCTTTTGCTATACTGACCTCCAGTCTTGGCAGTCCCACCTCATTCCAGATCTCTCAAAATATTGCTGCTTTTGCCCTGGAGGTGTTTCTGGTGTATCTTTAGTACAGCTGAATGTGTCACTCTTTGGAGCAATCTGATTTGACCTGTCTAAATGAGTCTTGCCTTTGCTGGGATAATAGTGCTGGTCACCATCAGTGCTGATGTGCCTCAGTTTGTGCTCCTGTACTGCTCCTCATGGGCAGCACATTTTTCTAAGGAAACAAAAAACCAGCAAGACTTCTCCCTGCCTTTCCTCCAGGCCTCTCATTGTGACACTGTTCTGCGTGGTGCAGTTTCTGGGATGCAGCCTCAGGGTGTCCTGGGCGTTGTAGGGCTTGGGCACTGTGTTTACCCATGGTGTGGCAAACCACTATCAATACAGTGCCCTTCAGCCCATGGGGCTTTCACCTTCTGTCTTGCACTCTCAGCTGGTCACAGAAATCTGGCATGCTCCATCTCTGTGGTCCTGAGGGATCTCAGACTTGGGTAAGCTCAGTTTGCTTTGACTTTTTTACAGCCTACAACCATAGTAGCTGCCAGTTCAGCTGGACTGCTCTTGTCCACGTGCTGGATATGACACAGGAAGCAGATGCATGGCCTAGTGTTGCTCAAGCGACTTTAAGATCAATTACTAAATGATGGAGACAAATCTAAAAATTTCAGTGAGTGTTTCCAAGTGGGTGGTTGGCTGGCTTTTGACGTGTGTGATCAACTGACATTAAAATATCTGCATATCAAAACACATTGCTAATGTAACAATATGAAAAATGAATTGCCTTTAAAAAAGCACATGGGCAGAAATGCCTTTACTGTAAATGCAAGTGTATTCCATACATTCAATGCTCTTCAATGATTGATTGAGAGATGTCCATGACAGACAGCTGTCCAAACTAGTAATTGAGAAGGCTATTGACTGAAACTTGCTGTAGTTTTGTACCTGCAAGAGGACAAAAATAGGGGTTTTTTTGGGGGTTGGGTTTGGATTTGTTTGTGTTGTTGTTTTATTGGAGTTTTTTTGTCAGCCTTGTAAAGTAGAATCTGCAATGTTGCAGTGTACTCATGTTGAAAATATTTCATGGTTTGGCAAACAGATGGGGCAGAGCCTCTCAGCAGCTCTTTACTTTTATGCATATATTTTTCTGCAGCAGTTTGTAATGTGCCTGACTATTCTGGCTGATAAATGGAAGCGTCTGTTTTACCTATCTGTCTATAGCTTAATTATGGTACAGACCTTAATTTTTGTATGTGGTTACAGCTGCCTTTAGTGTCAATGGAATAGGCAAACAGTGCTGTAATCAGTTGTTGAGGGGGTTTTTTGTTGTTTGGTTTTTTTTTTGGTAACACGTTCTTCTGATAATTTTGGCCTGTATTTGTACAGAAAAGGTGTCATGTGTAGTTACTCTGTGCAGGGAGAGTCAGAACAAAGGTGTGGAAGTTACCAAGTTCTCACATGCCTGGCCTGTGGGTTCAGGTGCCGGTACAGTTTCTCTGCTCCTTTGTGGCTAAATATGATGACAAGTGTGTACTTATGTTTATATAGAACACAGCCAAGGATAAAATGGAATTCAAAGGCTAAAATGGAATTCACAGAGGCTCTCCTGCTGCCTGAACTGAGACACCAGCACAACTAAAATTTCTGTGGAAAAAGTGTTGCCACAAGCGGGAAACAAACCCATGTTTTAATGAAATGCGCTGTTTATACTTAGGGTACCTTTTCTGGTGTGTATATATTGTGTTGCTGTTACCGTGTTGCTGTGTGCTGGAGAAAATAAACCACTGAACCAAATGCTGGGGTTTGAGCGTTTTTCTCACTGATGCAGATATGGCGAAAGATGCTACATCTTTCGTTTACTTACTTTCTCGGAGAAAAAAGAAAAATTAAAACCCAAAAGGTAAAATTACATTTCCGTAGCGTTTCCCCTGCCGGGGAGGAGGAGCGGGCCCGGCTGGCACCGCCTCTCCGAGAGCCGCCCTCCTTCCGTCATCGCGGCGCGCCGGCGGGCCGGGATGGATGGGATGGATGTGCCGGGCGGGATGCGGGCGCCGGGCCCGGGCGGCGCCGAGCGGTACTTTACGCGCTGGTACAAAGCAGGTACCACCGGGCCGGGATGAGATGGGAGGGATGGGATGGATGTGCCGGGTGGGATGCAGGCGGCGCCGGGCGGTGCTTTACGCGCTGGTACAAAGCAGGTACCGCTGGGCCGGGGCCGGGCCGGGGCGGTCACTGGTGTTTGTGCCCTCGTTGCAGACGTGAAGGGGAGGCCGTGCGAGGACTTCTGCGTGCTGCAGCACTCCAACAGGCGAGTGGGAGCCGGGCCCTCGGGAAGGCTCTGGTCTTTGCTTTACAGAATTTAGTTGCTTTCCATTCAAAAGGGGAAGTGCGGAACGCAGCACCTGGGATGGGGCAACCCTGGATATATGGACAGACTGGGGAATGAGATGCTGGAAAGCAGTGGCTTGGAAAGGGACCTGTGGGTCCTGGTAAATTGCAAGTTGAGTGTGAGTCAGCAGTGCCCTGGCAGCCAGGAGGGACACCCGTGTCCTGAGGGACGTCAGGCACAGCATCACCAGCCGGGCCAGGGAGGGGATTGTCCTGCTCTGCCCTGCACTGGAGCGGCCTCAGTTTGATTATTGTGTGCAGTGCTGGGCGCCACAATACAGGAAAGATGGTAAGTTGTTAGTGTCCAATGGAGGGCAACAAGGATGGTGAAGGGTCTTGAGGGGGAAGCTGTGTGAGGGGCGGCCGAGGGCACTTGGTCTGTTCAGCCTGGAAGAGACTGAGGGGACACCTCGCTGCAGTTACAACTTCCTCGTGAGGGCAAGAGGGGCAGGCACTGATCTCTTCTCTGTGGTGTCCAGTGACAGGACCCGAGGGAATCAACTGAAGTTGTGCCAGGGGAGGTTTAGGGTGGGTATCAGGAAAAGGCTCTTCACCCAGAGGGTGGTTGGGCACTGGAAGAGGCTCCCCAGGGAAGTGGTCACAGCACCGACCCTGACAGAGCTCAACAAACATTTGGACAGTGCTCTCAGGTACAGGGTGTGACTCTTGGGGATGTCCTGTGCGAAGCCAGGAGTTGGGCTCAGTAATCCTTGTAGGTTCCTTCCAACTTGGCATATTCTATGATCTGTGTACTATGGATGGTGAAGGCAAGACAGGAAAATGTCATGCATTGCTTCTGCTTAGAAGTAGCTGGATATCCCCTTATTTGGAATAAATAAACCCTGTACACGATTTCGAGTCTTATACCTCCCTTGGCTGCAGCCTGTTGGGCCACTGAACCCAACTACTGTCCACACAAAAACTGGCAGTGCCACTGGCTCATGTGTTGAGGGAAGGTGAGGCTGCATTTGTGTCCCCAGTGGGCTGCCTGGTCCTCTTTTAAGAACTTGGTACAAGAGGAAGGGCGTGCTTGGCACAGGGCAGAACCATCACCTAGCTCTAGCCTTTGGAGCTGGAGCTTCTCTGTGTCTGTTTTCTGCAGTTCTTTTGCATTCTTTCAAAACAAACCAGAGTACCTGCGAATAGAAGGCGTGACAGCAACAGCAACAAAGGACATCCTTGCATTTGTACTAAATATGTAGTTACTAGTCTTAGTTGTCTGATATAAACAATAAATGCTGTTGATGTGGGGGAAACAAAAATTCATTCAAATGTCTAAGAAGACTGAAGTATTTTACCCTTATATGTATGGGGCTGTGGCTCAGTTTGCTATTTCTAGGCAGTGTAAAATTCTGGGATGATTTTTTTTGTTGTTTTGCAAGGTCTCAGCTCCAACAGATGACAGCTCAAATCCATGATTTGTCACCTTCCCCTGAGAAAAACGCTGGGGTGACGAGGAGGTAGCTTTGCTGCTGGGGCACGTTGAATGCATTTGCCAGGATCCAGCTCCCTCTTGTGGGAGCTGCACAGCCAGAAACTCCTCAGGAGGAGTTTGGGGAGGTGGATGCAGCATTCTATGGGATCTGCTTTAGGTCAGAATGCAGTTTTCATTTGGTGTGGTACAGCAGACATCAAGATAGATAGGCAGAAAAGGTTGTGGAGCTTGCTTAGAGCACAAAAGAGCGTGGCTTCTCTTATTTCTCTTTTGCAGAATCTGTGTCATCACCTTGGCAGAAGCCCATCCTCTTCTTCAAAGTGGGAAAACAATTAAAAGCATTAATTACCAAATCAGTGCCAACTGTAGCAGACTTCAAAATAAGGTCTCTGGGAAGTCAAAAAGGGTATGGCTTTTTGGTTTTTTTTTAGTTTTCATTTTAATCTCTCACACTGCCTAAGACTTTCTGTCCTTCCTAGGACAGAAACCTAGCCAGGTTATGTTTGCATTGTATTTTAAACCAGCCCCTCTACAGCTGAAGAATTGAGACTTCCTCAAGAGGTGCCTGTCTGCCTGTCCCAGGCAGAGTCTTGCAGTGCTCCTACGGACTAGTGATTTCCAGTGTTGCTCAAACCCACTCACTTTTATTACTTTTTCATAGTGTAGACAGGGACATAAACATCCCAGAAAAGACAAAAATATACTTCCAAGAAAATGCCAAGGATTTGGAGACTGCCGATTTTCTCAAGCTAATCTAGATAGCAGATGGACCAGTTTAGTGTGTTTCATGGTGGGTTTTTGAAATCAGCAGTGCTGTTTCTCTTCTCTCTCCTCTGATTTTAATCTGATCAAACTACAAGTCTGTTATTCTGCAAGAAATTTGATTATGACTAAATCTGCAAGCTCTTAACAAGCTTCTATTTGATTTGTACACATAACTAAGTTGGCATCTTCCCTTGTATAGAGAACACAGCTCTGTAACTTGCAGTGACTCGTAGCTATCACAAATCCATGCTTTCTGAGAAGTTTACAAACTAATGTTGCGGATGGTAATAGTTTTAAAAGCCCCTTGCCATTAAAACTACATATGTGTTTATTTATTTTTCAAATGCAGGGAGCTCAGTTTTTAACAGAACTTGCCCCTCTGTGCAGGATATCTTCATCTGATGGAGAGGAATACACGATCTACAGGTAAGGTTTTTCCCTTTTTCTTCTAACCTTGACCATACCATGCACATCTACTGAATCTAAACACTTTTGCAGTTGCATACGAGGGCGGCTGATAGAAGTGAATGAAAACATTCTTAGCAATCCGGCTCTTCTGCAAGAAAAGGTAACACACTTTCTTGCTTTTTATTTTCTAACGTTTATTTCACAGCTAATTTCAGTCTTGCTTTTTAGCCATCAACCGAGGGGTACATTGCAGTGGTTCTACCCAAATTTGAAGAAAGCAAGAGCGTAACTCAAGGACTTCTGACGCAGAAGGAGTACGACGAAGTTTTGTTGAAACGCCGCAATTCTTCTGCATGAAATCAATTCTACACTTCTCATCTGTATTTGATACTTAAGCTACTTTTATTGTACACTGTGAGTTTTGTAGTATTGAAAGACCTAGTGCCAATTTTTAAAAGTGAAACTAAACTGCCTGATTCATATAAGAAAGAATAAACCAGTTCAAATATTTGTATATTAAAATTTCTGTACTCTTTTTCTCTGAATTCTAGCACTACAAATTTTTAAATAAGCTCAGAATGACATGTTGGAGAGTATGTTCCACAATCATCTTTGTTTCTGCTTAATGCAAGCATAATACAGAAAAATCATACAATTTTGCTAATCACCGAATCAGCTAAACAAAAACAATATGAAGTGTGACAAAGGTGAACTGAAAATAAAAAGACAACAGAAACATATGTACAAAGAGCAGATAAATTTGAAAACACACATTTCACACCAGGTTGTATTTTCGTTGCATCCTGAAGTCAAGTAATGCCCTTTGTACAGAATTTTTTAATGTAACAATCAGCATCTCTTTTCTTAAATTTTAAATGCTATAATGTCAAGTCTGCATAATACTTCAGTGGTTCTACATGCAACTCAAATTCTGCTCAGTAAGTTTTAATAATAAAGGAAGCAACAACTGCCATCTACAAAGGGGATAAAAGGGTTTGGAGTCAAGGCTATTAATCACTTAGAAATACACTTTTGTAAAGACCAATCATTTTATCAAGATTAAAATTCAGGGGTGCAGCTAGAACTACTTCATTGCAGGTATAACTAAGATAACATTTCAGTGCTTCAGGCCACAGCCTTTCAGACTATATTCCTGATTCTGCTTTATCAAATACATAGACTGAAATAGGCCAGAGATGAGTTTACAGACTTCAACAGTAGTGTTACATATAGCATATGCAGCACAGGGGTCTTTATATGAAATGTCTATTAGCAGCATCTTTGGGTTGAAACATCCATTAAGACATTCATAAGCATTAATTACAAAATCGGTATCAGTGAGCATAGGAAAGGCATTCACATTATAAAAATACAGAACATTTAGACTAGTTGGTGTTGTAATGGCTAAGTAATGGGACATCTATTAGATGTGACAAAGGTCAACAGTTTCATTTCAAATTAACCTGGCTTGACTTTCCACAAATGAAAGCAATATTGAAAATTCAGCAAGTGTTATTTTCAAATGGGAGTTCCTGCATTTCTCAGTGCTGTAATTACTTGCTCTCCAAAAACTTCATGTTTGTTACATGATTTTCTAAAGACTTGACGCCAAATGTCTCCACTTTTCTTTCTGGAGTATGTGCATTTGTACCAGTTCGTTTTCTGTCTTCTTTCCATGGTGGAGCAGGTTTAAGGCAACCATTTCCTGCTTTATTCTGTGTATATATAAAAAAGAACATTTCTTAAAAACAACCAACCAACCCACCCCAAAGGAAACAAACCCCAAAACTTTACAATAGTGTGGCTGAATCAAATACTCACCTTTCTCAGTAATTTGAAGCAAAGTGGAAGAAGTTGGCATAAGAGAGTCATTACATTCCTTGTTTTCAGAATGCATGCATCAACCTAAACAAGACAACAGTAGAGCAAGACCACTCATTACTTCTGTTAGGCAATTGTTTTCTGCATGAGACGGTAATTACTTAGGGCTGAAATAAGTAGTATTTTTCCTACTGAATTCTCTTCTAATCAAATGGGTTTGCCTGTATTTTTTTTCTAATTTCTCTATGTAGTACATGTAAACAAAAGCATCCCTTCTGTTAAGCCAAGACTTGAGCATGTGTAATTCTCTTAACAATCTAATAATAAGCAGTAATAGAAGTCTCTTGGAAAGGAGCTCTTATCATCTAAGTACGAATCATCACAATTCCTGTTTTTCCTTTTATGTTCTGTCAGCATGATTTAGAAAGCCATACATCATCTAAGCCTTGCTTTGCTGCGAGTTACACTAAGAGTTGTCTTAAATCTCAAAGCATTTGAGTTTATGCCTTAAATCTAACACTCATCACGGATCACAAGTCTGGGCCCTCAATGAACATTAATTTGAGAGCCTGTTATTGCTATGTAGTGATATATCACTGTATAAACAGACTGAAGTTCCCATCCAGTTTAGAGAGTATAAAACAAACCAAGACATAGCCCCAAGGTGCTCAGTTTGGTTCTGAGTGGCTTGCATGCTCTAGCTAGTTTTAGGCCCTGCTGTAAAACTGAAACACCCTTTCCACGGCCAATTGGAAGCCAACATCCAGGTGCACAGAATGGTCTTGCTCACACTGATCACACTGCGGGGGCTCGGGGATAATTGAAGTTCTTCAAGCCTGACCTCCATTCCCCACTGAAGTCTGTAGATCTGCTTCTTGTGGTAACAATGCCAAAAATTTTATGGCAGTTGTATATGTATTTATAGCAAATATGAATGTTACCAGAAAAAATTCTAGGGCAGACTACCTACCTACTGAGAGGCAAGCGTATATTTCAGTAATAGAGTTGGGAGGTTGGAATTTGTTACATTTATGTTAAGCATTAGTAACAACAGAATAACAATCATTACTACTGTGGTGGAAATACGTATTACCTTCATTAAAATTTTGACCACTGAAGTCCATAGTAAGGTGCTCTTAATTACAGTTCTTATTTTCCAGGTGAAATTCTAGCAGATTATGGCAATCTAGTGAATTACAGTGTAATTATATGCAGTTATTACTCCATCTCTTACTATTCTGCCTAAAATTCTCATTTGCAGCATGATAAAATTCCAGTACCTCTCTTTTATCTAGTGGGTAAGGTGAATGGCATGTTGACAGAAGTTCTCTGAAAGAGACCTCAGCAGCAAAAAGAATATGAAGCAATGAAAGCCTATGGACACCTTCCCACCTTTTAATTTTTTTAATTGCAGTCCAGGAAAATGACTGTCTTGTGAAACATTTCTGTAAACTCTTTCAGTTACAGTGAAATCCAAAACCTAAACAGTAATTTCAGTACTTCTAGTAAGGTCAAGGAAAAAAAAACCTATTAGTTTACTGATTCTTAGACTTTAAAGTCAGTAAGCTCAGGGTAGGGAAACTGTAACTGTTCCTTAAAACATTAATAACAATGATATATCTGTGACCACTGGGCCAATTGCACAAAACTTTATATCCTACGCTCCCTAAAAAAAGTTCATATAAGCCTGTAGAGCAATACTATCCAATATCCATCCAAGCTCTCCATGGACAGGCTTCCATGTATGCTGGTTGCCAGCGTACATACTTTGTCTCCTTTCAAACAAACTCCCAGCATGAGTGAGTGGGTAACGTCAAGGTGAGATTCACTGAAACCCTTCTCTGGCAGTAGGGAAAATATAAAAAAAAAAGGTTAGAAGACAATATGCTGGAGAAAATTCCTTCCCAAGACAAGACAGTGCAGCAAATGGCTGGGATTACAGTTCTTGGTGAGGGGTGACCCAATACACAAAACAAGGGCAACAGTTCTTATGGTTCTTCCTCTATACTTGCACTTCAGCTTCTCAAAACATGTTCAGTGCAAACAGTACTTCTCTCCTACACAAGGAACAGCAACATACTGCATAGCAGAAAAATGCTTGCACAACAGTACAAAATTTTGTACTTATTAATTTTTATTGTCCTCTGTCAATCCAAGAAGTCCAGCTGCCCTGAGGTGTTCCACATTTTAACAGGAGCATAAATTAGTAAGTTACTGTATTTCAAAACACATTAAGCATTACTTTTAAGAATATATATAATTTTTACCTTACCTTTGTAAATGTAGCACTTTTACCCTGAGCAGAAGCTTTAGATGTTATCTGGAGCTGCTTGCACATAGAGATGAGTTTTTCAGCCTCCAAGAGAAGCAAAGCCTTGTCATCCTCATGTACCTAAAACGTGGTTCAGGAAGACAAAACAACTCTGTGTTAAAGAGTCCAATGTTAAGTGAACAGAAGAGACAGCACAACCAGCTTTTTAGCACTGGTGTCAAAAGCTGAATGGCTGCTTCAGAGGTCATACATCACCTGATCAGAAAAAGCATGAAGAGCTGAAGCAAGCTTTGTGCCCTCTGTGGCAAAAATCTGAAAGGGGAGAAAGCATGTAACAAAATGAACCACAATGGAAAATGAGCCTCTTTTTCCTTGTTTTAGCAGTGTGCTATAAAGTAGAAAAGTAGCAGGAAATAAACTTGTAGTAGTTATATATTTTTATAAGTCACAAGTCAGCAGTTTGCAGTGACTTCTGAAATAACAAGCTACACTACAAACTGCCATCCTCCCAGATAAGCAAAGTTTAAAGGCTTTCCCTTTACGTATCAAACTCCCCTGATTTCCAATTATTTTTTGCACTGTGGCAGCTCACAAATTTTTTGTGGGTTGATGACACCTGCCATGTTTGTTTATTGTCCTGTCAAAGGTAACCAGTCTCGTGTTATAAAAGCATGTATTCTGAACACAAGGAATCCACACATTCCTTCATTTGGCCCTTTGTCTTCTGGGTGTGTTCTGCACATTTTTACATCTTCTTTCTTTTCCATGAAAATACTGCTGCTTAGACTAGGATCGAGTGTCTTTTAACACTATCGAGGACTGAGATAAGTGACACAATGAGTACTACTAATGTATTTAAGTCCACTATATTTTCCATAATGCCAGTTTGCTATTCCTCCTCCTAACTGGAATCTCTCAGTGTAATGAATTATGTCTGAAACTACTACTGGAACACCGAAAAGTTTGCTTTTAGGAAGTACATCCCAGAGTTAGGCTGCTTAAAATCTACAGCTGCCAGTCAATTCATGGTACACTGTACTTATGTGTAAGGAATCACAGACTTAAGCTACAATTTGGCCTTCATTCAGAGTGCCTACCTCCTGTTTTGTTAAAAATATATTACCTCTGCTTGGTGAAATAAATCTTGAGTGGTTTTCAGAAGTCCTTCTCCTCTGTGGGAAATAAAGCAGAAGATATGCCATGTATAGACTGCAGATTATTTTGCCTGCTACTTGCAAAAGTTATAGTCTCACCACTGAACGTTTCAGGGTTCACACCACTGAACTGAAGTATCAGGTTTTTAGAAGATACTGGACACAACAATAACTTACTACAGGAACTGCATTTCAAGATATTATACAGACACCTCAGTAGCTAGAGTAGTACTGGGAAATTAGCAATGGCTGTGTTTTCATGGTCTGAACAAGAATAGAAATCCATGTTTCTGGCATACTGAGTATTATTGGACTAGTAGGTAAGAAAAAAAATCTCAACCCTTGTAAATAAAAACAAACATAAATTCTTCAAGTAAGAAAGCTGACATTGCAAGCGTAAGTTTCAGAACAACTCTTTTCAGTACAGCAAAGATCAGTAATTCCCATCTACAATTATATACCTGTGGTTTAAATTCCCTCGATTTTCAAAGTGTTTATGAACATATTTCTTTGAATGTTTTCTGTACCCAAGAGATATTTAAATAGACATGCTGAAACAAAACAGATACTTATCCCTCTAACCCCCCCCTAATTTTATTATTAAACAGCTTAGAAATTTACCCAAATTTATAAAGCTTAAGGATAGAATCAAGTTCCTTTCTGAATGGGTCCCAGTTTCATTATACTCTGAAAATGAAATTGTCTTCTTTCTTATAAACACTCTTAATGCTCTTCCCACCAAAATTTGCTGCATGCAATGTAATTACCTGGTAAATAAATACATAGAGTAGGCCATACTTGACATGCCTTGTCCATGTTGCACAATCTCATTCTCCTGATCCTCCCATTTCTCTGTCTCAGAATCCACATCAGATGTGAGCAGATGCAATTCTAATCCAAGTTTTGCAATTTTTGCTTGTTCCTGTAACCATATTTATGACACTTGAAAACACATTCTTCAGGTAAGATAAAAATATTAAAGGAGTTTTTTTACTAAAACAATGGCATCTTACCTCAGTATCTAGTTTGACTGGCTTTAGTGCTTTCAGATTTGAATTATGCTTCTGTTTCAAACAAAAAATAGTATTTTTAAATAAAAGGAATTGGTAATCATTTTATTAACAGATCATAAGAGGTAGCTCTATACTCAGAGGAAGACTTTGCAGGAGAGTTCTAGTGCTTCAAACAAATTCTCAAAAGAAACTGAGAACCTGTTCTGATCTGTCTGACCCCCTGCAATGGCATATGCAAACAGCATCTGTGCCCTGTAGATGCCCTGAAATGTCAAGGAAGAGACCTCTTCCACAGTTCTTGGATGTCACTTCCTAATGCAGTACAATCTCTTCCCCTTACCTCCTAAATCCTCAGTAATACTCAGGACTAAACAAATAGTCTTAATCAAGTGATCCTGCACTGATTTTTACATCATCAAAGGTGATACTGATGTCACAGCAAAGTTGATTTGGCTAATAGCAAGATGATGTAGGCTACAACCCATGTAAATGCTAGTGGGACCATACAGCTCATTCTGTGTCACTTCATTGAAATAGCTGGAAACAAATACTGCCACTTTGACCTTTTCAAGGGTTTCCTTCTTTAAGTCATGAACTATCAGAAATAGCAGTTTGGCTGCAAGCCAAATACTGGCTCAGATTAAACAATAATTAGTGCAGTGTTTGCAGGAATACATCACTTGTTTCAAATTAATTTACAGTTCCTGGCTTTAACTTTGTGTGCTGGTGCTGTCACCATGCAAAGACAGCAGAAACTGAGACACAGGAGCCACAGCCCACGTTCAGAAACTGCACTGGATTGCAGAGGAGGAGAGCAGGACTGAGACCCTTGTCTGAGAATCTGAAAAAAGCTCCTGCTATTCATTAGTGGGAGTATTTGGGCAAATTAAGCTCAGTAATGCCTGCAGGGAGAAAAAAATCACCAACACTATTCATTGTGAACAGCATCAAAAATAAGCTCCAGGTGCCACCTCTATCTCTCACTTCAAGAGTCTGAGCAAAAGTAAAGTAATACTACTGAAATTCTTACTACAATTTGGTGCTCAGTTTAGCTTACATGCCATTTCTCTTTTCCCATCCCAAAATGTTTAAATATTCCGAATCTTATGAATGTCTACCCAGATTAGACAATGTAATTCTGCCTATGTATTAGAAATGCTGATCTCATACAGAAAGATTTAGCACAAAGGGTAAGAACTGATACTCTCAATTGTGATTTGACTATATTGCATATATAGAGATACCATTTAAGAAATGCTGGTCTTAAGGCAGCATCCTAAAAGAAGAAAGGAAGACAAAATCAAACTAGATTTGCTTGTAAACATAAACTTTGCGCTAGGGGGTATGACAAATATTTAAGCTGCAGAGTGACAGGTATTCAAGAAAACCAGTCCTCTAGCACAGGTAACTTTTTCTATCCACAAATAACAAAAAAACCCTTGGAATGTTTATGTAGTTTTCTCTAGTGTTCACTCACAGTATTTGAATAGTACGGTTGTTAAAAATCAGGTAAGTTACTCTGCTTTTAAAACATGATTTGACATTTAATACTGCAGAGGAAAAATACACCCATGCAGTAAGCACACACATGAATCACCACAACTACTCTGGTCCTCAGCTACAGCATGGTTTAGGATGCCACTCATTACTAGAAAACACCAGAGCTGCAATTAAACAGATGTAAAAAAATACGTAATCTAATTAGATCGACAGGAACAGCACGGCCTCTGTGCAGGGACAGCGTGGGCGTGAGCCAGGCACAGCAGACCTCTGTGCCCACAGCAGGGAGAGAGGAGGCACTACTGAGAGCAACAGTGCTGGAAAGAGGCAGTTCCAAAGCTTAATGCATTAGTTAGGCAAAGAAATCACCCTGTGAAGAAACGCTGGTGGTCTTAGGGATGTAATTACATTTCCTGTCTACCTTCGAACTGTGCATTTATTTTAACTCGCTCCAAGTTAAAGCATCTTGCAAAACTCAGAATAAGGCAGCAACCTTTCAAACAGTAACAAAGCAGACTGTTTAAATCCTAGGCACAAAGTTTTTATCGAGAGTATTTTAAAAGGCATATGAATCAGTAGGTGGAAATCTGACTTCAAACATTTCCTTGTTAAATTTTGTCTGAAGTCTAGAAGCTGTGTAGCTTACTCAAGACTACTGAAGGACAAAAACTCTATCAAAAGTCACTGAATCAGTCTATTTCCAGTTTCAATATTTAGTTCTGTAACCATGAAGTTCACCCACGCTCATGCAGCCAAACATTATATTCTATTTAAATCTGCAGATTGGATTGATAACATGAGAGCTTTTCTTTCTTCATTAAGGGCCAGTATTGTGTTTGAAGTCACAGAATTACAGAACAGAAGACATGGAGACGGGATCATTTCACACCCAAATTCCTGTAAAGGCTAAGGAAAGAAAGCAAGGAGAGAAAGAAACAAGCCAGAACTTACTGTACCTTCTGAGATCATTCTTTCCCTTTTTCCTATCCATGAAAAGATTCAGTTCATAGCAAGTGAATCAAATGACTGATTAAAAACGTTTATGTTTCCTAACATACAGATGCTCTCAGAAACAATGTAATATCAATTATGATCAGCTAAGGATATGAAATACCTCACAACTAAAACTGGGTATTTAGCATCACTGTTTTCCTCTGTGATCCTAAACTTTTAAGATTACAGAATGAAACAAGAACTCATTATTTGAAGAGCCTACAACATGCTCGAACGTGTCCATTTGTTCCAAATAGGTCCAAATAATGTTAAGTCTGGGTAATCTCAATTCTTTTTAGTTTTCAGTATGTTGCAGAATATTCTTACTGTTTTAATAGCAACAATGCATCTTTAAATTATACAGCATGACAGTAGCATATGTGGTCAAAAATGTCATGTTAATGAACAGGAATTAAAAGTTCATGTACAATCAAAGTGATCACAGCATATTACACACCTGATTACCTTAGTCTTCAATCTGTTTTTTATTCATTTAATAAATTGACAAAGTTTGATATTTTACTGTCAGCCATCCAGTCACGACATATGTTAACAGAACATTGCTATGTCCCCATCAAGTTGTGACACAGAAAGAGGTCAAATATGTAACAGCAGATATAAAGTAAATACAACAAACCCAAAAGCAACTTACCCCTGGTCTGGGCAGTGATAGGTAGACACGCTTCTCTCCTATGAAGAACACACAGGTTTACACCAAAATTTGTATGCAGATTTTAAACAATGGTATCAAATGCCTTACTTCATCCACCCTTAAACTGCAGTACCGTAAAAGCAAATTGCTTACCTGTAATTCCTCCCCTCTGAATATTGCAGATCTTCTGTCTCATGCTTTGAGAGAGACAGGCCAAGAGCTCTGTACTGCTCAGATTTTAGCTCCCACAAACTGGGAGTTAACAAAGCTGCTCTGAACAGTTTCCCTCACTCATATTTCTACTAGTCCCCTGCTTATATTCCACAGGGAATAAAGCAACTGTCTCCAATGACTCACTACCTACATGCACTCATTTTGTTCCAAAGTACAGAACATGCAATGGTAGCTCCATGTAAGGTTTTCTTGGCACGGGGTGGATGGTCTAAAATTTGCAGTAGACATTGCCACTCGTAAGAAATACCCAGGCAGATTTTTCTAAGTCATGCCAATAAAACTCTCACGTTGTACTGTACTATATGTCTCCCACATGCATCGTATTTTATAAAGAAAAAAGTTCTACAGCATTTTACATGCTTACTGAATTGTTTCTTAAATCACCAGGAGCCTCACATATTCCAAGTGTAAGCAAACGAATGAAAAAAAAACCCTTTTAGATGTTACCTCTAAGTTCATAGCCCAGCTCAAGTCACCCGACAATTCCAGGCCTGGTCCAAAACCTCAGAACCCAAATCCAGGCCTGCCAAGGTGAACCCACAACAATTAAGAAGAAAAAGCAGAGCGTGGGCTTACAGCCCAGGATTAGAGCTCCAGTTACCAGAAGCCTTAATGACCTGTAAAGACTTACATTTATTACAACAGATTCAGGACAGGAAAGTCTGCTAAACTAAATTAAAATAAAGAACGCAAAAGCTAGTAAGAAATAGGATTTTACCCCAAAAAAACCCCAAGGGGTTTTTTTAATGGATGGATGTCAGTACCATGTTCACATAGTGATGATGCATCTCAACAAAGGACAAGCAACAAAGCCTCCTACAATTGCTAATTCCTTGTCTTGTATGAGCTTCTACAGAAATCCCATTCTGAGCCCTCAGAAGACAGTTCCTTTACACAATCATGATTTTTTGAAAACATGCCCTTTATCTCCTGACACTACAGAAAGATTATGAGCTCTGTGTATAGGCAACTGACTCCTAAAAAACAAATTTTAGGACATTGACAAGCATTGCTCAACCCTCTTGATAAATATGAAAAATGTAACCTTACTTTCTAAGATCACCTCTTCCTTTCCCTACCCAGTTTTGCAAACAATGAGTGAGCTATCAGAGCACAAGCCGCCTATTTTTTCAGAATGCAGAGTTATTCAGATATTAATTGCCCAAACAGGTACCTAAACAAGATTTCTCCCTACAGACTAATACAAAATATGAGAAGTGATTTACAACATCCTACATATCAGAACATCAGCTAAAGGGCATGTAAGAATGCATGTAAGACATACCCAGAACAAAAGCTAACTTGTAATTTTAAAATGCTGCAGCATAAAAGATCTCCTTAGAGCTATGCAAAAACATGTTGTGCCATGTTAAAAAATAAAAAGTTCAAACACTGAACGCTTTTACATAACAAATGGAATGCAAATCCATACTGAGAGGACACACACACACAAAAGGCTGACATTCAGTTTATGGAAACCAAATGGAAAGTGGTATCAAACAGAAATAAGAAAAGAAGAAAAATTGCCTTTGCTCTTCAAGTAATCCTCATTAGTTGGCTCTGCAATATTTAGTCGCTCATATTCATTTAGTTGCTCCATGCAGAAAGAAGAAGGATCTCACTATTTATTTCCTCGGAGATTTAAAAACGCTAAAACCCAAAACCCATGCACACAAAAAAGACACTTCACTGAACCCAGAGATACCAGACCTTTGAAAAGAGCAGATCAACTCAGAGCAAAGATAATTCTACTTCATCAAAAAAATACTTAATTACATCAGTATAATCACAGAACTTGTATTTGATTCCATTAACAGAATACACATATATAATTTTGCAGGTATTTAATTTCCTTATTTTGTGTGTCAGATCTTGCTATAATGGTAAGACGCTTTTTGCCACATTACGATCTTTTTTATTTATTTTAGTTTGCTTTCCTAATATGTTTTGTCTAATATTTTTTGTTTATTTTTCACTTAAAATTTATTTTTATTTCATCTTCCAATTTCCTGCTTTCTAGTAGTTCCAATCATGTTTTTTCCTTCCAAAATGCCTCTATTTCAACTTCCAAATCCTGCTTTTGATGTCACTTCTCTGAAAAAATGGCAGAATTCGAATTCCTTACTTCTGAAATTCTAGTCTGTATTGCCTATTCATCAGCTACAGCCCTCCCAAATCCTCATGGTCATTTAACTCCTCACATTAAGAGGGCAAACAAAAGATGAGGGCAGAAAAGTGCATTATCTTCATAAACCATTCTCTCACTCCTGACCAAGTTACAAGGGAGTAATCAGAGGATGATTCACATTCTTCTCCAGCATGTTGAAACCAAACCCAAAAATGTTAGGAAAAAAGAAGCTGGCTGATATCCAACAGCTTGAATCGATGAGAGGTACTTTCATCAGGTGATCCATCTCAAAGTACAAGAGTCTCAGAGTTAAGTATCAAACCTAAACAAAATGATTCGTGGGCAGACCCAAACCTCCCAGCTGGCAGGAGCCACCCTCTCCAGGAGCCTGCCATTCTCCTCAGCTCAGCCCAGACACACCAACACTGAGGAGAACGGGCCTGTCACTGCTGGATTGAAAAGTGGTTTACAGCTGAGCAAAAGAAGGACTACTCTGCCTCACCATACAGTTCTGCACAGCACAGAAGTATTTTCGAAACACACCTGAGGGTTACTGGGCTATGGTGTGCTCAGCAGCCTCCCCCAGCCCACCAAGCCTGTGCACCCTGCTCCCCAAGCCCGTTCCCATTTGGGTATGTTGCTGCAACTACATTAAAATTGAGTATTGTTTCACTTTCAAGCTAAGTAGAGCTCTCTATCCATAATAGTTTCAAACCTCAGTATGAGAGACACCTGAGTTGAAAAAAACACTGGATAAGGAGCTATGCAATTGCTCCTGAAAGATAAAAAAATGAGTATAAACAATGTGAATCTAGTGTAATCCGAAAAATGCTTCTTTTATTTGATGTGTCCAGCACATTTAGTCACAATTCAATTTTTGCATCTTAAGCTGTATTCTGAACTCTCTAACAAAGCCAAATGTTTAAATTGGCAGTACAAAAATACAAGTATTTAAACTGAGGAGAAAAAAAATATATACCTCTTACTGTAATTCTATCTTTTGTTACACACAGTCACAATTTTACTAGGAATAAAGCACTTGATACATTTTAGTCCATAAAAGAAAGACACTTTAACCAACCTCAACATTAAGACAAGTATCATGAATTATGAGAAAATAAAGTCTTATGAAATAGTGAAAATTCACCGCATTCAGACGCAAAAGATTTGTGAATGCTGCTCTTATACTCTCTTGGCAAACAAGTATTTTAGTTTCATTTATTTACTGGGTCACCAGTTGTATTTTCTAGGAGAAAAAACCTGTTCAAAGTGGCAATGTTAACTTTAGGGTATTTTCCAGAAGCAAAAAGGTGGGGGTATTTGGGTGAGATTCTCCCCCCCAACTCTTTTTTAGTAACAAGAGTCATTCTGAAGTCCAACAAGACAAAACAAGCAAACAAAACCAGATTAGCCCACAATACAGAGGAAATCTTTGTAGATGAGTAGATATAGGAGACCAAATTATTGGTTAGGAGATAACAGATGACTATAATATGAAACAATCCAGATTCAGAGAGAAAGCCCCTAACAGGCTGGGCCACAAGACAAGGAAAACAGAGACATGATTTCTTACGCATTGTTTTGGCAATACAAGGCCTGATGTACCTGAGGCCATACAGAGAATACAGGCTATGCTTAGTATCTTAGCAGTGGTGGTATCAGAACACTTTATGCTGAAAGATTGAGGAAATGAGAGACACTAATAAAAACAGATTCATCTGGCTATGCCAAACAGAAGAAGGTGGTCTTCACTGCACCTATGTCCACACATGTGATAGCCTCCAACATGCTCAGCAACACCTACCCATTCTCTTTCTCTCCTTCACGCAATGACATTGGGTTGCCTTTGTGAAATGATGCTTTAAAGAAAGTGGAAAGTACCATTTATGGAAAATGTGTTATCTGCCATCAGCAGCCCCAAGACAAAGTTACTAACTATAGAGGAAGCTGGGCATGTCACATCAAGAATAATTTGTTTGGAGAGCCAAGTATATGCTTTGCTGTGGCTGCATGATTCTCATCCTATTATTTTTAAATACATTAATATATATATGTATGCACACATACACAGATATACCTAAATACATAAAAAGGTTATCATTCAACCCTGTTAAACCACTGTATGAATATGAAAAAAAAATCAGATACTGCATGATGAGCCCTAAAAATTCCAAATTTATTCTAACACATTAATAATAGAGCAATACCATAATTTAAGTTTCATTTTAAAAAATATGTTTAAAGAAAGGAAGTATGTCCCTGGCTCCCAAAACAAACCAAAAACCCACTGAATGTTAAAAGGCCCATGAACAGGATCTCTGATTGCTACACATATTTATATGGCATTCCAGACCAAGGTAAAAGAATAAGTAGGATAACAATCAGGTTTTCCTCAAAAGTCTCAAATTCCCAATAACGTTAACTAACCCACCCAGAATTTCAACATATGTTTTCCTTTGACAAGTTCTGAGGCTCAGGCACACACTCATCTAGCAACCAGGAGCAACCATTTAAGATATTATACCCTGTGGCTGGTTGTTCACAATGCTGGCAGGAAAGGACTGCTTACACAAAAAATCAAGTACAGAAAGTTAAACTGACAAAATAAACTCTAAAAGTGAAAAAAGGTCTCACATTAATAGCAAGATGAAGTATTTTGTAATTGATAAAGTGTCATCTAACCTGAATTAGGATTTACTTTTTCTGTATCTTGGATACAAAAAATTAAGTCCCTGTATTTAACTAACTCTAAACTTTTAAACCTGAGCAATTTTCTTAAAAATACAAGACATTCAGTAGTATTATATATTACATTCTATCTGTATGCAGGTAGACGTTAAAGACTGAAACAAACACAGAGCTGCAAGAAGTGTGACAGGCTACACTAAAGACATAATCTGAAAAAAAATTATGTTGGGTAAAAATGAAAACCAAAATGCCTTCCATTTTAAAGATAAATTACCCTATGCTAAAAGTAAACACAGATTTTTTTTTTCCTTAAGATTCCAAGGTTTTTCTTCTCTACATGTTGTACAAATACCAATAAACTTACCAACCAGAGAAAATATCCCAAGATTGTGCAGAGTCGTCAGAGATTCCATCCAGGAGAAAGGACAGCAATTTAAAAATCAAATAACTACATTCACTACATTATGAAGTGAATACAAGGCAAGCTGACAGTATAGAATATATATGTATATATGTATTGTCCAGAAGTACAAGAAATTAATTAAACACACCACACAATTCAAGTTGTATCTTGACTGTCATGAGCTGACATGTCTTAGATAAACCAAAGAGTGGGATCAGGGCACTACACCCCGAATATTTGGACACTCTTGGAAAAGAGCTGGGTCTAACACTCTTCTGTCCTTTCAACAGTTCCATCTGATTTTGCTAGCACCAATCACCATGCAGAAAGTTAAACATACCTAATCTTACACAAACCTTTAAATTTCTGGATGCTTTTATTTGAAAAAATCCAATGAGAAGCCTCATTTGAAATCTATACAAAACCAATACATGTATTTGTGCATGGCTACCCAGATCCCACAGGATGTGGAACTGTTTATTTCACTCTTCTCTTAAGAAAACAGTATTTCCTAAATTACACTTAAAATTCTTGTATTACATGTTTTGAAAAATACCTTTTTCTATTTCTACACAGTATTCTTACCTCTTCTTCCTTCAAACACATCATTGATTTCTCTCAACAACAAAGACATGTCACTCAGCTGAGACTCCCAGGCCTCGCAGAACACCTCAAGATTTTCTTTAGCAATCTTGCTAGACGGATGTAATGCCAGTGTTTCTGCAGCAGAAATTATCTGGACAGAGAACAAAGTGTTTGCTATTTCAAGTCCCAGTACATATTGTTCCACATGAATGCACAAATGCCTCCACAGGCAAAAGCCAAAACTAAACCACTACTATTATGTCTTTGTAGTGTATTCATCTGATATTTGCAGGCTTGGTGATCTTCCTCATGCATTCTTTTAGCTCCTACCCAGCATTAAAGTGTAATTCCTTCTTAGAACTGCTTTGAACAGCTCAACATTATGTCTCAAAAAATCCACATGAGTAATTTTTATTGATTTATGTCTAGTAGAAATGGCCAGTTAAAAGCTAAACATACCTGTGGGCCAGTGACCTGAAAGGTGTCTTCTGCATGTATGCAAGTAATCTCCAGGGGCTCAGTGCCAGAAACATGCCTCAATAAGCGACACATCTAAATTTTGTTTAAAAATATGAAAAAAATGGTAAAAAAATATGCTTTCATTAGTAGTGAGAAAAGGTGTACATGCAAAAACTCACAAAAACAAACACAAAGCTTCTGAGAGTCCTTTCAGAAACTTACTAGGGACCACACAGCTGGGTGTTTCTCAGGGAGCACTTACAAAAGAAAAACAGGGCTAGATCCTGACTTGGAAGGTGTAGAAAACCAAGAAGAGAAAGAAAATTCTTAATAAATAAATTAAAATAAAACAAAAACAATTTCACACATTTATGACTGAATAAAACTGAAAGCAATCACATACACACAGAACTTGGAAAAACTGTAGCATAAATGACTTTACCAGAACAGGCTTATTCAGCAATTAGCAACCATGTGGAAAATTTAAGCTTTCATCATCCAGGAGACTGAATTATCTTTGAGCAAATCAGCATCAAATTAGTTTAGGGAAGTAATACTGTATCCTTTCACAGTAAGCTAACATGCCTTTTTTTTTTCCTAATTAGGAGTGAACTTTGAGTCCAGAAGGAACATGGAAGTTTTCAGATCACAAGGATTTTGTTAAGACAGAGGCAGCACATATAAGACTTACTGCACTGTCCATCATCAGAAATGCTGTAAGGCCTCACATGCAAACACTATTTAACCTCATGGTTATGCTTGGGAAAAAAAATTCAGTGTCTCACTGGAACACTAAATAGTCACAGATAAAGGGGACATTAAAGCTGAAATTAAAAATTCAAAGCCTTGATATGCCAGTCCTGGAAGTTCAAGGGTGTTGCTTCTGCATATTCATACTTTTGGGATGAATTGTCAAGCCCTGTATGCTGTAATTTTTAGAAATTAATATTAGATAGTACAAGATAGTACAAGTATAGCTGCTTGCATGGCCATGTTTTGGATCAAAGTGATTTATCTTGCTGTGTCTCTTCCTTGTACAGACACCTCAGCTCACGTCACCACGGCACAGGTGGCAGACATCCTCTCCACAGCCACTCCTATAAGCCACGGAGGCTCAGTAAGCCCTCTTTGTTCATGTCTGAATACAACCATACAAAACCATGAATGCATTAGTCCATGGAACCAACACGCTGCTTTTCACAAAGGAGAAAGATTTGCAGTGGCTCTCTTGACTGACAAAAACCACACAAGACCTTCAAAACAGTCAAATTCACTGCATTAAGAAACTTAACCATATGATTTCCAGCATCCTTATATATTTGGATTCAGCTGTTTCTGGAAGCCTCATTCTTGAAAGAAAGGAGTTACCATTTCTTCTTGGATCTAAACCCCTACTTTTTTATTAATATTTTAGACCCAACATATACATACAGATTGAGTCTAGATCCAGGAGGAGAATTGGGTACGACTGTATATCCTTTTTACAACACCTGTATGCCACAGTGGCACCTCTGTCTCAGACTCTCCCAAGAAAAATACAACACTCAACAGTATAGCAGGAAAATAAAACAAAATTAAAATTACAAAAACACAGACTGAAGCCTTCCTAAAGTATAGATTGATGCAAATCCAGCCGCTCATTTTCTAAGTGTCTTACACACGAAAGCAGCTGTGAACTCACCTCAACAAGTTGTTCTTTCTGCTCTGATAGCTTGCAAGTATATTCTGCTACAGCTTCAAGATTTCCTTCTACTCCTGTGATTTTTAATGCTTTGAGAACCATATGATCCATATGGTATTTCAGAAGATCTGCTGCCAAAGATGTTGCTGCACTGTGGACCTTGAGTAGCATTAAAAGGAAAAGAAAAGAAAAAAAAAACATTCAGTGCCAAGTCAAACAAACGTAGGAGATGTATAAATTTTTCCAAGAAGCAAAATTTTACTGCCATGAAACCTCATATACAGCTTTCTTATTATTGGGGGGTTTATTTCTTCTATTACTATTCACAGTACAAAGATAAAATGCACTGCACTCAAAAAAACCCCAAACCCAAACACCAAAAAACAACCAAAACCAACAACATCCCAATGAAATATGGAGAGAAACAGAAGAGCAGCTGGGTAAAATGAGGACATGAAGTTACCACACTGCCGCTTTCTGATTATGTTGCAGCTGGGGAAAAAACCAGGTGCATGAATGTGTGTGTCACTGAGTTCAGCATGAGCAAGGAACAATGTCCACTTCACTTCTCATACAGAACACACATTAAACTGTGGGAATTAGACTGAAACCGCAAAATCTGAGTTTGTAAGACATTAGAATTATCAGTGACGCTTTACTATAATCAGCTTGTGACACAGCCTTAAGAAAGTAAAAAACACCTTTTCTTCAAGGAGATGGGTCTTGGAGAAGTCTCAAACACTCTTCCTACACTCCCAAGAAGCAAAGAGAAGCTTCTCCTTTAAACACATCCCTAAATCTAGACACACAGATCTGCTGAAATTGTGCTGTGAAGGACTCTGCTTGACAACACCTATCCAGTGACAGCTGCTGCTAATTCTAGTAGCCAGTCAGTAGGTTTACCTGTGCCCTTAAGAACATAGGTAAAACCAAAATAGCAAGCTCTTTAGAAATAGCAGAGTACTCTTATGCTCACAAGATTATTATGAATCTTGTAATATTGCACTCACTTTGCTAGACTACACTGAATATAGAACAAACTTGGCTGTTCAAGGAGAAAGCATTTTTCAAGCTCTTGTGAATGCAATAAGCTTGAAATTTATGCTGTAGAGAAGAGAATGTTTACTGGAATAATATGCTGGTTTTTTCATTTCATTGGACTCTATTTATTTTTATGCCCTTCCCTTGGCCGTACTTCCTGTGCACCCAGAATTAAGTTTTTCTGGATTTGTTTTTTAGTATCACAAAAGACAACTGAATTATTGCCTCAAAACCTGCTGCAACTGTTTTTAGAGGGGAAAGAAAACAGCTATGACAATCTGTTATGAACTATTTACATAATGTTGCTTGTATGGCATTAAAAATTAGCACAAACCACTAATCTCAGAAATTAAGTCAGCTCTGAAGAAAGGATATGTGAAAGGCTTGTCATGTTGGAGTAAGAACTGACAATTCTCATTTATATATAGGCTACATAGAGATTACCTTTTCATTACAGATTCTTTTCATCATCATCTAAAAAAGAAATATAATTCTACTTAATGCTATCTCTGATGGTTAGCAGGAAAATCATCTCAAGGAAGAAGCATAACTTCTGTTTCTTCCATGAAGAGACAGAGATGGGAAAGAACTACATTTAACAAGGCTGTCTTGTGTTCTCAGCCACTCAGGCTCTCAATAGCATTTTAATTAGAGTCACAATACTTTCATTTTACCAGTGGGATCCTGGTTGCTGACTGATGCACTGCAGCACCCCAAGTCAGACTGACAGGACAGTCCTCAGCCATGTAAAGAACAATGGCTACTTTGGGATGAATTCAATCACTACACGGAGAACAACAAAAATGACATAATAGTCTCAATTGAGTTTTAGGTGTAGCATCAATCCCATGCATTTTTAAATGCCTCTTACTAAAGCAAGCTTTTTGACTCTGGAAGTCACAAAAGCAAGTAATAGAGAACATAGGATTTGTTAGTTTAGAAATCCACACCCACTCCATTTGGTCCACAATTCCTAAAACACTGTGCTACATTTTCACCTGCATTGCTTTTAGTATGGAGCTACACCACAGGGGCCAGGTAACCCATCATTTTGTATTTTATGCCTTTATTAGCTGGTTTACAGAAGGTAATTTTCTGGTTTTGTCACCTGACAAAGTTCTTTAAGTGTGGTAAATGTGTAGTCTTTGCTGCAAGACATTTTCATAAATATAAACCTGTGTGTGGGGCAGGATGGTATGTTAAGACATTTATAGAGCTGCAAGAAAATACAGGGTATTAATAAAAAATATACCCTATTCCAGCTACCCGTGGCTTAATGATTTATGCAATTACACAGTTGCATCCTAATTGGACTGGGAATCATCCCTTCCACCTCACTCAGCACCCAGGAACGAAGTTGCTCAAAAAGGATAATCTTACAGTTAAAGCAGCTGAATGACATTTTAGAAAAGCTCTGCTACTGATTTCCTACATAATGGCAACCAAATTGCAAACTATTAATCCAAGCACACAAACTATGTACCCTCCACTTACTGGGAGTCCAACACACTGACTGACAGCAGAAGTATCAAGCACTTAACTGGCAACTGAAATAGACTCAAAGCACTGTTCAAGTTTTCAGGACAGCTGCAGAACTGTAATCAGGAAGACAAAATTATTCATTTCACCTCTGTGATAAAAAGGGGAGCATGATTTTTTGAGCAGTTGAGGTTTCCAAGTTACAGCCACAGACAGCTCAGCCTAAGTAAGTTCACCACACTTCTCTAACATCTTTGCACTGCTCTGTGTTGAAACCCTCACTGTTCTTAGTCTTTGTTTCTCCATCTGTTTAAAAGAACAGTAATTTGAAGTAGTTGAAAAGATATCTGAATAATCTGCAAATATTTGGCAAGAATGCCAGAAACCAGTAATTCTGTATTTGACTCAAATCTGTGCATAGGGCAGCAATGCTATTCCTGACT
>JAOXXN010000395.1:89537095-89559714 GCA_026770055.1 Myrmophylax atrothorax | reverse complement strand
CATGTGTTTAGAGGTGATCATTTTCCACCAGTAATAGAGCTTAGAAAAATACCCAAGTGTCCTAGTTTTGGCTCAGATAGAATTAATTTTCTTCATAAACCTGGCATGGTGCTGGCTTTGGATTTGTGATAAAAACAGTGCTGACAACATAGGGATGTGTTAGTTATTGCTGCGCAGTGTTTACACAGCTGCCCACCAGGGCTAACAATCAACACCAAGCCAAACACAGGTTTATTTTCTACAGTTAAGGGTGTCTATGCAATTAACACTGTATATGTGACTCATTTGTCATAACAATATTCTGTATTCAGAAAAATTTATATGCCCTTCTAACTGTCCTGCTGCATTAAGAACATCTGATTGCAGTATCTGATTCAAAGAGAAAAAAAGGAACAAAAATGCTTTTCATAAGTAAGTAAGTAAATATCCTATACTAGTACACATTTGGCATATTTCAGATGTTGCTAAGATTTTGTGCTATAGATTTTCCCAGAAGCAAGACTGAAAGCAAGTCAACATCAAAACCAAAAACTGCATTTGCCATCTCTGCTTTTCCTCCCCCTTTTGCAAGTATCTTCTATCACCTTCAAGGAACAAGTAAGACAAATGACAGAGAGAGGTTTAACATGCTTCTTCTCTAAAAACTACCATAATTTAAATCACATAGTAAGGACAAAGAAAAATAGCCTGTAAGTCTTAGTGTCGCTTTCCTCCTCCAGCAAAAATTAAAGAACAGTCAATTTTTCAGTGTTTAACCATTTTCAATATTCTGTTGAAAACAAGAAACAAAACTGTGGTCACTGCTACAGGATCAAGAAAATTGAAACCTCTGAAGTATTCTACAAAAAGACCTAACTGTTTAAGGCTGCACGATGATACTTGTGTTCACTGCCTTATTTCCACTTACAGCTTCATTAAAATTAGTCTACTGCCACCAGTAGCCTAATTTAGCCATCAAAGAATCAATGAAGCAGTATCACTGGGGCAGGGGGAGGACAGAACATATGGAAGCTGCAGAAGCACAGAACAAACTGTGGCTTCCTTGATCAGCTCTCACTGTGAGGAATACATTCAGTTCTCTCTTCCCAGACCAGAAGAAAGACTGCATTTTAAATTTCTTTCCAAAGTAGAGGTGAAAAGATTTACTTTGCTAAAAAGCTCTTACAGCTTGCATCCACACTGAAACCAGCTGCTCTAGTTCCATTTTAGCCTGTTTAGACAGCTCCAGAATGTGTTCTCTGTGCTCATGGCTGGTATAGGCAGAGTCTGTGAAGTCTTCTGTATGTTCCAGGATAACTTCCAGCATTGTTGAAAGGTTCTCTTTCGAGAGAAAATAAAGATTCTCACGAAGACCTTCCACTTTATTCTGAAAAAGAAGCATATCAGTTCCTTGAGAATTTATGTGATTATACAGTTGTGACATAAATGCAGAAATGCATCATTTTACATTTCATTTTTCTCCTCTGTTTTTTTTAGTTATTCAATTATTTTCAAAGTAATCCACCAAACATTTCGCTTGTGTCCAGACATCCAGTTTGGGGTCTGGGATGGTTTTTTTTTAAGTGACAATGCTATCAACACCTTACCAGCCACTTATCAGGAGTAAAAGCAAATACATCACTGTTCTACTGCTGTCAATAAAAAGTTCTTAAGTTCAGTAAGTTTCAGCTATTAAATGTGTATTTCAATTTTGTTTGATCTTTGCATAACCATGTCATCTATTTTGAGTAGTTGCCTAAAAATTTGTACGTAGCAAATTGAGTACTTTGAGGCACATTGCAAAAATTTCAATTGAATTCTGAAGGGGGGAAATAATAACCAAACTGAATCAAAGTGACAGACTCAAAAGCAGTACAACATGGTTGTTCATTAACTGTTCTTAACAGAGTACGAAATTTAGAAAAGCCTTTACGAGGAAAAAATCAACAGAGCTACAAGATACAGTTGCAACTCAGAACATTTTATCTGAACCACAGTTTGCTCTTTTAAATGTTTATATGAATATTTTTGTCTGCAGTTTTACAAGTACAAAGTAAGAGTTCCTGAACAACAACTATTTTAATGAAGGTCTGATCAGATCCTGATACTTCACTTATTCAATGTCACGGCATCACCTCAACAGAACATTACAGTTCTGAATGCATACTGATTCAGAAGGAGATGGCAAGTATCAGGAGGTGTATGCTAGCAATGATTATGAAATTATAATCCCTTCTTGTCAGGTTCTCTAACATTTTGGGATGGTTATTAATGCTGCTGAAGAGATGCAGCTCTACCATTTTGAATTTAAAACTATTTTTTCTTTTTTTCAAACATCCTAGTTATGAGGTACTTTATTGGCTGTAGAAAACAGTATCATTTCTACTCTTACCTTGAATTCTTTGATGCCAGAATATATGCTGATGGGGGCCATTTGATTTTCTCCATTTGGTCTAGAGTCAGTTACAATCTCTATTACCTGTTCCAAAGCTAGTCTCATCCGATGAAAAACTCCATCTTTGTTAATACGAGCAGATTCACAGTCTGGATGCCTCAGACAAGTCTTTTGAAAGAAAATAATGTAACTATTATGAAAGAGTACACATGCAGTATATTGAAACACATATATATAATCTTGTTAAGGCAAGTCTAAAGAATGTGTTAGAATACTGAATTCTTTCTGTTAAACTGCTGTTAAGTAGAATTCACACCACTACTGAGAATATAAAGATTTTCTTTACCCATGCTTTACTCTTGCACCCTTCTTTAGCCTGAAATTGAAACTGGGGCCAAGAAGAGAGTCAGCTAACCTGCCAGATGCCATGCTCTGTGCTTTAGCCAAGCTGTGTACAAGTGCACACAGTCACTCACCTTTGAAGCAGTCAGAAGCATCATGGTGCACTTCTCAAGAACAGCCCTAGATGCTGCCATTCTAGCCTTTTTCTTCTCATCCTTCAAATCCTAAACATGAAAAGAAAAAAATTACCTGAATATTACACAGTATCTAAAACACTAACTGCTTGGGAGACTGGCAAAAAGAAACTCTCTTGCAGATGAATGGTTTGTGAGAAAACTTCCTTATGTCTGACAATTGCTATTTTCAGCCTAACTCATGATCTAGAACTTGGTTTTCAGAGAAGATTTTAATTTATGCATTTATTCTTGGCTCTATTCATTTCAGATTTCAAAGAAGGAAAATCTCAGAGGATGTTACATAAGCTGTTGCTAATTTTGCTATCTTTATCATATAGCACTATTCATAAAACAGAAAAATGAGGGGAAAAGAATAGCTGACTAAAAATATTTTCTGAAACGGGGGGGAGGGTAAGGCACAGACAAAGTACACCTGCTTTTGATTGTACCTCAGTGGAGGAAATGTAAGCTAATCTTTTTTCTACTTCAGTGTTATATTTGCTACAAACCAGTAATAAAGAAAGTCTTAACAGGCTATAAAAGCAATTCCCCTGTATTGCTCTGCATTGTGTACATAAACTTATCAAGAACTCCCCAGGGAGAGGGATACACCTGCAAAACTGAACTAACCCGCCACAAAGTTCATCAAAATGAAAGAATTTAGACTCCACACTGGGATGGGGGGGAAAAGGGCAAGACATGTAAGAGTGTCTAGCATAGGAAGAACTTAGAAAGCTACAGCTACAATATTCTCACTTCTCACAAAGACAGCTGAGTCTTGAGTGTTAAACAGGCAACTGAATGGGACTGGCTGAAAAGGGAACAGTTTATAGGATGGAATTAATCCTAATTTACTCGACATTTAAAAAACCACCCAGATAAATCACAGCAGCAGTCCCTTTTGACATTTTTATAAAATTTCTATTTAGCAACTACAGAAAATATGTAAGATCAAAATCATCACATTAAAAAAAATCCAAACAAAACCCAAAAAACAATGAAACAACAAAACAGCTCATTCCTGAAATTGTGACACTACACTCCTGATGAATCTGACGGTACTCGGGAGTTTCCAGCATAGTTAATAATACTTTGATGGATGTTTCCTCACAATAAGACTAACAATGCCACATATCAGCCTACACATTGTATACTGAGCATATCAAGAAAGTACATGCTATTTTAGAAGTGGTAATGAAACAGTCTTTCCAAAAGAGTCAAGGAGGGGAGAGCAAAAGACTGATGAACATCAAAACCCCAAAATAATTGACAATAGTATCACTTACTAGTAATGCATCTTTCTCTTTCAAAGGAACAACTGTTAAAAATACTTTAGGGAAAAATAAGAGTTCATTTCCAAGCAGGTGTTTCCTTTAATTATATGTAGCTTTCCCAGCAATGGTTCTTTGACACTGAGCATGTACTGAGCAGACTCAGCACATGTCAACAGAAGAAGGAAAGATAAGGTTGGCCAATTGTTTATAGAAATTGAATTCTGAATTTTGCTGGATATAAGAGACTCTATATCAAACCCAGGTTCAGTTCTGAATAGAGGATTGGACTGTCAAGGAAAAGCAACCAGAGCTCACAGCAGAAGCCTTAAGCCTCAGCAAACCCTTTACTTATATGGATGTAGTGGGGAAAAAAGCTTCCTTCATGAATGAAAGGCTTTGAAGGAGTAGCTGCATGTGAGAACTAAAAAATTATTGCCCTAACATAAGAAGGACTTGACCTAAACCTAAAATATTCCATAATAATAATAAACAAACCCTAACAAGTCACCAAGGAGATGCTTTCTCAGAATCTAAGGATTTTAGAGTTTTCTAAAATAATTACTCTGCCTTCAAGTCCCTTTGCTAAGTGCAAACATCAAATACTTCCATCAAGTAACAACAAACAAATTCTCTACCAATGTAATGAGCCAGAAAAGTTAGAGCCAAAAGACAGTGATTTAAGCCAAAGGACACTACAAATAACATGCAGCCAGGAGCCTGGAAGATATGCAGATCAAACAATGCAGTGATATTTCTCAGGCTGAGCTTTAAAATCATAAGATGTCCTTTGGGTGGAGCAAGGAGACCAGGTTCCAGATATAGGGTCCTAGTAATTGTTTTGTTTCATTAATCATCCCAGAAGAACCCAAATCTTCCAGATAATTAATACTCACATTTTGCCGATCTCCAGTTAAATGGGCAAACTCTACCATTTCATTTCCAAACTGGCTGAATATTTGTACAAACTCCTGGAAACTACTGACTTTTTCTAGTTGTTCCATTGTTGCAAGAACCTGCAGGATGAGGGAAAATACTGCAGATTATCAAGATGCTAAACTGAAAACATTATTATTAAACTAGGAATACTGTTATTTACAGAAACTTCTAAATTGTGTACTTTAACATGCATATATTTTTTTACTATTTAAGCATTAATAACTCAACAGGTGGTAATCAAGTGTAAGGTAATAATCAGGCTTCATTCAAAATGAGCCACCTGTTGTCAGTACTCAAAAAACATTTTCCTCATTCCTCCCAATATCAAGAGTATCAGCTTTGCAGGATTCAGCTTCTAGATTTAGGAAAAAATGTGTTTTTCAAATTAACATGACCGTAACAAGTGCTTAAAATTAATATACACATTATATTCCAGTGTTGTCACTCTCAATTTCAAAGTCCAATTTCAGATGCATAACTTTCAAAGTCTAAAACCACAGTTGCACATACAGTTGTTTCAGTGGTGCTGTTCATTAAAAAAACAAAAGGCAACAGAATTCAACAAAAGTAACCAAGAAAGTTAAAAATGCATAGTTTTATACTTTCCATAGCAACTTTCTCTAACTCTAGAGATTTTTATTAGTTGTATATAAAGAACTAAATATACCTAAGTTGTATCAAGCTCTTATGATACATTAAAGCAAGTAAAACCAGCAATTTTTTTCAACACTCAGCAAAAAACATCATATAGCTTATAAATTACTAATTACTTCCTGTGAAGTCACTACAGTATGGCTGATAACAGATTAACATCAGGGTTTTTCAGGTTAGATGTATACTTGCTAATCTCAAAGTGACCTTTTAAATCCACTACAAGTCTTCAGAAAGGAAAACAGTCAAAGCAGTTATTGTTTTTCAGACTGGAGATAACACATGAAAACTTATAAAACTGTACTTGAAAGGGAGAAACTTCAACTTATTTTTCCCTTCCTATGCCAAAAGTTATCTTCCCGTCAACTAAAAAAGCAGTCTACATACCTGATTATGGCAAACTACTCCTCCCCTGCAACCCTGGCAAACTCTCCTAGAAACACATGTTCTTTGCGGTAGAGCAGCTGCTCAACCACAGTTATAACCCATGTGAAGCACAATGTCCCACTAAATCCCGCCCCTACTGTGGAACTGACTGCTTTATCGTGCAATATTAGACTGCAGTATCTGTCTGAGTATATTATGCTATGCAGCCAGTTCCACAAAGGCTGTAGAAAACAGGGACTTCACAGATTCAGCTGTTGATGCATGAGCAAGGATGGGGGATAAAGAACTTGGAAGGAACCTGCACAAAGGGAAAATAGCAGTATGAGAATGGAAGGAGAGAACCACAGGACTGAAGAGAGTGAGGATGTAGAAAAGTAAGTGTGGAGAAAAGAGAAAACATACAAGTTGAGGTCCAACTTTCTGTTCTAAGAATGGATTAAAATGTAACATTAATTATGCTCTACCATTCTTGGTTTAAGCAAGTATAGTATTTCACGAGCATGGTCTTGGTTGCAAACAACTGCGCCCTCGTTACCCTAGAGCAAGTGTTTCTCTCTTGACAAATCTTGTCAAATAAACATTTCAGTGAAAGCACATGCATTTCCATTACATCTAATAATTCTAGACATCCCAGGCAGAGCTGACATTCCAAGCAACTGTACAGACAGCTCTAAATTTGTCTAAAGCTTATTCAAGAAGCTGTTACAATGCAAAATACCTGTGATGTCTTCCTTTGTAATTTTAAAAGTTCTTCAACATAACACACAGATAGTAATGAAAATGTACATTTTAAAATACAAGATGAAAAGTATGTAGGCAAATAAGGCTTTAAGTTCTTACTAATATCTAAATTAGCCCTTGGGCTTGCACAGATACTGCTGCAGTATGAAGGTCGCCTTTCAGACAGGCAGTCATAGGCTGACAGCACTGCAGGGCACATCCTCATTTTGATCCAATCTGCACAGTGCAGCAGCTCCCCCACTACCTGTCATTTCCCTGCTCATTGTTCTGGCACTCCTAAACTGACTGGTGACAGCAAGCGAAGCACGACCTTAAGCTCAATGATGCAGTGACTAAGTCTGACGGACAATGAAACTGATTTTGTATGGTGGAAAGGTGTAGGCAGGGACACAACAAATGCACACAATCCAGGAACACAAGGATGCTATATATGGTGCAGAGAATGCAGAATCAGGAATAGGTTCATTGGAATCATCAGCCAGAGGTTAAGCTCTGGAGCTGATCACCATTTCAGAAGATCTCAATCACTTCATCATTCTGTGCAACTGGATGTCCAACCACTATGTTGTTTTTCTATCCTTTGCCTTTGGTTAACTCTTGTTTCATATGAGGAAGACAATGATAACAGTGAAAATAAAAGGTGTACAGAGAGTGCCACAGCAAAAAAATTAACAATAGAAGTTTAACACTGGGCATTCAGCCTCTAAGATAAAAACAGAGCTGAGATCTTCTGGAATAATGACTCACTTCAAGAAGCCACAGTCTGTTCCAGTTGGCAGTGCTGATGATCCTGTTCCTACCTTTCCATCTGCTATGCCATATTATACTACACTGTCTCTGAGTATTTGTGTGCACTAAAGTCCCTAATCACATCATCCCCTCTACCACAATGTTTCTTACAGGACAAACTTCTTTGCTATCCATCATAGCAGTGTCTGACACATTTTTCAGCAGCGTACCCTATTCATAGGAATCACAGCATATATAAACACCAGGCCTCTATAAGACACCATTGTTGGTTTAATTTGATCCTAGAGATGCAAATTATTGCTCTACTGGTACCATAAACAGCAGCAGACTTTCTCAAACATATGTGCACTATGCACAGAAAGGAGAATGCAGTAAAACTCAAAAGACCACAAAGACTAGCTGTGTCCTGGGGGGCATCAGGCACAGCATTGCCAGCTGGTCGAGGGAGGGGATTGTCCCACTCTGCTCTGCTCTGGTGTGGCCTCACCTTGAATATTGTGTGTAGTTTTGGGCACCACAATGTAAGAAAGACATTAAGGTATCAGAGACTGTCCAAAGCAGAGCTACAAGGATGGTGAATGGTCTAGAAGGGAAGCTGTATGAGGAGTGGCTGAAGTCACTTGTTCTGTTGAGCCTAGAGAAGAGACTGAGGGGATATTAGGAAAAGGTTTTTCACCCAGAGGGTGGTTGAGCACTGGAGCAGGCTCACCAGGGAAGTGGTCACAGCACCAAGCCTGACAGAGTTCAGGAAGTGTTTGGAAAAAGTACTCAGGCACATGGTGTCGTTCTTGGGATCGTCCTGTGCAGAGTTAGGAGTTAGATTTCCATGATCCTTATGGGTCCCTTCCAACTCAGGTTATTCTATGGCAGTCAGAGTCAGATATGCTTACTCTGGAATATGAGACTTTGCTTGAAATGCCATCAAAATTAAATTCTGCACCTATGCTTACCACATTCACATCTATGTATATATGACAATGTTTTCATATATATATAAAATAATGAGAAACTACGCCTGTTGCTGAAAGGATATATCCCTCCTTGTCCTTTCATGATACATCCACTTGCACAGTTGCTTTTTATAGCCTGAATCTGCATTACCACCAGCCACTTTTGGAAAGGTGTAATAATTGGGGTCACTGCATGGCTACAGCCAACAGCAGAAAAGCAGCAAAAGGTATCCAATGTACCATTCTGGTCTCCAGGGCAAGAAAAGACCAAAGCTACAAGTAACTTCATCAAACTGATATTGATAAAACTGCTGCCACCTTAACCAACCACTGGGAGAAGAAAACAGCACAAAGACAGCAAATGAGTGATGCCAAGCCTACAGTCAGACCAGTGGCAGGTATCTTCATTGTTTTTGAATCCTGGACACAACTAACTGCCTTCAATCTAAGAGGGGCAAAATAGAGACAGCATGTCTGGAAAGCAAATTGGGACATCATCATGAGGAGTCAAAAGAGGAAAGAGGGGCACTGCAATGGATTATGAGTTCAAAATTAATGAAAAACCCAGATACCATAAGGTCCTCATTTTTCAAACATGATGTTTTTCTATTTTTGTTTTAGCACATTGTGGAGAAAAAGAAAAGGAAGAATATCCTACAGGCAAGACAGTCAAGTCTGCACTGCATGAAATGGATTACATGAGGTTAAATGGGCCTTCATACATTATTTAAACCAACTTAGTAGACTCATGCTAAGTTTCAAGACCTAAATTAAACTGCACAAAAAACTTTTAATCTGTAAGCCTCACTTCACTAGCACAGACTTTCATACGAATTCCTCACAACTTTCTGCTTAGACACATCCATAGTGCTCCCCTTGTCTTGATCCTGACAGTACAAACATCCTGTCATTGGCAAGTAGAAGCTTTTATTGACCATTTTTCCAACAGACACACTTTTCACCTCACAGCAAACTTAAAGTTAAATAAGCATCTTGTCCACCATACTAAGCCAAGAGAGCAACATGGGTCACATGAAATGCAGTCATTGAAAATTGTTATGTTAATCCTAGTGACTTACAGCCATCCTCTTTCAGATACCTGGTACATAAACACGTGCAAGACATTCATTTTTACCATTTTTATTTAACACTTCCCCTAGAGATGCAATGAAAATACCACCACTTGTTTGCACTGACTGCAGGTATCAGTTAAACAAAACAGAAAACAAGTGAGAAATACCTTGTTTCTGGAAGTTATAATTTGCTTAATAACAATTCGGTCTGCTAACACCAGCACCTTTGTGACAGAAGAAAGCAACAATCTTGCAGCTTTTACCACACCCGTTTTGTCTGTAAAGATTGTTATGTGGCTATCAGATTCTGGATGATCCAAGTTTGCCACGTCTGTAAGCTGTGCAATTGTTTCACCTGGAGGGGAAAAAAAATAAATTAACTTTCATTCTTACAATTAAGCATTCTTAACTTTTACCTTTGAGGGATGAAACAATTTCTGAGCTACCTACAACTTTTTTATTTCACTTCACTTCCTTTTACTGACTGTTGGTGGCACCCTCTCCATATTTAAATTTGGACTACAACTCAGTACTACCCTAGTCTTCCATCTGTAACATACACCAATTTTCTTACAGTAGTGTACAGATAACGGAGGGAGGGTAGGGGCTGGAACTGGGGAATGTGGAGGGAGAAAACGTTCATGGGAGACATTTTTCTGATTTTAATGGCAAAAGTCAAATCAGTGCCCACACCTGCAGCATCAACGCACTGAAAGAGTGGGATGCAGCCAGGAAGGAAGAACTACAAATTCCCCTCCACTTTCCAAATTTCAGTTAACATTTTCGTAATTTATGGATTTCCTATTCCTGTAGAAATCTTCAGGCATGAATAATAAGGAGAATCCAGTAACTTTATAAATTATAGGACTGAAGCATTATAGTGAGACTACTGCACTTTTTATTCAAAGGAGAGCCACTACAGTATACTGCCAGAGAGGAGAGAAAAAAGGCAAAAAAGCACTGATTTTCAGTTCATCATTATCTTTTTATTCAACTTGCATTTAGTTAAATAGATGGCAGTTTAACAGGCTTAACTGACCACTTTTATTTCTTCTTACACAGTTAAAAATTCTACATCCAGTGCAGCCACTGGATCTCCTTATCTGAGAAAAATGACAGACCCCATCCAATTAAATCTTCTGTAGTACGTTACATAACAGTGCAACAGAGGAAAGACAGAGCAGTTTCCTATTCCATAACTGTAGCAGGGCTGCTGGGAGACTGAACTCAGGCAAGCTCTGAGACATACTTTTTGTCAGCATTCAAGACAAGATAACCAACCTACCACTGACCTACAGATTATTCTTGAAGACAAAATCTAGATCTGACCGAGTTACCTATAATTCATCTTCCACTAAGGTAATTCACCTAAGCAGACAAAATACTCCAAAAGCCTGATAAAACCAGTGTTCCCATATGAAGAACCTGAGGGTGCATTATTCTGATACTTCAGAAACACCACATACAGAACACTACAGAACAAGGTCTGACAGCCCTTCAAAGCACAGAGCTCCACACTTCTCAGTGTTCATGTATAGACTTCTCCCCTCTGGTAATTGAAATCCCCTGAGTTCTTAAGTTGCCTAAATAGGTACTGCAGCACTATGGTAAGGAACTTCCAGTAGTTTTGCTAAGACCAGGTCAGGTCATAAAAAGGCATGCTCCAAATAATCAGAGGGTCATCACTCAAGTATGCAAATATGATAAACAGAGTACAATCTGAGATGGTGAGTTCCCCAGCTGAAGGCCTGAAAATGAATATAAGCAATAAGAATTATAGAAGTGCAGCCACTATTCAAACAGCGAGGGCAGCCAGATGCACTAACAGTGAAGCTGCAGGACAAGTCTCCAGTCAGGCAAGGAGACAATTTGACAGCAAAACGCATTGGCCAGTGCCTTCTCCACAGTCCAATTCATTTCAGTTCAGGCCAATGCCTATTTGTTCACCTTTGTCAGCAAATTAATCCCAATCTCTTCTTCTGACCTCAAAATACATGTGACAACATAAAATGCTGCAGAAACACACAGAGAACAATTGAAATAGATGCAAAGTTCTTTTGGTAAACAAGAAAGGACGCACATCATCATTATCCCATTTCTTATGCTGTGGGATTCACCTTCTTTAAGATGAATCAAGTCATAGGTGAAGCATCTAGTCATACAAAGACTTACCAGAGAACACAGAAGACCTGCAATATCTGCCTCTCAAAAGCTCCAGACAGCCCTAGAAACTCGAGGTTTCTAATGACAGAACAAAGGCTTCCTCCTCTGCCTGTAGACTGCAACCAGGGGGATAGAATTAAGCCCTGGGAGTAAGCTATGAAGAGCAAGACCTGTTAGGGTAAAGAGACCAAGCTAGGGAAGCCAGCTGGTATGTAAGCCCATAAAACACATCTGAGCATGTTAAAAAACCAGTTCACTGTCACTGTAATTCTCCTATCATGACTGAAAGACTGTGACAATTGGGACAGATTTCCAACGATAGACAACTGTCACATCCATCTTCAAGAAGGGTAACAAGAACAATTCAGGCAATTATGGGCTAGTCAGCCTCACATCCGCCTCCAGGATTATTACTAAAATAATTTTGAAAGCCATTACCACATGAAGCAGAAAAAGGCTATCAGGAAGAGACAGCACAGACCTGCAAGGGTGAATAGTCCCTTACTGATCTTAATGCCTTTTCTGATTAGATGACACTGTTCTTAAAAAAGAAAGTAACGGATCCTGTGCATCTCAACTTCAGCAGGGCCTCTCCCATAATGTCCTTGTAACTTCCATCATGAGTTACAGACTAAGTGAACAAAAAGGTGGGTAGAAAATGAATCTGACTGTTGTGCTTGGGGATGGTGAGAACTGGTACAAAAAGATTAAAAAAAAAATCACAGATAGGCATCTAAAGTGCACTTCTTTTGAGTTAAATTCCACTACTATACTGTCACTGTAAACATTGACACAGTGCAAGACTAATGTTAGGAATAATCTGCTACATGACCCTCTGCAGTGTTTTATGATTCTATTTTGAGTCAATGAAATTACAAGGTTTATTACAAGGAAATAGTCATAACAAGTCTGAAACACTTCAGATCACTGATTATACCCTTCACAAGAGACAGATACAACATCTGTCATCCTTCAAAGCCTCTGCAGGATATGCAATTGATTTAAAGACTCCCTACTTTTCTTAGCAACTGAGATGCTTAATGTTCTAAATCTTTTAGCGTTTAAATCTATCTTCTATGCCTAACAAAATATCGCTTTAATTTCTGAGGCACAATCTAATTTATCAGTTAAAAAGAAGCATGAACAGCTCTGCAACACACTCTGCCCTAGACAGCAAGGGCTTTCTGCCACCTCTGCCCACAAAACATAGGATTCTTTTATACATGTCAATATCCTTGACTATAATTGTCCAGGAAATATTTTTGGCTTGCTTAGAAACACCAAAGTTATTCAAAATGGCACTTCAGCAACCATGGTCAGAAACAGAATTCAAAAGACATTAAGAAATTATCTGCACAAAGGACTGTTTTATCTTGTTCAACACTGAACAGCCCTCAGAGACAATACCGGTACAAAAAAACCCCATCAAACAAAAAACCAGCAGTAAATATATTTGCTATACTTAATTTCCCATGTAAGTCTTCAGTTAGATCTCAAAAGCACAGGTTACAGAGAAAAACTGACCCATACCAAGGCAAATGTGAGGCTTGACAGAAATGTAAACAATCCATATCTTCACTCCTCTAGATTGAGGCACATTACAATGTAAAAAACTACAGCCTTTTGCTTGCATAAAATACTGCAGACTATTTTCAGATTCTGAGGTCCTCCTGGATACACTGATAGGAATAAAAAACACTTGGCCACAGCATAACCAGCAAGTCAAGAAACAGAGATGCAGACTGCACTGCTCTTCTAGCAGCTGAGATTATCAACGTGAACTTTGGCAATTTTGGCTTGTCAGCACTTTACTTGGATCTCTGAAGAGAAAATACATGCTTCATATAACAAATGGAATGTATTTAAATTGGGACATTTCTGTTTGCAGCCAAGTTTACTGGAGCGACTAGGAATTTTCAGTCTAAAGTTTATCCAGAATAGTCCTTCAAATCACAAGAACAATCATTCATCACCAGCATGTTTCTAGACATTGTGACTCATGGTTGAGGGATTTTCAGAGGATTTGTTACAGTACCATGCCCAATTTCTAAGCTTTTTTTTCTTTTAATCACAAATAATAGTATGACCTGCATCCCCTAAGTTTGAGGCCAGTTCAGTGATTCAGCAAGAAATATACCAGTTAGGGCAGCAAAAGACAAGATTTTCAGGATTCTAAGATTATTAAAAAAATAAAAACAAAAACCCCACCCACAAGTCCACTCTTTAACTTAACAGAACAGTTTTAAGTACAGTAACCCATGTCTTGGAGTAGAGTACTGCTCCTTTCTGTAGTCATCAAGATAAGTAGTGTTGAAGGGTCATTTATTTGCCTCCACATCCAGAAGCTCAAGATTGTCTCTCCGAAGCCACAGTAAGCAGGAAGTCTATCACACTTGTAGTTACATTCACCTGCTGAAACTCAGATAGCTTCTTCAAGCAGAATTTCCCATGATCCAAAGGTATTTGAAAGAAAAAACAAAACCTCATCCCATTAACAACAGAAGGAACATTCTACTAGGAATCATCTTGGAGGCTGCAGTGCAGATACAAGAATATGCAGTACTGAGAGCCACTGAAATATCATGCAAGGAATAGTACTTAAGAACTAAGAAAGTAGTTTCTAGCATGACACTGGCATTCTCTTATGTTACTAGAGGATGTAACCTCCATTCTCCGAGACAGAGGCTTCTGTGAGAAGGCAACTCAGTTATCCGTATTTCACATTCAATTCACACATACAGCAAGTTTGCAACAAAACTTGAATCCAGCAAAAAGGCAAGCACAATATGATTTTCATTCTACTGGAGAGAGTCATCAGATGACTGATGTGAGTCATCTTACTGAGTCCTGATGAAATATGGGTTGACACTGACCTTCATTCAGACATTCAGATTTAGAATGCAGTGACCTCAATAGCAGCATAACACTCAAATAACTTTAGATACTCCACAGTTCTAGCTTGGCAGCAATAAACTCTAAAGTTGTATTCTCAACACACTGCTCTTTGTCTGTAATAACATCATAAAACAAAGAGCAGTCAAGTAATTCCTTGTGGCTAATGATCCTAAAAAAATCAAAGTCAACACATAATTCCGTTCCCTGTTCATAAGATGACAGTAATTTAAGTAAGCGACAAAATCAGGTAACAGATCAGGCCTTGAATGAACCAGCAGAGGTGGGTTAAGCAATTAAATAATAAAATTCTTATGTTATTCCTGATACTAAAAATAGTGTGTCAAAAATGGCACTAGTACAATTTCATGAGTAACCACATACCTGCTCTCCTTGCCTCGATGCAGGCAACACTCATTTCCTCTTTCAGTTCATGGTTTTCATTGGCTATGGCTTCACCCACTGTAACAAACCTTCCCACTGCCAGGTTAACCGCCTGGCCCACTCGCTGAATTGCCTGCAGAGTCTTGTCTGAACGCTTTGGTTTATCCTTATGATTAATAAGAGTAGTGATCTGTAAACAAGAAGAGTTACTTATTAGAACATTTTAACTTCAACATTAAAGGTAAGTTTTGAACTCAACTTTGTAATAGATTTTTACCATGCTTCAGTAATAAAATTTAGTGTTAAGTCCTGTGGTATCATTTAGCTTCTCAGAGACTAAAAAACAAAAATTGGAGTACAATTGAGGTTGTTCACTTGCTGTGATCTCAGTTTCTCTCCAATGAACAGGGATTTTTCATCTTTTTCCCTCCCATTTGCAATATTAAATTAAGCTGCCTTGGGTCTGAACAGCCCTTCACACTACAGACACAGCCCTTCCCTCATTAAAATATCCATGGTACTCATAACTTAAACATCCTCAATTACATGTGTTTCTAGAATTTAGAAAAAAGTTGACATTTAGATGCAAGTTATCCCTACAACAATTTGTGAGGACATTACTAGTCTGAACTCCTGACTTGGCTTTTCTGTCCACTACATCATGCTATATATTCCTTCCCTCTTGGATCACAGGGACCAGAGATCAGCTGCACACTGGCTGCAGGAGACGGAAGATTTTTCCAAAACACGGAACATGAAGAAACAAACCAAGAGATCTTCCCCCTCTCTTTGCAATTGAAAAGGTCAATACTTCCTAGCGCACTTTGCACACCCCAGGAGAGAGGAAGAAAGAAAGAACAGTGATGCCCTATGGAAGAACTGCTACGAGAACGGAAGAATATTTCATCCTAGTACAAAACAGCAATACAGAAATGCTTAGTCTGTCCACTGCCTTCTTACATATGCCCTATTTTCCAACTTGCCACAAGGTCTAAAGGAAGGACACTTTCTACAATTCATACGACAAATCTGACCTTGTAAGAGTCCCCCAGATCACCAACTTCAACCCAAAGCCTGTAAACCCCAGATGCCTTTCCAGTGAAAAGATCTTCTTTCAATGAAAACAGTCCTATCACTTTTGTTACTATTATTTACTGAGAAAAATACCTGAACAGCTCTCCTGAATTCTAGCATTGTAGATGCTTCAGGTACACTGAATTAACAAAGACCTGACAGCAGCTAATCTAACAATCCCAGCAGATGAATTCTTGACTAGGCATGGTCAGCAAGCCTACTAAGAGCATTAGTCCAAATGTTAAGGAAAACCAATTTGGCAGAGGGTCTCAACTTGGTTTCCTCAACTGCTTTTTAAGCAAACAGCAACCCAATGCTGGGCTAATATTACATTCACACAGTTACTGACTTCTCAGAAGTATATATAAAATAACACTGGCCTAAGACAAACTGCAAGTTTACATACCGTCTGCAAGTTTACCACCCACAGCATTTTACACCAGTAAAAGTTTAAACATGTTCTGCATCACCCTGAAAAAAATGCATATGCAAATCACACTACAGAGTTAAAGGAATCCCACTGTCTCTTACAAATCATCAAGGGCATTTATTTTAATTCCTATTTACTGCAGAAGTATGCAAATGATAAAAATCATTAAGATGCCACAGCTTAAACTTCTTTATTAAAATCTCACAAAACACTTTCAGAAACACAAGTGCCTTTAACATTTCTATCATTTCTTCAGCGTTCTCTTCAGAGAGCATCATCAGTTTTGCAGAAAACCCCCAAATCTATAACCCCCTACATTCCCTTCCTTGCCATAAGGTTAAGCAAGAATCAGCGGCTGTTTTGACAGGTCCACCACCTGTGTCATATTACGCTCATGAAATTCAGCAAGGCCAAACGCACTGTCCTGCACTGGGCCCAGGACAATCCCTCCTATCAATGCAGGCTAGAGGATGAATGGATTGAGAGCAGCCCAAGAGAAAACAACTTGGGGTGCTAGTGCATGCAAAACTGGATGTGAGTTGACAACACGTGCTCACAGCCCAAGAGCCAACTGCAATCTGGGCAGTGCATGGCCAGCAGGCGAGGGAGGTGATGTTCCCTCTCAACTCCACTGAGACCCCACCTGGAGTGCTGCATCCAGCTCTGAGGCCCCCAACGTATGGACATGGACCTGTTGAAGTGAGCCCAGAAGGGGGCAACAAAATTGACCAGGGCAATGGAGCAACTCTCCTATGAAGAAAGGCTGAGCCAGCCTGGAGAAGAGAAGGGTCCAGGGAGACCTTATAGAAGCCTTTTAATATATAAAGGTGGCTTCAAATGATGAAGAAAGACCTTTTTACTAAAGCCTGTAGCGACAGTAGAGGTCAATGATTTTAAACTAAAAGAGAGTAGGTTTAGATTGGACTTACAGAGGTTTTCTTACCACAAAAGCTGTGAGGCGCTGGAACAGGCCTGCTGACTTGTGGATGCCCCATCACTGTATGAGATCAAGGCCAGGTGCCCCTACCCATGGCTGGGGGGTGAAACTGGATAGTTTTGAAAGGTTCCTTTTAACCCAAACCATTCAGTAATTCTATGACCTACTCTAGGCACTCACTGGAATAGCTTGTATATGCAGATTAAACTCAAGCTTGGATGCCTAAGGTTATACACAGCAGCTGAGGCTTTGCAAATACTTACTGGAAAAATGAACTCTTCTGGATAGCATAACTTCTTCTCAGACTGGATAACTTAGGGCCACTATAGTAACTATCTTAACATTGGCATGGAGGGAAATTCATTTTTTTTCAGAGGAGTCAAAAACTATGGTTTTCAATTAAAAGCAACCATTGTGAAAAAACTAAAACAGAAGTTTGTTAAGAAGTTTGAAACATATCACAAGAAACAGCTTCATGTAACACCTATTTCAGGTGTGATCAACATTATGTAACAAATGCAGTCTGTACTGATATTAGATTTGCATAGGATGGCTGCTATAAAAAAGTAACAAACAGCCTTTAAACAGGAGTAGGTAGGTCATGATGAAAGAAAGAGACAGAGAAAGACATAAAATACAGATCAGCTAAAGGAAAAAGGGCTGGGTTTGGTTCTATAAACATGAGTTAGACATAAACCAAATGTAAAATGCTTAACATCGAAGGCATGAGGAAAGCTGTTCAGACACAGATGGGCTTCTCATAACCTGCCACCTGCAGAAAACACTGCTGTGCAAACAAGGAGAAGGTGTAACTCTGAGAAATCGCTTTCTCTTTCTATCATGAAGTGTTAAGAGTGACAGGTGGAGTTCTAGCTATGTCCTGCATTTCAAGTAAAGTTTTGAAAAAGCAGAGGTAATAGCAACTGCAGTTTCAGATTCAAGACTTAATCAAGCTTGTAATTAATGATCAATTATAAAAGCTAACAAAAGAGATCTTAACTGAGCAAGGGAAGGAATTTCACTAGTACGTTAAGTGACAAACTGAAGGAAACTGTGATGCTAATAAGCAGCACAGCGATTATTTAACCAGTTCAGACCATAGTAACAAAAAAAAAATCCCTAAGCAGTACAACTGGAGGGCTGCTGACAAGAGACACACAATACTAATTGCCTCAGGACACAAATACAGCAATGAGCATTAAAAGGCCAAGAAGCCAGGCTTCTGCAATGAAGAATAAGCAAAGTTTTGCTCCTGACTTTTAAACATTTAAAACAAAGATAAATTAGACGAGTGCAATGGAGGAAAGACCCACAAGAAACCTAGCAAGGAACTTTCTCCTCCAAAGAAGCCCTAAGAACCTATAAAAAACCTGAACTAGTATAATTTGTAACATTTGATATTTGACATTGGAAGGATTTGCTTTTTCCCAGACCCATCCAGTTGCAACTGTTACTGTTGCGTTTCTTTCAGCTTTTCAAAACTAAGGAAACCATTTTGAGTACAAGAACATCATCTAAGCCCTCCTTTAAGTTAGCACCACCCAAATATTTAATCTGTTGTATTCTGACCATGTATTACCCAGTCACCAGCATCTGTGGTGTTTGGGCAGGAGTTAACAGCTGAAAAGATTACCTGCAAGTCTCTTTGAACAAGAGTAATACGTTACATGCTGTTTACTTAAGGATTTACTGATCAGGTCCTAGAAAGGAAACAGTCCTTTTGATGGTACTCACCCTCTGTTTAATGTGAGCTCTTACACTATTGCCACGGAATGCTTATCTGAGATTTGAGACAATCAGTTTAAGGAGTGTGCAGCCTCAAGAAATTGCCAGTTACAATTTCCTGTCACTTGTTACTAGACGCCACAGGATGGCCTCTTCCCCAGTACTTTACCAAAACTAACACGCATAATGTACCACAATGTACTTCATATTTAAGGAAACAAGCTCAGTTGTGGCAGTTTTGGAGCAGCTGTTTTCAGATCTCTTTGAGAGCCTTCAGATACTGATATTGAAGTTGTTATATGCTTCATGCACAGGAAGCATCATGACAGCACACTTAGCTAAAAATATTCTAATGTCTATTTATTGTCAGTGTAATTAAGTCTTGCATGACAGAATTAAGTGATACTTAAGAGACTGGGTTTCAGGAAGTATTTATAGACATCTATAAATAAAACCAGAGGAAATGTAGCTATTTCACAGCTACTGCTACAAACACAAGATTTAAACTTCATGTTGGAAGATACCCTATCCATCTCCCTCCCTGGCAAAGAACCCATATTATACACAGGATGATTTAGACTCTAAAGAGTAGTATTTTTTTAATACCTCTTATGTGGTGGGTTGACCCTGTGTGGCTGCCAGGTGCTCACCAAAGCTGCTCTATCACTCCCTTCCTCAGCTGGACAGGGGTGAGAACATATAATGAAAGGCTTGTGGGTTGAGGTAAGAACAGGAAGAGATCATTCACCAGTTACCCTCACAGCCAAAAAACAGACTCCACTTGGGGATATTAACTGAATTTATTACCAATCAAATCAGAACAGGATAATGAGAAGTAAAAAAAAAAAAAAATCTTAAAACCACCTTCCCCCCACTTCTCCCTCCTTCCTTAACGAGGCTTCATTCCCAGTTCTCTACCCGCTCCCCCCACAGCAGTGCAGGGAGATGGAGACTGTGGTTGTGGTCAGTTCACCAAATGCTGTTTTTGTTGTTGCTGCTGCCTCCTTAGGAAAAGGTCTCCTTCCCCTGCTCCAGCATGGCTTCTCTCCCACAGGAGACAGTCCCCTGTGAACTTAGGTCTAACATGAGTCCTTCCCACAGGCTACAGTTCTTCATGAACTGCTTCAGCATGGATCCCTCCCACTGGATGCAGTCCTCCAGGAACAGACTGTTCCAGCATAGGTGCCCTGTGGTGTCACAAGTCATGCCAGTGAACCTGCTCCTTTCTCCATCGGGCCACAGGTGCCACCAGGAGCTCCAGCACAGGCTTCCCATGGTGTCACATCCCCCTTTGGGCATCCACCTGCTCCAGTGTGGGCTCCTCCACAGGCTGTAGGTGGATCTCTCCTCCACTGTGGTTCTCCACAGGCTGCAGAGGGACAGCCTTGCCTCACGATGGTCTGCACCATGCACTGCAGGGCAATCTCTGCTCTGACATTTGGAGCACCTCCTCCTCCTGACTTCTTTGCTGACCCTGCTGTCTGCAGAGCTTTTTGTCTCACACATTCTCACTCCTCTCTTATCTGGCCACAATTACGTCTGCACAATATTTTTTTTCCCCTTCTTAAATATGTTATCACAGAGATGCTACTACTGTTGCTGATGGGCTCGTCTTCAGCCAATGGCAGGTCCATCTTGGAGCCAGCTGGCATTGTCTCTGTCAGACACAGTGGAATCTTCTCGCAGCTCCTCAGAGAAGCCATCCCTGTAGCATACCCTGCCAGCAAAACCTTGTCACAAAACCCCAATAGAGTCATATTAAACAGTTTTCCTGCTAGAAAAAATTCAAGATGTTATCTCTATGCAATAAGGATTAACAGCCCCGGGGTAACAGCTCCTTTTTCATTTTGTGTATTTTTTGCTTTCTATCTTCCATTAACTTCCTAATGGTAGAAAATTCCTTACTGAAAAAAAAATGTAATACCAAGAATGGAAAGCCTTTGCTATGAAAATGCAACAGCACTACATACTTGGGAAGAATCACAGAATCAATTAGGTTGGAAAAGACCTCTGAGATCATTGAGTCCAACCTGTGACCGAACACCACCATATCAACTAGACCACAACACTAAGTGTTACATCCAGTCTTTCCTTAAACACCTTCAGGGATGGCTCTGTGAGGAGCCCATTCCAGTATCAATTCCCCCTTTCTGTGAAGAAATTCTTCCTAGTGTCCAGCCTAAACCTCCCCTGGCACAGCTTAGGGCTATCTCATCTCATCCTGTCACTGCTTACCTGGGAGAAGAGGCCAACTCCCAACTTTCTACAACCTCCTTTCAGGTAGCTTCTGCAACAGAAAAGTGCTGTAAGGTAGATTTGGTTGCATTTGATAGGACATGTAAAAATCTTGGTCAAAAATGCCTTTCCCAGACAGCTTGCACTCTCATTAGCTCATCCTGAGTTGCAGGCAGAGGTGAACTTCTATTATAAAATTTTAGGTACTGTCCCTGATTAGATCTTGTGTACTACTTAAGGACAACCAGGTCTTCAGACTCATTTAGCCAGAGAGCAGCACATGTTGTTCCAACACCCACACCTGCTACAGAATACAGCCACGCATGCAGGAAAGCAAAGAGGCAGCAGCTGGCATTTGACATCCTGTCCGTAAGGGCTACAAGCAGAACTGTCACATGGACTTCTCCTCACAAGATGAGCCTCAGGGATCTTGAGAAGTGAACAAGGACAACCTGCTTACCTGTCCTAGCGATCAAAAGACTGTTAAGATCAGATGCCTGTCCAGGCACTAATGGAAATCTTAAGCATTTTCTACTATTTCAAGCACTAAAATATGTTTCAGAAGTGGAATGCCTTACGTCCCCACTCATTTAATTTTGTAGAAAAATTGCACAAATAAACTTTGCAGAAACTCAGTTTTGAAAGTTTCTGAAGGTTGGAAAAGACTGAACCAACTGCATTAACTATTAATGCACTCGTTAACTGTAAGGACCCATATTCTCTTTATCCTGAAAACATTATTTGAGACAACTGCTCCTGCTTTATGGACAATTGAAATTGATCAGTTTCTTCTATGTGTTATTATTCAAAGGGGCAACCAATCCCTTCTTGCAGTGCTCAACACATCATTCAGGACCTTAAGTCAACAGCTGTGTAAAAAAACAAGAGGTGTGATCCAGCTACCCCCTATTTATGTGCTTTCCTTAGAGTGTATGTCCAAGACTGCTGAATACTGTTAGAATTGTGGATTTGACACCTCTGTAGCTGTACCTTTACCTGAAGGCTTTTTAGAAGTACCTTCTCGTTTGTTTTATACACATCTTTCATAAAAGCCTTCAAGGAAGCAAATTAAATAAACAATTTAAACAACCTGTAAGCTGGTTCAGTTATCTGCGGGCAAATGCT
>JAOXXN010000395.1:89508337-89522005 GCA_026770055.1 Myrmophylax atrothorax | reverse complement strand
CAATATTTGTTGTCCTATGGAGTTATCCATATTTATTAAAAAAGAAAATTGCCAGAGCTGCAAGTATAACCCTAGATAACAATATGACCCTATTCCTAGCTCTTCAGGAAATTGGTTTCCAACATGGGCTCATATTTTCTAAAATGACATCTTATATAACATCAAGTGTTACATGAGAGAACTGAAGGCTTAAACCTGCCATGGCACAAAAACATCTGAATGATGATGTAGACTTGAAATAAACGCTAGTCATGCTTGATCAAAGAGGTTTAGAGCACACTTGAGATTTCTGTTTATTGTTTTTCTCCTAAACTTTTCATGCAACTTCTTTCTTTTTCAAGTAATTTGTTCTTCTTTTACCTCTCTCTACACAGATTCTGAGCCTTGGCTACAATTGTTGCTTTCTTTTACCTTTCGGTAGAGTACTGAGGGCAGATGTGGTTGCAACCTCCCCAGGACTGTCAAGTGATACTGGAAACTCCTGGATCATATAAGCTGAAGCATCCACCAGACAAAGGGGCAGTAATACTAGAGAGAAGTGCATTCCATTGCCCTCTTCTCCCTGTTATTCACACTCGGACTATTTTATGAGTATTGCTGTAATACAAATTAACTATGTCATCAACAGATACAAATCTACAATTCACATCAGAAATTAAGTAGAATCACATGCACACTTGGAGGCCACGTAGTTCATAATTTGACTATTTGTGTCACTTAATTTCAAAGACAGCTGCCTGTCATCTTCATCACAATAATGGATCAGACGTCCCAGAGATGAGGTTTCCTGATTCAAAGCAGAATTATTAGCAGAGGTTTATGATTCATTTTAAAGATTGTAGCTTGTCTTTGAAAAAGAAGACAAGTTTAAGATAAAAGATAACGGCAAAATAGTTTGAAAGTAATTCCATGCACTTATTGGACACACAGTGGGAACTTTGCAATACCTTTCTGCAGGCAGAAGTCATATTCCCGGTTTACCACTCTATTTTACTGCTTCCATTTTGTTTTCACTTGAGAAGCTGCATTAGTGGGTGGTGCTAGTGACAACACTGTCTAGTTCTCCCACTTCTATTCCTCAGGTGCTTCCAGTTTAAACATGGAAACCTCATGATCTGCTTCTGGAATCCTGTGCTAGGCAAACAGAATGCATGTTGCAATGTTTTTAATATAACACAATTGAAAAGCTCTAGCATGCTGCAGACTAATGTCTTTGAAGACACCTTGAGGAAATCTTCAAACATCATAGCCTGGAGCTTAATTGTGCTTTTTAATTATGTTAAGATAATTTGAATGAGCCAGAGTGATAGATTGCAACCACACCTTTGGCATGTGCACACATACCTCTGAGGGAGCACGCTGTGCAGTGCACAGCACTAGGATATTTTGCATACTACCGTCTTCAGCCCACATGATGGATTCAGGAAGGCAATATCCCATCTCCCCAGAAAGAATGTCTCTCATGCCTGTAGGGTGTGAGGACCACCCACTGGCCATGGCAGTCTTGAGTTACCATTTGAGTTACCATTGTGTAACTCTGCTTTGAATCTGAAAAGCATTTTAAGTATAAAGACAGAGGGCAAGAGTAATGCCTAATGGACTGTATTTCTAACTTCATAACTTTGCCAGTAGCTAAGGGGAAGGAAGTGATTCATATCCACATAGCACGAATATGTCAAACTGTTCCTCCCTATATTGTTTCCAGACTTCACTCAAGAAGGTGACACCTGCTCTTCTGCCCACGATCCCCTACAAGCTTGGGTTCTGTGACTGGTGGTAGGTTCTCACACACAAGGTAAACCAGTTTTCCCTCATCTAGATCCTCACCTTTATTGTTCTATCTGAAGCAGCTTTTGCAGGAGGCAACATTACTACCCAGCACAGGCCTGTGCCAAAGGTCTCAGATGGAATTGATGTCCCCCATACCCTGACAATGACATCCTGAGAAGGGCGGTTGTTCTGAGCCTTTATGCATAGTTAGGCCTCTGATCTGGATGCTGGCCTCTTAGCTTTGATGGGAATGATATGAAATGTGCTAATGGGTGTACTAAGCACATCTTAAGCTACCTGTGCCATAACTTGTTTGAAAAGGCTGTCAGTCAGCCTCAGTTTGATGGAGTACCTGGCACCTGCTCTTACTTTCTAAGGTGTGTGTGTCCCCTGGTCTGTTCAAAACAAAACAAGATGGGTAACACTTAAACCACTTTAAATTATGCTTCTGCTAATCTGGTTGTTTTGACCAGAATAACGTCAGTGGTGAAGACAAAAACCTTTTCCATGTGAAGAAACTTTCCTTAGGTAACAGGTTTTAAAGTTTTTCCATATGTGCTGTTGAGGCACATACAGCAAGGCAGATGCCATTTAACCAGTCAAGACAGGACTGAACTTGTGAACTGTGAAGAGGAGCCCAACAGTTTCTGTCCACAAGGAGCAGTTGGTCTAGGAAGCACAAACTGCAGGGAGAACAAAGAAATACTGCTAAGGCCAGCTGATGGGATCAGAGGGTTTTTCAGTAAATTTTGATAATGAACACTTTTCCACATATGTTTATAATGAATGAGGTAAGACATAGGAATTAGCTAAATTAATAAAACTTTGAAGATGAATTCCAAGGGGTAATTTCTCTTTATCCTCCCATAGAGAGCATCCCAAATATCCAGGGGTGAGAGGAAGGAGTGCCTCCATTGCTTCCTTATCTCCCAGCTGCAGTCTGGTAAGCACAGCTGAGTGGGCTAAGTATCAGATTGCTTGCTTTCTCTTTCCTCCAGGTGAGATTAAGGTTACAGCAGTGTGGGAGGGGAAAGCACATCAATCGTCTATCCAGAGGAAATTTAGAAATCCACTTTAAGATTAAACTTTTCTCTCTATTACCTCTGTTTTCCTCTAAAACTTGACAAAGTCATATTTCTTTTTGTTTCAGTGGGGATGTTTTGCAGGCAACTTGTGAAATTACTAATTTTAAAAACAGCTGAAGATTTTAGGCTTTTGTGAAATGTCAAAAGATGGGACACAAGCATTGCATGAAATGTCTAATCCTGATTATTGGTGGTTATTAACTCCAAAGTACATTACACTTCCTTATAAAACCAATCAATCTTCTATGTTTATTTCATGCCCCATAGTAAAATACTTTACTTTACAAAGACTACATTATTTTCTTTTACATAGAGAGCATTTTATGTGACTATACACTGATTATATTTTTTTACCATTTCGTGAATTTACTAGTTTCACAGTGGGATTGGAACAATTATTACAGAAACTATGAAGAAGAGGGGATATAAAAGTAGTGTATAGACATATCCAAAGGACTACAAGCTAGTGTCTATTTTTATTCTGAATGTTTATCCAGAATGCCTACATGCCCATGCAGCCAGAGGGTGATTTCAAGCACTGGCTCCCTTTTTGTTCATGAGGTGTTAGCTGTCAAAATCTTCAGCAAGTAACAGCTATTTGGCCATGCTACCAATTGTAGTACACCTCCAAACGTTTCTGTTCCCTATGACTGCGGAACATGAGGAACCTTGTTTGGATGGTCAGATACTGATAGCCCATCACAGCTTGACTGCCTCTTTTACACAGCCCTTAAGAATACAGTTACTTGTGCTAGTTCTCCAAGAATCTTCAGGACTCAATTATCTTCATCAATGCCAGCGCCATCAAGAGATTTCTGTAATGAGTAGCAGTCTTTGAGAATACATCTAGCCATAAAACATACATTTCCTGTGGCATGCTGAATGCAAAGAACACAGAAGCTTTAGTCAACGGATCAGAATTAAAGAAAAATCATTAAAGTTGGGGTCTGAAGAAAATATCCTACCTTTTCACTGATGATTCCTGCCCAAGCCACCCACAGTTATAGCAGATGTGTGTCTGAGGTAGGGAAGTGCAAGGGAACAATTTTCAATCCTGTAAGGCTTCGCTTCTTCAGTGATAATATGAGACTTTATTGGCAAGGAAAGATATATACTGGATAATGTATAATGGATGCTGCTAGAGTTGTACAGGATCTTCTATTGTAAGATCCATATTTTTGATTGTATATAAATATGCTGAGCTTCAAAACTGTAGTGTTGTTCTCCAAAAAATGTTTGTCTTAAAATGTGTTGTTCTTTTAATTTTCAGAAGAAATTACGTTACATTGAATTAAAAAAAAATATAAACACTGAGGTTAGGGAAAAAAAGCTGCATAATTCTTACCATGGTTTTGCTGAGATCTAGGCTGGCCCACAAAGTTGAAATTTAATTACATGTATGTAAATGAGATGGGACAGTCAAAGAAATGCCCTCTGTACTCTCTGTAAAAGTATTTCTAAATTTACCCAAGGAATAAATTTGTGAAGGAGTCTTTTTATGCATTTTGAAGAATTTATTTGTCAACTACCAAGTAAGTCTTCCGAAACCTCCACATGTATTGAGCAGGACTGTATTTTTGACAGCCTAGAATAGGGGCTGAATGTAAGGAGTAGGAATAAATAAGAATAGGACAGGCTGAAGGAGAGCACAACAAGTGATAGGAGAATAAGGGCCGGACTGCAAGGGCACCATGTAACAGGAAGCAAGTACTGTGCTATTCAGAGATTTTGGAGTTCTCCAGCTGCAGGAACTACCTTCACCAGGTCTTCATCTGTGTGACAGGTTGTTTTCAATGATCTTAGAGGTCTTATCTAGCCTAAATAATTCTTTGATTTTATGACAGACAGAGAGTTGTGACTATTAGACGGGTCTAAAATACTGCAGGAGAAGCTGAAGCTGCTCTGTAATTAAGCCTTTTATTTTTTCCCTTTAGAATTTCCTTATGCTGTTCTTTAATACTGGTGTAGGGACTGGAGTCTAACACCGACATTGGTGTGACAGCTTTGGGAGGTGAAAAGTCTCATGAGTTTCAGCTTCAGCTGTGAATTTGGCCTTATTTCAAAAGGACATCTGAAAAATACAGTTTCAACTTGAACTGTAAGCAGGAATTCTTGTGCAGTTTTATGAAATCATACCTTACGAATAGGAGAGTACAGGACCCTTTTCAGACTGACACTGTAGATTTATACTGTTCAAAACTCAGTGCAGCTGTAACATATCAGGCAGAATCATCTACATGATCAGTTCCTAGATGCTAAGCAAAAATTTGATGTTTTTTCCTTGCAGTCTGTGAAGTTCTTCTTTCATACATTCATATTTTTCAAAGAACTATGGCTGAGGCTTACTCATTACATCTAGGACCCTGTTCTAAAGAGGAGCTGGTATAACAGTTTTAGATGAAGGCATGAGCAGCCTTGCAATACACAGATACACGATAATCATCCCTCATTAAAGTCTTAAACTGAACTGTAGTTAGGATTGGGAATAAGCTTTTGATGCCAAATCTTTTACCTCTTTCAAATCAGCTATCATTCTAGCACTGAGTGGTATTTTGTGATTTTTTTTTACTGTTCCTATGGGTTATAAAATAAATATGGAGGATTAAAGGTTTGAAGAAATCTCTAGCCTGCAAAATCTTTAAGAGCATTTGCCACCTAGCAACAGCCAGGAACGTGTATTTCCTTCGAACAATCTGCAATTGTGTGATTCAGAAGAAACCTCCACAGTGTTTATAACTGCAATTGTAACTTATGTAGGAAGGGAAAATGCAGCAAAAGGCTCTGGTTACATCACTGAAAAAAGGATTTCATTACCATAAGAAGTCCCTAACAGAGTGACAAATAATCAAGATTAAAAAGAATGTGTGAGACCAGCAGAAAGGGAAACAATGATGTTCCTATTATAGCTGTGGCCTTTGCAATAAATGATATGTCAGCTTTTTCATTTTGAATTGTGCTGAATAACTTGGTGATTTTAATTCATCAGAAAATGAATACTTAGATTAGAAGCTATTTTCTTTTCAAATGTGCATTTGCTAACTTAGTCATGCAATTAATACCACATTCCTTGAAAAGTGTGTATTATTTTTAAAGATACTGTTTATAGATGCTAATGTTTTAAAACCACAGATACTCTGTTGGTTTGCACAGATATGTGAGGAAAGTGTGGGAATTATACAAGAGGAAGGGTAATTGCTACATGCATGCGCTGGCTGGCTTTCAAGGTCCCATTGGTCTGCATTTTGTGATGCTAATGAGATAGTAGGGAAAAATTACACAGATGCTAATGCACATGGGTTCTATTTAGATGATTCTAATACACAAGTCCCTACAACTTCTAAGAATATGCTTTACTGGAAGTCAGTTATCCAAGTTGCTCTGTTTTCGTCCTTTTTTTTTTCCCACCTCCTTAAAGGAAAGAAACTGGGGATATCTAAGGACACTGCATCTTTCATACCTCCCAGACCTCTGAACTGCACACTCTTGTTAAGGAATTTTACCCATGTGACACTGTTAAATTAACCTGGATCTGTTCTAAAAAAAAATGAGCAGCTTCTAAACTTATTTTCATAGCATTACTTAAAATTACTCATTAACAGGGTACTAAAACTCATTTTGTTTCAGTATATGTTCTTTTTAGAACATGGGTTATAGTTTCTCAGTTAACAAACCAACTTAAGCCCAACAAGGACATTACTAATATACATTACTAACAAAATATTTTTAATGCTGAAATATAGACAGTGTATTGTTGCTAACCCTTACAGGCAGCTGGTAGGATTCAATTCTGTTTCTGGCAGCAGGAGAGTACATGCTGAAGTATCAGAATTGGAGCAGAAAATTGTAAGTGCAGCTGAAATGGAAGGGGAAGCAGCAAGCTATTGCCAGGGGAGCACAAACATTTTTGAAATAAGTACTTTCACTGAGTTTATAATAAATATTAAAAGTCCCAGAAAACATAATGTAAATAACTGCAAATTTAGAAGCCTCTCTTTTTCAGTCATGTTCAAAGTACTAGAAGCATTTCTTAGAACCTGACATTTGCACTGAGTTGCCAGTGCAATATCAGCAATTTTTTGAAAACGTAATAATGTAGACAGGCCCTAATAGGCAAAAGTTTTGAAAGCAAAATGAGGTGTTGGGGTGTAAGGAGCACATTGACAGAATGTTTGTTGCTGTACTCACTAACAGTAGTCCTGACCTGTGAACTCTTCCATTGATGTACATTGTTGTGGTGCCATATGATCACTGCATATTCAGGTGTGCTCAGGACACTGTACACGGTCCTCTAATGGGAACAGTTTTGCAGATCGCAGGTGGAAGGCACTTCAAAGTCCAAACTTTCTTGTTTCACAGTTGGTCTGTTCTAGCAATCAATGTGAAATCTACTTATGTGCTTTGGATAAGGAGAAGATAGTCTCCTAATCATATGTTTCTTTGATTATGCCATAAAGGATGGTAAAGTCCTGCCTCTCTGAGAAGAGAAACAAATCATAGAATCATAGAATCGATTGGGTTGGAAGAGACCTCCGAGATCAAGTTCAACCCTTGGTCCAACTCCAGTCCGTTTACTAGATCATGGCACTCAGTGCCATGTCCAATCTCAGTTTAAAAATCTCCAGAGATGGTGAATCCACCACCTCTCTGGGCAGCCCATTCCAATGCCTGATTACTCTCTCTGTAAAGAGTTTTTTTCTGATATCCAACTTAAATTTCCCCTGGCAGAGCTTAAGCCCGTGCCCCCTTGTCCTATTGCTGAATGCCTGGAAGAAGAGACCAACCCCCACCTGGCTATAACTTCCCTTCAGGTAGTTCTAGACAGTGATGAGGTCACCTCTAAACCTCCTCTTCTCCAGGCTAAACAACCCCAGCTCCCTCAGCCTCTCCCCATAGGGCTTATGCACCAGTCCCTTCACCAGCCTTGTTGCTCTTCTCTGGACGTTAGGCCATCCGGTGAGCAGAACAGAGCGGGCGGCAGCCCCTGCTGGGGATATACAGGGGGTTTCCTCCCACACAGCAGGCAGGGAGGAGTGGGCAGGGAAAGGAGAAAGCACTGGTGCACTCTCCCACCTATCCTGGAACAAGACTGAGGTGTGCACTCACCTGCCCCCTGGAACTTTAGAGCCCTCTGGGTCCAGTGGCTTAGACACAGTCTACAGGAACTGCGCTGGCTAACCAGAGCAATGCGTTCAATAAAAATACCACTTGAGTTTTCGGTGGGGCCAAAGTAAAACAAATACCACGACAACAGTCCCACACACACCTTTATTCATTCTGAGATGTCCCACATACAGACCCTTTGTATAATTCATTGGATTCATAATAAGCTTAGGTGTTAGGTTCTTAGAAACTTATTTTGGCCTGACCTATACAATTTGTGCAGGTGATTCTCAAGGGACTGCACAGTTTGAGTTTTGCTTATATGTTCCAGAGCCATCAAAAACTCCAAATTTGCTTTAATGAGTCTGGGGATATGGGGCTTGGGCAAAAGGGAATTATTGGTATTTATTAAAATGGCAAAGAAGCTTCTTTGCTGTCCCCAGCTTCATCTTTAACACTGCTTTGTTTTGGGGAAGGGCGTATGCTTTACACTTAGCTAGAAGGAAAAAAACCCATAGTACTAGAGGCATTTTTCCCTGCTACACTCCCACTAGTCTGTTCCCAAATGTGTTTTGCGAAAAGATGCAGAGCAGTCAGAGAAACATGGAGCTTCAAAGTTAACTCCCTTTGTCAAAAAACCTGCAGCACTCCTGCCACCACTAAAAGTACTGCATAATGCACACTGGACTCCCCCACAGTGGAGAAACTGACATTGGCCAGTACTCATGGATACTTCACTTGCTCCTACATTGAATTCAGGTCATCAAATACCATGTGCTTGTGCGTACTCACTCTCACAGGACTCAGGGAATGCATAGGGCACAAGCTGAGATACTCAACTTTCTTCCTCTTCCAAGGACAACACAATCTCTTTTGTTGTTGCTTTCTAACTGGCAGCAAAGAAAGTCAGTGAGAGTTTATAATGGTTAGTTTCCATGTTGGATATAGCAACTCTACTTGTCTGTTTGTAAACGCTCAGGAGGTGCTGCCTGTAGCCTGTCAGTCAATAGTGCTGACTGTGGGATTTTCATTCCTTGGCACCTGTGTTGTTAAACAAATAGGGTTGTTGGGCAAACAGCCCACAAATAAAGGACTGATAAGATAAAGAACTGGCAGGTGCTCAACCTCACTGAAACTCTGGCCACCCGTGGTGTTTTTCCAAAAATTAAGAATTTTCATTGCGTTCCAGCAGAAATTTCTTGTTGGACACAATGCATTTGTACACTGTCCCTTCAGGTGCACGCGAGCTGGAGAGATAGCATTATGCTGGCTTAGTAAAATACCCTCAGCCAAGTTGCTGCAACTGACCATGTTGGCTCTTCTTCCTCTGCATGGTTGTGCTAACACCATGAGTCATCCTTACTAACATTTAAACAGATGGGTGGTACCCTGCTAAGCCACAGTGACTCGATCATGCTCCATTATATGACTCTACCCAATGATTTAAGTTAACTCCACTAATGTAATCAAATATCTATGTGCCTCCTTGATTAATACCAAATATTCTCTCTGATATTGTGCAACACCTATCTGATCCAGTTTTCTAGACTGTCTGATGACTAAACACTGCATTCATCTATAAAAAGACTAGGCTACCCTTAAATGGAAGTCTTCAAGGACAATTTGTGCAGATGGCAATTTGCTGCTGAGGTTTCATGAGAGTAGGTTCATACTGACTTAGAGCATTTGGGGCTACATGCACAAGGATTGATGCTATTTACAGTATCACTGCAGTATATTTTCTATTATGGTAAAGCACTCCAGGTCGGTGGGTCTTACTATGACCTCTCTCCTACTCCTTATTCCCCTGCGTGTAGCATTCATGCAAGGTCATCAAGAATAGCTACATCACAGCTCTGTTTGTTCCACTTCAGTTAGCTCTGGTAGGAAGAAAGTTAAGCCAAAGTGTATGGAGTTGCACTGGAGCAAAGAAGCTCATTTTTCAACTTTCTATGGCCTCCAGGCTGAGCCATCTCACACAGGAGCAGCCCACAAGTAGCTGGTTCTGCTACAGCAATTCACCACAGTGGGTCAACACTGGCTGAGGGACTTCTGGACCACACTCCAGTTACACAACACAGACTTGATCAGTATTTCATAGTTGTTTTATATATAGATGTATAAAAATATGTATGTATGTACATATAGACATATTTATTACAATAGTGCCTAGAAGAATTGGTTTAAAAATGGTAGGTGAGGTCCTCTCCCAAAAAGCTTGTAGATCAAGGGAAAAATGAGGGAGAGTGAGTGGAAGGAGTAGGGAGACACAAGTGAATAAGATAGTAATGATATCATTATGGTCAATGTAATGAGGAGCAATCTCTGCATACCAACAGCCTGGATCTTTTCAAGGAATGTCAGTATGTGCATGTGATTTGGGTGGCTTTCAGGCTGAAGTACCCAAGCAGCCTACCATACAGAGAATGAGCAGAGCTGGCTATGGTCTAGCTTCTGAATGTCCCAGTGACAACCAGGTACTGTCACAATTAAACTTTTCATTGCTGAAAAGTAAGTTCACTGGAGTATATGGTTCTACAGACCAGTTGTAAGCTGCTTTTACAGCAGCTATTGCAGCTCAAGAGTACCTGGTCCAGGTGCTGTCCTGGACCTTCAATATCCAAATAACTCAGTCAGAGTGCAAAGACATGGAGGGGACGTTTTAATCTGAGAAATATGTTCTGACTAGAGAGGTTGCCTCACTTTACTGCTGGTCTGCTGTTGTTTGATCCACAGTGCCATTATTTAAGCCTATCAATCCAACTAGAGCTTTCCTCATTTATGGCCCATTATTTCCCTTCTCCCCCACTGCCAAAATAGGGCAGTTCTGTTTAGTTTCAATTTATCCATTTGTCATTCAGAGGACAAAAGAAAAAATAAACACAAAGGAAAGCAACAACAAAGCATCAGACAAGTACTTGGAATAACTCACATAATAGCAAGGGACCTCACCTGACCTGCTGCATCCCATGCTTAACAATGTTTTAATCTCAGCATCACCATCGAGCCAAGCTTTCCAAGAAGTGGGAGGTTTGTGTCACCAGGTTTTTCACAGAGTCAGATGACATTCAGGGGAAAAGAAAACTGGCACCTAGAATTCATGGCTTCCTGCCAACCCTGCAAAGAACCTTTTTTGTATTTCTCAGATAACTCAGACATCTGCACGATGTGGGTAGATTATCAGCAGCAGACATTTATACTGTGGTGGTGCCCAAAGGGCCCAGTCAAGACTGAGACCACATTGAACCTGGCACTGTACAAACATAGATAAGAGACAATTCTTAACGAGTGTGTTTACAATCTAGAGACACAAACCAGATGAAAAGTAGAAGATGGAGACAGAACATTCAAGCAAATAAATATGCTAAAGAATTGGAGACAATTTGGAGGCACTCCTCTGGTTGCTTTTTTGTCTCTTTGGAAGTTTTTTATTTAACTGGTATGCTCAGAAATGACAGGACTGAGGAAGTTTGCAAGAGGAAGGGAGTAACTAAGATTGAGACGCAGGAAGGGCAACACTCTAGAGAGGAAAAATTGTGGCTCATAACTGAGAGGATTTGGGAAGCATCCAGACAAAGCTATGCTTTATGCAGAGATTTTTAAATGGAGTGTTTATATATATTCATATATGTGTTACCTTTAGGTATTTTCCCAGTGTTGGACAAGAAGAGATTTCAGCCTGGGAAAGAGAAACTAGCTGATGGTAAAGACATTGGCAAAGTGAAAATGATTCTTGACACTGTAAGAAATTGGAGGGCTGAAATAAGATAAGGCTAAGCTGCAAAAAGTCCTAAAGACAAGAAGCTTGATTCAGAAGTGAAGGGAAACTCCATGTAAGTGTTCGAGAAGATCTAACACAATTAAGATAAAATATACATTGGCTCAGAGAAAGAAGGAATTCAGTAACAAGCATCACAAAAAGAGCAAGATGAAGCATGCAGATATGAAACAATATGGCAAAAATCAAAAGTAACCAAAGAGATGTTACTTTTCAGTTCACATTATCCCTTGATGTTGCTTAAAGAGAAACTGTTCACTGGGAACAAAGCAACTCCATCAGAAATGCACTCTTGATCACTTGCTGTAATACACAGGGACAGAACACCTAAATTAAGGGAAAATGTAAAAAAAACCTGAACAAAAAACCAGAGAATAGATATATATATATACATACAGTACAACAGTACAATACTATAAACCTGTGGAAAAATGACTACAAAATTTGTTAAGAATTCTGTACTTTTCACCCCAGCATGTAGGAGAAAAGTCTCACAAATCAGCAGCCCCATCATGTATTTAGTGGGCCAAAGTCTATGTAAAGGTTTAGTCAATGATAAATCTTGCCTTTAGAAACTCCAATTGTGCTAATGCCACCTATATTTCCTGAACACATGTTTAAGCAACCTCTGCAAATGCAGCTTAAGTACAAGGACCAGCAGGAGCAGGTCCTTGGAAGCCTCACAGAACCCATTAATATTTGCCTTTTGGATCTTACAGGTCTTAGAAACTACTGGTTTCAATCTTCCCTTCCCTCTAAATATTTCATTGGGTCTTATTGCCTGACCCATTACAAGAAAAATAAGGAAAGTTTAAAAATGGTTTCTTAGACTATAACCTCCTCAGAGAAGTTTATGTTCTGCACAGTGTTATGCACACAGCTGGAACTCACAAATGATACGTGGAGGATAATGGCATAGTTAAAGCAAACAGGGAAACACTGGAAAAGCCAGGTTCAAGGGATTATGAAGAACTAGCCCCTATAAAACCACATTCTTGTAATAAAATAAAAAAAAAAGGCGGGATGAAAAAAAGGCAGCATAAACATGATCTGATCATAAAAGCAGCAACCATGTCAAACTGATTCCACTTCTGTCATGGTCTCTCAGCTCAGGCAGGACCAAGGTTGGGTCTACAGGAAAACAAATAATTTTGCAGCACCATAAATAAAGGTGTATTGGTTTTCAGTGAAGAAGAAAGGGAGCAATAATATACAAACGCACCAAATGGCAGCTGAATTAAAACCAGGAATAATAACAGCAATAAAGCTTACACAAACACTATCTAACATGTCCATTCTTTTTAAAGTCTAGGCTTAAAACTCCAGCCTGGCAAGCAAATTCAAGAAAAATTGAAAATTTGAGGCTCGTTTAGGAAAAACATCAACAGGTTAAACAGCTGGAAAGACACCTAATCCCAGCATCCAGACAAAGTGACAACTGAACACCAAGTAACTCTTCAGCCAGCTTTGTGCTCCCTAAAGGTGCTGGAGCCTTCATTTGCTCAAGTGACTTCTTTCACAAACATGTTATAGCAGTGCAAGTATATTTTATTTGACCTTCATAACTTTTCATCTGAAAGGAATAGTAGATTGCAAAAGGATGAAGAAAAGCATATTTTATTCTTAAAGAGCTGAGACCATCTTTGGAGAGCTGTCACTGACTACTCACTATCAACAGATGCCTATCCTTGAAATGAGGTAAAACAAATTTCTCAAAATTCTTTCTATATACCTTTACTACTTGGACCAGTGCAATTTAATAGAAATACTAAGATAAAAGAGCTTTGTAAACACTCTTTATAAAAAAATGAACAAAAAAATTCTGAAGTTTTTTTTCTTTGTTTGTTTTTTGTTTTGGTGTTGTTTTTTTTTCTTTTTGGGGAAGGGGTTGGTGTTTTTTTTTAACTTCCCAAACAAAGCTGAAGTTTTTCTCTG
>JAOXXN010000395.1:89467583-89495132 GCA_026770055.1 Myrmophylax atrothorax | reverse complement strand
ATCTGACTTAAGCAGCCAAAGAGGTATTTCATATCATCTGACATCATCAGGAAGTGTTGGGGAGTATAACAAGCAAGGAGGGAGGAGTTTCTGTCTCTTTCAGTCCATGCTTTTGACCAGGAGGGTTCTTGCTCCCTGACTCCTGAAATTAGACCCTGCTGCCGGTCCACGCGGTTGTTTACCCAGGGAGGTGAACATTTTGCTGTTAATTTCTCTTTCCCTCTCCTTGGGAGGTTCCTTTGGGGAGGAGTTTTGAGAGGTTTTTTTCTGGGATTTTGGTTGGTTTGGAATTCCACTTGTTAGCTGGGGTGACCTCGGTGAAGGTGTTGTTGTTTCCTTTCACTATGTGTTCTTTCATATTCTGTTTTAAGTTTTCTTCTTCTCTGTATAAAAACCTCACCGTGTTCAAAGCCTCGTTTCTGTTTTTTCCCCCTCACTCTCCTACTCTGGGAGTGGACTTTTTGACTGGGTACCAGGCAGTTGGCATTTTGCCAGCTCAAACGATAACAGGCACTTAAGGTTTAGGAGTGATTAAGGTGGTGCTGAGTTGATGGTTGGACTAGATGATCCTGGAGGTCTCTTCCAATTTTTATGATTCTGTGATTTTGTATTTGATGGTGTAGTTAGAAGTGTCAGGCAAGTGCTAAAAACTCTGGACTTAACAGAAGCAATTGAAATGATGTGATGACCTTTAGACGGAAGGAAAGAGGATAACTGCAAAAAAATATCAGACAATATTTTAAGCAGGAACTCTGTAAGCTTTAGGTGTACATTCACAGTTCCCTCAGATAAATAATTCTCTACTAAATCTCTCAACATGTATTATTCTTCATACACATTATTAAGTAATCCAGTTCCAGCCTTTTGTCATATTTCAGCCCTTCAGTTCTACTTATGACATGTTGAAAAGTGATACTTTTTCTACAGGAGGTGGCTGAAAATTTGTTTACTGATACAAAACTATGAAGTCAGTTTCTGAGAGCCAAAGTGTGATACTGAATTAATTCCTTCTCACACCTTGTGCTTTGTTCTGATGTGTTTCTTAGATAGAAGTTACTGCTATGACAAAATTATTTGTCATTAGTTCCTTGTCATAACTCCACAGAGAATGCATAACCTCAAAAACCTCAGCATGTGAAATGGATTTACTCTAAAATTATGCCATTAAAAGACCTTTAGCACACTGTGAAAGAATACAAGTAGCATTCAGTTACCAAAAGTGGTTTGCCATCATCTACACCTTCATCATCTTTAACCAATGTAAGGATTGCATTGGATAAATCTTCACCTAATGTACAAAGGTAACTTTGAGAAGCTGGAAAATTTTTTCAGTGCCTTTCAGTGGTATCAATTATTTTTAGTTAATAAGCCTCAGAATACTCGTGTATTATGCTGACAAAATGAAATATACCCTAAAATTCCTATACTTTTTTTGGCATATGAGAGTGATAGGCAAGTTTTGTTACCTAAGACAGAAAGTTATGTCTTAAACCATAACACTTTCAAATCAAGAGTTATGTTATGCATGTCGTTTTATGCAGCATTTGATCTGAGCAGTTAGATAGAAGGAAATATTCTTGTATTCATTCAGATAGATACTAGAATATTCCCTTCTAATCCTACATTAACAATACTATGATACCTATTTAATTCCAATTATCAAAAGTATCAGAGGCCACTGAGAAAAGTATGTCCTTTTCATTAATCTTTAGTTATTTTCTACTTAAAAAGAAAGAGTTATAGTTTTTAAACTATATTATACTTTTTTCCATGCGAGTTGTTACAGCAGAATGAGTCACCCACTTCACATTAAATAATCTTCTGTCATGATCAGGATTTGTTTGCTTGGCACACTTTTTATCACTTCTGTTACAGTCACTTCAGCCTTTTTCTTACCAACCAGATAAGCTGTTACTTAGCAGAAAATCTGGAATTTGTTTTATGATTTCTCTTTTAACATTCTATCCCATGTCTGACAATCCATCATGAAAAACTAGAAAGTTCTTACCTTTTTTTATGTATGTAGATTTCTTCTACAGTGAAGGGGTACCTCTTGTTTTGCAGGTGAGTTATTTTAATAATGTCTAAAGTCATGCCCATCATGTATATAGGTATATAATTCAATAAATTAGTAACACATGAGGGCCATAGCCAACCCTAACTCACAATCACATTTTTAGTGCTTATCCATGGACAGGCATCATATTTTACTGCATGTGACATTTTAAACAGGTAGGATCGTGCAATCTTTATAGAAGGTAATTCTAGCTGAATATCTTGGAAATCAACTAGAGCTTTTCTGGAAGACACATAGTGTAACATCTTACACTTCAGCAGCAGCCGAAATCCTTTCCATACAATGTTTATGAATGAACATATGGAATTTGGGGTTCAGGATTTAATTCAATTACTTGGAAGCCTCACTAGGTATGAGCACTCATCATGCTTCTTTCAGCTGTTCCTAGTCTTCAGAAAACAGAAGGAATTTCCATGTCAGGTTTTTTTGAAGGATATCTGGATTCTGGAATGCTCACATGGTCTTTCTCGAAAATCCAGAAGGGTCCCAGCTCTCTTTCCAGTTTCCTCAAAAGGCAATAACTTTTATTTGTTCAATGTGATAGTCTGTGGGAGTGAAAGCATCAGTGACACAGAAAAACCCCCAGAGGCTGAAGGTCTCCTTTATTTTGATAGAATGCTGAGCCTGTTGCAAAACTTCCATAGAGCACTAGCAAAGCTGCTACTTAGGAAAAAAAAAAAAGAAATTATAGAAGCCATATGGACTGGTTTGTTTCATGTTTCTGCCCTTCCCAGAATACTTGCTGAATGTGCAGTAAACATACTAGACTTCAAATGTCATTAAGTATTTTCTGTTCATAGAGCTCTACATGAAGCCTTTGAAAAGTTTATTTTTTTGCATGCCACTTCCCTAACTGGATTACAAATGCATAAATAAAAGCGTGGGGCAACATCAGACTTCAAGAGCCAATGGCTCAAATACAATTCCACACCCATGACTGCATTTCAAGCTTGTAATTCAGCCACAGAACAGAAAATCAGATTTTTCTTAGGCTTTGTCTCCAGATTTTTAATTTTTTAAGATTTCATTTCCTTAGGCTGAACTCTAGACTGAAAATGGTTTTAGTCAGTGATTGGATCTGTTGGTGTTGCCTGGCAAAACTCATGTCAGTAGCATTTGACTGAATGGTTCAACCATCCTCATATGCTTGCGAGAAAAGAACGAAAAAAAATATGTGCCTTACAATTACGAATGGAGTGCACCCTTGGTGAAAAAGATTCTTCTGCCCGCAGGGAATGCTGGCCCTCAAGGGGTCTCATAACCTTTCACAGACTTGAGTGCATCAGAAGCTGTCCCTCTTTTGATACTGTCCTTCAACCCTGCCTCTGGTTAGCTAAGCCCAGGGAGATGCTGGCTCAGACAGAATGTGTTGTCATTAATGATGGAGTTTGGATCAGAATTATACTTTTGAAATTATTCTCCTGATTATGATCACTTACTGTGCTTTTGTTTGCATCACAGAGAGGTCTTTGACATAGGTCAATGAGGTCTTCCTATAAAAAGGAAGGACCCTAAAAAACCCCTTCCTTCAGCATGAAAGTAAACCAAACATTTGGTTTCATCAAACAGTATGCTTCAGGGCTGTGTCAAGTATGCTCCAGCCACTACTGGGCTGTCAGGCCAGTCCTGGCTATCAGGCAACCAGACAAAAGCTGAAACATGTTGATGCCAACATTGGATCAACACTGCAACCTCAGATTGCAGTCTGCAAAGCTGGATTCGCTCCACCTGCATGGCACAACTTGCTAATGTAGCCACTGCCTTGGCAGGAAAGAACTGGGGAGACTTTCATCTTTTAGAGGTCAGAGGGAAATGTCTTTTGGGTGGCAAAGTCCTATATTCAGGGCTCATTGTCCTAGTCATCATGCTTCCTGCATTCACATAATAGGGTTTGAAATAAAAAGGGGATTTTGGATGCGGTAAACTGGGAGGACGGTTCTAAGGCTTTGACATGGCCAAAAGACCAAAGCTGCTTGTTTTTAATGAGGCTGTGATTAAGTCATGATGTCTACAGGCACATGCATTCAGACTGGACACTGGGAACTGGTAAAAGACCCGCAAATTAAAATTTTCTTTTATAAAATAGGTCACAGGTGATTCTTTGCTTGGAAACTACAACTTGGAAACTACTACTGACCTTCCAGAAATGGCATAAATCCCTACCTTCTGGGTTGCATTAACAGCTTTGTGTTTCCCTCCTTGGCAAAGTTTTAAGTAAATAGATGAGTTCAGCATTGACCTTGTGTCCTTTCAGATTTTATTTTCCTTTCTGCTATGATTTGGTTTTGCTTCTCCTCTGTCACACTTCAAAGTCAGGGATGGACCCCAAGAAAATCCTATCAATGGGAAGGGAATCTGGTGGGACATGGATATTTTCACAGAAAATCATGTTTTCCCCACTGGTATTTAGGACACCCCTGGTAGAATAAAGGGACAGCTGGATATGTGCAGCAGTTATTTCTGGCTTCTGGAACAATCAGTTTGGATTACATGAAGCTAGGTGCAGATTAAAGAGACCTATAGCTACCTTAAATTGTTGAGGATTAATGACTGTCAGTTAGCCCTAAAAAGAGGGAGCAGGAGGATAGAGGATGATCTGCTTAAGCAGAATTTTTGAGCTGCATTGTCACCAGCATTTGCCCAGAAGAAACATCCAGACACATCATGTTTACAGCAGCTGCTCTGAAGTCTGAGCAATCAAAACACAGACTTTTCCCAGCACTGTGGAACCAAAGCAGGCCACACATGCGCAGATGAAAACTCCCAGCTATTATTTTCTGTTTATTTAGCGTGCCTGTGGAATGGACCGTGACTGGTGATTTCCAGTCCATCCCGCTGTGCCTGCGTGGGCAGAGGCACCATAGCTCTCTCACAGTGGTGGGAGGCAGCCAGGCTGCCTGCAAAGGCAGCGCTGAATGCAGTGCTGGGTCTGTTGTTCGGGAGAGCTCGCACTGCCCGTGGCAAAAGAGCCAAGACTTCCAGGCTACAGTGCTGAGTGGGACGTTGTTTTCTGTAGCCATCCTTCCCCAGGATGAGTGACAAGGAGGAAACTGAACTTGCAGTGTGATCCTGCTTCTGGCTACTGGAAACGTTTGAAGAGACTGTGATGGCGATCACTTATGTGCAGGGTGATTAAGAGTAGTGTCTGTTTTTATAAAATGCAGAGCCACCACTTTGGTGACAACAGATGCAAGATCCACTTGGTTACAAGAGAAGAGGATAAGATCTCATTTGGACTTAATCCAGTCCAGTTATAGAGAGATGTACAATGAAATCAAGCATTTCAAAACATAATTTTAGCAGAGACAGTAAACTGCACCCAAAGGACAAATTCGACAACAAAATTTCAAATCCTGCCTGTTTATGCACTTTCAGGAACAATTTTACATCAAAACAAGGGGGTTTTTATGCTGAATCAGAAGGCAGTGGGATTTTCTCTGCAGAGAGCTGTACAGCTTTTTCTTTGGAGAAGCAAGGCCTTGCATGGTTGGCATCAAGGGGAAACCAGGAGAGCTGCATGCCCAAGAGTCATTAGAAGTGGGATTTCTTCTCCAGATGAGCCTGATTGTGCTAAAAAGTACTGAGAGGCTGTAGCAGAGCAGTGGGCTAAACCCTGAATTTCCCCTTACAGCTTTCGCAGGGCTACAACTCTCACCCCTATAGAGTGAAATTAAAGGGAATGTTTCAGCCTTCGGGGGTGCAAACAGAGCTTGATAAGCTGCATTTTACAAAATCTTCTCTGTTTCTTTTGGATGTGTGAGTAACTAGGCTGACATCTCCAAGCCATCGAGAGCCTCAGACTGCTCCACAGGCCACGAGTTAGGTCCCTTGCCCTTTGCTGGCAGCTTAGTCTCAGTTCGTATGACTGCACAGGCACTGCAGTCTGAGAAATCTTCATATGCTTCTTCCTTGAATCAAATATCCACTAGCCAGTCTAGTTTCCTAATAACTAATGACCCTCGTATCTGGACTTCTTTCCTAGGACAAATTTTCAAATGCAAAGTCGTCATTGTTTTCTCTCCTTCTATTGATTCCCTCAGTCCTACTCACAGGCCTGCAGGGTTACAAACCCTCTCTGATCACATGCTAATGAGTTATTAACACCGCCTGTCTGTTAATGTGAATAAATCACCCCTTCTTAGTCAACCTTTGTCCAAATAAAGAAGTCTATTCTGATAACAAAAATGTTAAAACCAGCCAATAATCAGTGAGATAAAATTAAAGGAGCTCTTCCTCAGTGCTGCCAGGAGCAGGGCTTAGCTCACTCTGCCTCAGCCCGGCTGGTCATCCCTAGCCCCTTGTTTTATGTCACCATATGTGGTCACTAAACCTAAACTTTGAGTCTAAGATGAGGTAATTGTGTTTCGGTCAGATTTAAACATCTTTAGATGGCCAAGAACAAAAGGCAACACTGTTACTAGCTGTGCAGCTTTACTGAAGTGTGACTTTTCACCATAAACTTGGCACAAGGTCATTTTAAGATATTTTTTACACTTTTGTTATCAAAGGGGAATTACCCATTCACTTCTGGACAAGGTTAAATAGCTGACAACAGCTACAGCTTAAATATTAAGCCGTTGGTCCTTCATTTCAAGTAAGAAATTGCAGCTGTCTTCAAAAACACTTGGAAGTTCAGGCAACACCTTGGAACTGGTACAAGAAAAGGCCACTGCTAATTAGCACAAGGGAACTGTACAGATTTTGAGTCAGATTCTTTTGTCTTGCACCTTCACACAACTTTGCAAGATCAATAAAGGCCATATATTGCTCTCTGAAAAAGCTATTTTTTTCAAGAACAACCAGTGATTGCTTGTATTAAATTCAGCAGGTCTGAATATACCATCAGAGGAGATGGCTGAGCTGACTTCTCAGCTTGCTATTTCTAAAAAATAATTCTCTCACTTCCCCCCCCCCATGTTAATTTCTACCATTTTCATGAGATAAGCTGCCCCCTTGAATGATAGCACCAAGGTAGCCCAGGGAAGTGCTAGGGACCAGTGGGGTAAGAGTAAGAAGGAGTTCACTGGTGACAAAAAAGCAGAAGGGAAAGAGGGAGAAGGACTGCTCCTTTTACCTGGAAGAAGAGGGAGAAGGGCTAATGGATCAGTTCAGCCTATTTGATCTGACAGGACCCTTGGGGTTCTACAATAGATTTGCAATAGATTTGCAATAGGCCAAAGCCTCCACAGTCCAAGCATTAGACACAGACTTAATAAAATATTTAGGCTTATGTATTTTTTCTAGCCTTGTAACTTTCCTTTTGATTTACTTTTCAAAGAGTTTGATGAAAGCTAGGATCTACATCTATTGTGTCTGGATCCGTGGAATTACGATTGGGGTGATAACTTTGAAAATATGAACTGAGTTCAAGTGCCCAGTTTGCTCACAGCTTGCAGTAATAACTACCACAGGGGGTAAAAAGCTGCCTCCATTTCAAGCAGGAACTCTGTCCTTCCAGAGTGCATGATTTTGGCATTTTTTCCAAAATGTTACTGAATTTGGTATTTGTACTCTAAAATGCACCAGCTCATTGCATTTGGCCACCATCCATTTCTCATTACTTTGGATGGCCAGGACGTGATTGTAGCTCAGTTCTCCTTCCTGGTTTTCCTCACATGGTTTTCCAGGCTGCCTGAATTATGGCACATGATGCCTGAACTGTTAAACCTTTCCCTGAATAAAAGCGTATGCCCTCATTTACTCTCCAGCCATACCACCACCCCTGGACTGTAGGCTGGTCTAGCTTGGCTCTTGAAAACTCCTTGAGGATGCAGTTCAGAGCAGAGGCAAGGGCAGCCCACATTTCTAAAGGTGGCTATGACCCACATTCTACATGCTGGGTGGCTTGAATAAGTCAGGCAGAAAGAGAGGCTAAAAGTTGGCAGTCTTTTAGCTGCATAGAAAAAAGGATTTTTTTTTAATTGCACCAAACATGAAGTTTCCTAATTCACAAAGGTTCAAAGTAAAACATATTACCTTATTAAAGTTGCGTTTCAATTTACCTTGAAAAGGACTGTAAAAGCTTAAGTGTCTTAGGAGGTCATTCAAGGAGGTGAAATGCCTCAACTCTTTTCTGTGTTCTGCTCCTCAAAGACATGTTGACTGTGTGAGTCCTTCTAGTTCCCTTCAGTTCAAACTAAAAAAGGTGCTTTTCACACACCTACTTAAACTTGCTTTAAGAGGGAGCTTCACGGAGAGGAGATGCCTGTATGATGGTCACTTAAATCTTTCCCTGCCTGCACCTCAATTGGTAGTTGCTCCTGGATGACTGAGCAGTTACCAGTTGTACGCCAAGGTGATAAGGGCAGCAGAGGGTTAGCAGTGCCTTGGAAGAAAGGTCAGATATAGATGTGTTTCAGTGGTGCTGCAGGCTTAGTGCAGTGGAGAAAAACCCTAAAATCTCAGTATTGCAGTGTTTTGCAAGCAGTATCTACTGCTGCTTTGCTTTTGATCAAAGGTATTTGACTACCAATGTGAAGTTTCTATGAGGCCTTTCTTCTGTAGTATTTTGTAGATGCCAGTGCAAGTCTGATTAATTGTGACAGATGACTGAGGATGCAGTCCTCTTCCCAAATGCTGAGACGTGTCCTGTTATATTTGCTGGCCACATTTGCTTAGGCTTGGGGTTGGTGATCACAGCTCTGGGACTGCTTTTTTTTTTTTGTAAGTAATACTCTAATTCATTTAATAATGCAAATGTGGTCCCAGCAGTGCAGCTTTACTGCATAATGACTAATCTCTGTCACAGCAGGATGCTGAGAATGAGTTTCTCTGGGAAGCTGTGGGTACGCATAATGAACAGCTATTCCTAATAAAGTCTTTTTAATCAGGAGTGTTTCTCAGATCAACTCAGTTAAATGAGTTTGTGCTTTGTAAACACAAGGGTCGAAGACTCTGACTTGGATAAAAAACCACATCTACTCTGAAGTCAGTGAACATTTAAATACATTGACAACCTGGCCCTAAGAGCTAACTCTTATCCTCACATGTGTAACAGAAAAGCCCGTGTCTCTCCACACTGCCTCCAGTTAGTGTACGCAAAGTATGTGACACTGCTTTTTGTGTACCTGCTTCTGTTTCCTTCTAACAACCTATGGATACAAGTCACAGCCAAGCACTCTCTCAGTGTATTTCAAGGAAATTTGAAAACAAAAAGACAGATGTTTCAAAGATGCAAGTTTCCTGTACATTTGAAAAGGCGGCTAAGAAAGGAGAAAGATACAGCTTCAGGAAAGCTTCATCTCGAGGTCATACCTTAGTACATGCCAAGGACCCCAGTCTTCTATCAGAGCGTGTCTGAGCAGGGAGAGCCCTCTGAAAGCCAGCAGGACACCTCAGGTTTGGTGTTCACAGGACTACCTGTATAATAGAAACAGCTCTGCTCCCACTTTGAGATTCATGCAAATATGACCACTAGAAAAATCTGTCCTGGGAGTCTGGGCCCTTACAATTCTTATTAAGTGATTGAAAATCACTTTAGCAAAACATTTTGTGTTTTGGAGGCTATATTCACCAAAGGATTTGCAATTGAATGTCACAGCATTATAATTAAACATAAGAATCAGTAAGTAAAATCCCAAATTTGCCCTTGATGGCCATCTTGATTATAACCTTTTATAAATACCTAAATACCTGTATTATACCTAAAGTATAGCCATAATACAGGTCTAACAGACTGATCTTTTATTCATAGGATCACCAAGGAAATTAATATGTGCTTTTTAATGTGACCATTGACTTGACAAGACTTTGCAGGCTTACCTCAAGTTCACGTGTATCTTTTTCTTATTTCTCTTGTTGAAGAGAAGGTGAATCTGCCTTCTGCTCAAGTAAAAATGATAACCTAAATTCCCAGTACAGACAGACTCAGGAGAGAAAGATATTCTTTTTCCTTGACTGTTTCTTTGTTGACGACAGAGGTCAGAGCAGCCAGTCATAAAAATTCAGATGTTATTGTGGTTAAAGTCACTATGTAAAAGAGACTGGAAACATCTTACATTTTTATTATTTTTTTCCTTTTTTTTAATTGTATATTTAATGAAGTAAAAAAGAGAAGTTTTTTTCAAAGATGCAAAGTAGATGTGCTGGAGTGGTTAATAATTTCTGCCTACTTCTAGCATCATTTGTAAATACTGTGCCCCTGGAATTTCATAGCAAACAGATTTTGTAAAAATTTAAGCCTCTAAATTTCATCTGTTAATTTTGTATCACATGCAATGTATCTGGCAGAGGGAAATCCCATAGCCCACCCAGGGATGTCACACCACCTCCAAAGTTGTACTATATAAGCACAGCAGCTGCTAATCCCATTTTGGGGTGGAAATATTCCAGTCTTCTCATAGAAATCCAGCATAGAAAATATACTCCTTTCTGTTAAAAGCCAGGGTTTGTCTTTATTTTCTGGATATGATAATAGGATTCATTTTTCCTCAGATACTTGTCCAGTTAAAATTTTAATAATTACAAATCCACGTCTGGCTTCTCTGCTTCTAGAGTTTCCCAAAGCAAGTCACCGCTAGGACAGGAAACTCAGGACGATCTGTTGAAGAGCTGATAAAAAATGTCTAAATGTGATTACACAGAGAGTCATAAAAGAACAAAGGGTTCCTCCTTCCAATGCTTCATAGCTAGTGTAAACCTGAGGACTGTTTCAGAAGGCCAGATGTTTCTGCTTGGGTTTTTGACCAAGTGTTCTGCACCTTGATCTCCTTCCTGTCATACTATGGGACAGTGTATATGACAACTACAGGAACGTGTCATCTAATATAATGTTCTGCCAGTGGGCAACACGGAAATCTGGGAGGGACTACTAGGTAAGACTCAGAGAAAAATTCATTTTATATTAAAACCCTGGGTTTTTTGGGCTCGATGGAATATTTGATGTGGGATGTTCATGAGAGGAAAATTTAGCTCATAGTATTTGACTTTTTCTATTTAAGCAGAACCACTATCCATTTATTTAAATGTTAGGAAAAAAAGGAGAGAAAGAGAGACAAAGAGAAATTCTTTCCAGTTCCTCTGTTCAAACTTTTCTCTCACCTCATGTGAGAGACCTTCAAAGGAAAATGGATTTAAAACAACTCTTTTGTGAAAGTGGTGATTGATAAACTGGTCTGAATTTCACAGCCACTCTCAGAAGCTCTCTGAACACTTCTGAAAATGAAATTGGATGTTAAGGATATTCCCTAGAACAGAATCATCTGATTTTTTTCACTAGAGTTATGTGACTTAAATTAATTTTTTTGGCAAGGTTAGATAATGTAGAACTGGTTTTAATGTTGATATTTCTGTTTTCACAAGCCTGTATAAACCTACAATCCAAGTACCTTAAATTGCCACTGCATAAGTCAAAGGCGTTAGGCATCCCCTTCTGAGGATGGTGTATATATTAAATGTCTATACTCATACACTAGATTAAATTTTTTAATTAGGAAGATGCAATAGGTTTTGAGAAATATACTCACTAACGAGGGTGCACAGAAGCTTGAAAAATTGTATTCCTTATCAATATGTTTAAAGACTGTCACTGTGAGAAAAAAAGCCCAGATACAGAAATTTAAAGGAAATCCTGTCTCTACTCTTCCCTGCAAAGACCAGCCTGTTCACAGCACGGCCAGAACAGCCAGAGTGCCTGAGGTGGCTGATGATCACAGGTGAGTGTCTCTGGCAGGAAACCTGTACCTGAACAGGGATACTTGAGCCCCAGTCTTGATGTGAGGAGGGACCCAAGTACTCCAGTTGCTACTGGCGAGAGAAAAAACAGGGTACAACAACAGCATTTGTTGTACCCTGAGGGGTGCTCCTTGCAAGGAGATTCTCAGTTCTTATTGATGCCTTCATAAAGCTGATGTCTGTATAATGCTTTAGGAATCTCATAGGATGCTGGGAAAATTGCCTTGCTTCCACTTTCTGGAACTGGTAATACTGTATTCTTTGGCAAAAAGCCTTTTTTTTTTTTTTTTTTGACGTCCCATGGACTGAAACAAATGCTGATTCGAGATGCTAGAGAAATAGAACCTTTAATATCTGTAATTTCTGTGGATTGCTAACACATGCAACAAGCATGGGAATTTTGGAGAGAAGGCTCAGGTAGCATCAAACAAAAGCAACAAAAAATTGTCCAAATCTGCCCTGCAACCATCCTGTAAAGCACTAAAAGTTTGTAGTAAGCGCCTTGCTGATGGCTGGCTGTGGGACTTTGAGCTCTGCCTCTGTGAAACCTGGCTGGTTTTGATGTAGTTGCTGGGTTTTTTTCATTGGGCTTTTTTATTTTCTCAGGATGGATTCTTTTCCACGTTCAATAAAGTAATTTATTTAGCTAATCTGCTCTCTAAAATGGTCTGAAAAGCATTAGCCAAAGGCAGTGTAAAGAAGACAGTGCAAGCACAGTATTTCTACATGCGTTTAGTAAAATGAAGAAAGAGAACTATGTTGCTAGAGCATTCACAGCATTTGAAAAAGTGTTCTCAAAGTACCTTAGTCTTCAGGGATATAGTCCATGGCTACTGTGAACTAGTACCACACTTGACCCACCTTTATCATGGATCTCTGTGTTACAGACGTGAATATTTTAAAATTGCCACTCCTCAAGAAATTGAGCACAGCCTGTCCCAGCTTTTATCAGATCACAGTAATAGCATGTCTTTGCTGGATGCAATATAACTCTAGGTTTTAAATTAAGTATACCCACTGTGGGAGATAACTGATAGCAGCAACAGCTTTAGAGAGTGAATGGTGTTTGCCTTTGCAATATTACAGACTTTGTCTGGCTTTTTCAAATTGTGTTGTGAAAGCTCGTGAACATTCACATTTAAAAATACCTTCATTTCTTTGCTGCCTAACTCATTCTCCCTGTGTTCTCATTTATTTGGTATCAATTGTATACTTTCCACAGAAAGCTGTGTTCTTCAGGAGAGAAAGCAAGGTCCAATTACATACTCCTTGTAAGAAAAATGTTAGAGGGATAATAGTTCCTATATTTAAATTGTGAAATAGTTTGCATTGTGATATTAAAAAAATCCCCATAACAATGCCAAAGGCAGAACATTTCCAAAGAGTGTCTCCAATAACTCAACTGTAAAACTGAAGGGTGCTAACCCTTGGCAGTTATCTCAGTCTGGGGTGCACAGAGCCTTGCTTAACTGTAAGGAATAATGACAAATCTGAATACATGTGCTCTCTTTCCAGTTCTCTCCATGTTGTACAGCACTGCGTGTTTGTAGTGACACTCTTTCCTTTCTCATATTGTTGCACTCAAAATACTCCACCACAGTCTGGAACATGTCACACTTCAGAAAAGGCATTTGCCTTGTGTGGTGGGCAGTGGTGGTGCTACAGGCTCAATCCCAATCACACCCCACACTAACTGTCTTCTGCTCCCAGGGAACCAAAATTTTCTCTTGTGTCTCTCAAGAACTCTTTTGGCTGCTTTATTCTTCCATCAAGTGCACTGTGCTGTTTCTTACAAAGACACAATATATATTTTGGATAATAAAGATTGATAAAGATATGGCATTTGAAGATCTTTAGGTTTTCCCAGCATTAATAGTAGCAGATGGTGGAAATAAATTTGCTATTAATTTACTTTCATGTCAAACACTCAATATAATTAAGCAAAGTGTCATCTAAACTCTGATTACTTACTTTCAAATTAAAATGATGTGTAAAACAGACTTCTAATTATCATGCTAATACCTATGAAATGCTGTTTTCCATTTCTTAGCTTCATAGGCTTTTTAGTATCAGACTTCAAAGTCTCCTGGGAGGAATTATGGGTAGGAAGGTCAGGACTTAAATCTAGATTTGTTTAATACTATCCTTCATGTGGGAGTGCTTATTTCAGTTGTTAATTCCCTTTGCTAAATTTCACACATGCAACAAAGCATAACTATCAGTGTTATATTTGGGTACCATTTGCTCCAGCTGCACACACACACAAAAGAAAATGGTATTCTCCCTGATACTAATAGAAATTACGCAAGTGCATCACAGGCGTGATTTAAAAACCTTAACACAGTACATAACTGTGCGTATATTCAGAAAAAAACCCTACTTGTGTTAGTGTTAATTAAAGCCAAATTAGAAAAGAGAAAAACAAATCTGACTGAGGAAAACATCATCATGCATGCCATTTGCTTTGTAATTGTGCACATACCTAATTACCCTTCCATAGAGATGAAACATCAGAACGTACTTTCAAGCCCTTTTGCTTATTATCTCTTTAGTAGAGCGGTATTCCTCTACGAGCCATTGCATCCAACCTTGTTTTCAATGTTTCAAGCTACTCTTTTTTTTTTTTTTTTTTTTTTTTTACCTCCTGGGGAAAACTCTGTTTAATCTTTTACAGACTGACCAAGCAAATGTTTCCAGATACTCACCCAGCCATTTTCACTCCTCTAAGTCACCCAATGCCTCCTATGTCCGTTGCTGGACTTCAAAATAGGATTATTATATGTGGTTTACAGCCTGCAAACTGAATACAGGATTATCCATTTTAGCGTGATCCTACCTGATAAATTGAAATAGTGATAGAAGAAACCTTTTTCCAAGAAATAATTTTCCACATAAGAAATGTACCTTTAGAAATATTGTTGCCTCAAGTAACAGGAGAAAATCACAATTGATGAGTGGGAGGGAGGATGATCCATGCAAAAAAATTCTTTATCGTTAACATTTTTGGAAAAGGTTTGAAAATAAACCTTAAATGAACAACAAGGAAGAAAATCAAGGAGCAGTGCAAAGATCAGGCTATCCCCATACTTCATTAGCAGAGAATGCATGTGCCTTTGTAGCACAGAAAAAACAACCCACAGGCAGAAGCTCTGATCAACAAGGTGAAGAAATAAGGAGATGCCAAGTTTTAACAAATCCAGCCATATGAGGCATTGACCTGCATGCAGTGGGAGGCCAAGGACAACCTGAGATAGTACAGAAGCAGCTCTGGAAAAATTTTCAAGAATGTCTCATACCATGGTGGGTGATTTGCTTTTATACGGTTGATCCCTGGGACTCCTGGCAGCTCTGCATTCAAAAATGCAAAAGCACTTTGCTTCTACTTTGGAGATTAAATAATTTAAGTTTTGTCATTAGCGAAGTTACAACCTCAGTGTACTGTGGTAAAAGCCATGCTGGAGGCTACCAAGTTCCACCACACACCCTGTATATGGTAGTGAGGCTTATACAGGGGCACATCAGCAGATGGAGGGTTTGGAGCACATCACATCCAAGCATCTTCACTGACACCTTCTAGACTTTGATAAATGATACTCAGCCAAACAAACCAAGTTTATTTTAAACTAATCTAGAGTCAAACAAAAATAAAACAAAGCCTTCACTTCTTCAGTGCCATCAAAATGATTCATATAAGGACTATGCTTTTTATTAGAGATGCTAACATTAAATATAAAAAATATTTGCTGGACTCAGGAATGGGACCAAAATACCTCTCTGTCAGAGCAATAGGTCTCCAGGTAACGAAGACCAGTATCACACCTCTGACTTGCCTCTGTGTGGGAGGGCTTGCTCAAACAGATCAAACCAATCACATTACTCAGAATGGAGAAGAACATCAGGGTCAAAGGTATTACTTAAATGATGTGGAGTGACTGAAATCAATGACTACTTGTAATCAAATGACATTGAAAAGATGGATATGCTTTTGAGAGGTAGATGTGCTTGTGTAAATTCGTGTCATGTGTAAAAAGCTATATAAGTACTGTGATACAATTGCCCTGCCAACCTATGAGTGGTTTTCTTGACCATTGAATATGAACTGGATGAAAATACAATACATATATTCTTCACCTCCTCTGTTTGTCAATGAGATGGAAATGGAAACAGATGTATGACATCATACTTTAATTGAAAACATATCAGTACTTGCCTTGAAGGAACTCTTTTGCTTAGTAAATATAGGAATATCACAACATCTCATGATAAAAGATGACAGTTCCATTATGTGGCTGCTGAGAAAGAAAACAGGACAGAAAAAAATAACATCTCTGTGAGATAAGAAGCATCCTTGTTTGTGAATATTGTGTTCTGTCTGGTTATTATATTCACTCTGTGGGTTGAGGGGATTGATTAAGAAATTCAGGCAAAATTTGTTGCAGCAATTTAGGAAAGAACAAAATGTGCCAGCCCACTCTGCTCTTCAGCTGTGGGGAACAGCTCTTTAATGCAAAGCTGGCAGGATGGAAGTGTTTGCTCAGAAGTTCAGTGCAAAGCTGGACATCCTAAGCTGAATTCTTATCACTGAACTTCAGATCACCTTCGGTCTTGTGGGTTCATATGTAACCCTGGCTCCACAGCAGGGCTGGATTGATGCAGTAGGGGAAGGTGGAAGGAAGAAATGACTTAATTTCTCTTCTTACAGAAAGGACATGGGGATAGGAAGAATGAGTGGTGGCCTGAAATACAGACAACTGGAGCACCAGAACTTAGAACTGCAAATGAGCAAACTCAATCAGGATCATCAGCAGTTGTCATGCATTGAGGCGTGGTCTTAAGTATTTGCTCAGATATAAAAAACTGTCATTGTCTGGAATAAATTATTGTCTGTAAAGAAGGAAAAATGGGAATCTCTTTAGAAACATAATAATGTAAATCTCTAAATAGAGTGGGAGCAGGGGAAATAATACACCATGGGGAAAATGGGGGAAGAGAATATGAAGAAAAGGTCATGGTCAAGGTTTTACTCAGCGTCTTGCCTTTTAAAATTATGAATGGAATTTAAAATTATTTATAAGTGCACACAGTTTTTCTTGAAAGGGTTTAAGAAGAAAAGAGGTTTGAGGGAAAAAATTGAGGAAAGAGAATTTAAAGGAATGTGTAATCAGAGAAGACGTCACACGGAACAGAGAGCAGAGAGGGCAAAGTATGAGGATTTCAGTGGGATAATATTATGAGTGAGATCAACTCATGTGTATACCAGCTGGGATTCAGCACCTTTGCAAGGTAGGTCACCTCTGTTTTTTGATGCTTAACTTGGATTTGGAGAGCAAAGATATGAAAAACTTTAAATTTCTTTAATTTTCATGTCCTATAACTCAAAAGACACTTTATCAGATACCTTCTTGTCAAATGAGACATAAAACAATGGAGCCATCACAGAATGTAAACACTACAACAGATTATCTCAGACAATGGTGTTCAGGAGGATTTCTGAGCTTTAATATGATTCTCCTTTTATGGCTATTATAAATACTAAATGATTACCATATTATTTCATTCTGTTGGTTAACGTATTTTGTAGCTGTTTATTATATTTGATTGGCCACTAAATATTATTTAGAATTCAGTCATACATAGAAAGAAGCAAATTACTTAGCAAAACAACAGCTAATATATTTAAATCTCTTAGACACAAAAATAATTTCTAAAGTTTTGAAAGGACAAAATATATACAAGCTAAAAGCTGAAGGGTGCCCGTGTACTGAAAAGTAAAATTTTCATGTAATAATGTGCTTGTAAGAATCAAAGTAAGACTTAAAGTAAATGGAAAGAAAGGAAAGAAGGGGAACTACTATATGAGAAAACTATTTGAATAAACCAATAGGCTGTTCATATAAATAGCATCCTAAAAATGTAGGCTGATGTTTTCTCCTGGAAGTGAACAGTGACGTGAAATAATGGTAAAAACCCTATTAGTCATTTTTTGATTATCAGAGCTTCTTCCAACATATTGTCAAATTGCATCTAATGATCTCTTTAGAAAAAGAATATTTCTGGACCAAAAAATACCCAGAATGTGGAATAATACTGACCCAGAAAATAGAAAAAAATCCCCACCAGGTATTTTACAAAAATATGTGAATATAAGGTATTTTTAGTATCTGGAAAGATTTAGATGCAATTATCTATGATAAAATAGGGAAGGTACATCCTATTTCTATGCCATAAAAACAAACCAAACCAAACCAAATTAAAAAAACAGAAAGGGAAAAATCTGCCCAAGAGGCCTCTGATTCTTTTTTTTTTTCAATTTCATGAACACCCACCTAAAATTTATTTAATTTGTCTTTAAGGTGCAGCCCTGAAAAAGGTAGAATAAATTTCCAACATTCAGAAGAGGATTTTTATAATGTACTAGGGCTACAATAAATTGATTCATGTCATAGCTTACTGGGCATATTGAGCAGTTTCTAAAGTAAAGAATAAAATGCCACTTTATCACAACTCAGAAGCAAACCCTCACAAGATGAAGACAATCAAAGATTCACTCCAAGAGAAGTATAACAATTTATATCAGCCTAGGAAAACTCCTGTAATGTCTTTCATGTCTAGGGAGAGATTAGATTTATTCTAGGAGTTCTCTGAATATCTGGGAGTGTTCAAGGCCGACTTGGATGGGGATCTGAGCAACCTGGTCTAGTGGAAGGTGTCCCTGCCTGTGGAAGGTGTCCCTCCCCATGGCAGGGAGGTTGGAACTGGATGATCTTTAATGTTCCTCCCAACCCGAGACATTCTATGATTCTACAATTCTGTGATCAAATTAAGAAAAATATAATTTTCCTGTATGTGATGGAAATAGCAAGAAGGAAAACATGTTCTATTCACAGATCTCAGGAAAAAAAGAAAAAAAGATCACATTTTTTTAGAAAAAGATCATGTTTAAAACATTATCTTAGCATTTTCTAGAACATCAACATCTTTCATACAGTACAAGAAAATCTGTGTTTACTTCCTAACAGATGTTACATATTCAAAACAGGATCAGAAAATACTGTTTAGATATTAATTTTCATACAGAAAAATTGCAGTCAGATGCAGGCTGTAATAAAGTCCAAGGAAATAACACTTTTTTTTGTTGTTGTCCCAACATGAATGCACGTTTTTCAGTTTTCCCCAAGGCTAAAGGTTTATCCTTTTTTGCCATCCTTATTATTACACCCTGATGTTCTAAAGGTGGAACAGTCCTCAGGGTAACACCACCACTTATTAAGCCCATGACATGTACAGACTGTTACAGATAACCCTGGGGTTTGTGGTTTTCCCTGATACTCACCTGAGGTTGTCCTGCTGCAGTGACCTTGGGCTCACTGCAGGCTCAGGGAGGGAGAACTCCCTCGCTGGAGACTGTGGTGGAAAGACTTCTCATTAAGAATAAAGTTTTGCCATCTGTCACAAGCATTATGTAAACAGCTGAACAAAATGCCTTGGCTTCCCCAGATCCTGGGTACTTCCAGTACAAATCAGGTAATGACTAATGACAGTCAGGGAAAAAAAATAGGCAAAGGGCCATGGAAAATGGAATAACTTAAAGTCAGTCTTACAAAGTGCTAAACAAGAAACAGAAAAGAGTGCAAGCAGAACACACTCAGCAGCTCCCCTTTTCCTTGCTTGCTCGCTACGTACTTTTGGGTAACTTGGTGGCAGTATCAAGCACATGTGCTGTACCATGAATAGTCTGGGAATAATACACAGCTCCCCAGCTCAGTGTAGCTGGCTTCTGCATGAGCCATGTGTGCAGCTCTTCAGTGCAGGTCTGTCAGCTTCTGTAGCACTCATTTTTTTTTCTTTTTTCCCCCCTTTTTTAAATTTTGAGTATAAACAAAACTAATTTACACAATTCAAGGGAACATGTTATAGTCTGAGAAATAAAAATGTAGTGCAAACATACTGAGGTGGGTGACAGAGTCATTCAGCCCTTAGTACCTGCACTTCATGCAGTTTCCTGAGCATCTCAAAGTCTTTCTATGGGCTGGCTTTCAGGTCTGCAAGGTGGGAAGTGAGCTAATGGTGCAGAGGGGTGGTGGGCTGAGGGGACAGAGTTACAGCACCTGAGGATCCTGGAGTGGGGAAAAGGCAGAGGAGATTGTTCTGCACTGGGGAGGCAGTGAAGTGAAGGAGGTGAGGGGCAGAGCAGGGCTTGTTATGGATATCAAAGAGAAAGGCCAGAAAACTAAACGCCTTAATGAAACATCAGGTTTTGTAAGATAAGAAAAGGAGGAATATATATAGTAAGTACATCTTACATCCTTTCAGATGCTGGGCACTCTTGTGCTCATGCAGCATTGGATGGGATCAGGTGGATTTCCCCAAGGAATTCTGCAGAGAGCAGACCCTGTCCATGGAGACACATTCTCCCCTTCTCCCCTTTTTGGTCATTTGAGTTAATACCAGAGTTTCTCACAAGAAAATTTATTCCCAGAGGGCACTCACAGAACTTTTTGCTGCACAGTTAGATAAAGGCAAGGCCACGTAGGAGGCAAATTTTGTGGTATGTCGTGGGAGCTTCCCACAGGAAGCTCTGTGACCGTGATGCAGCTGAGGTGACTCTGCAGCCAGGGCACCTGAGCAGCCTGGCACAGCCCAACAGCCCTGCTGGGCAGGTAGCCCAGCCCCCACCTGCACCTGCCTAGGGTAACAGTGACTGGGGTCCCTTGTTTCTCCATGGTCAGCTCTCTCCCAGGCAGGAGAGCTGCGCTCCACCCCCGATCCACACAAAAGTTACCTTTTTCAACCATTTTTAAGTTATAGATTATCTGAGAGGGCTGGCCAGCTAACAGACAGTTTGCCAACAGGTTGGAAGATTATTTCCATTCTAACAGACCCCAGTGCAGCTCAGGCTGATGTGATACAAGCTCCCTCTTACATAGGGCTGCTCATGCTAACGAATTGGCTGCTCAAGCCCTGTGTATAAGGCCCAGTAGAGTGGAGCTGTTCAGGATTTCCAGCTCCTTGAACACAACGCCTTCTGCAAAGCACTCATAAGTTAAGGCAATGGGGAAATGAATAGGAGAGGGGAAAACAAGATGAGATGGAAAAGAAGTTTCTGATATGTAATGACAGACTAGGAAGAGGATCATAGAATATCTCAAGTTGGAAGAGACCCATAAGGATCCCTGAGTCCAACTCCCAGCTCGTTGCATAACTAACTAAAATTATATGATTAAGAGCATCGTTCAGGTGATCCTTGAACTCTGACCAGTTCCCCTGGGAGCCTGTTCCAGTGACCAACCACCAACACAGTGAAGATTCTGAACTTCCCCTGACACAGCTTCATTCCATTTCCTCATGTTCTATCGCTAGACACCAGAGAGGAAATCAGCCACTCCTTGAGGAGGGCATAAACTGAAAAGAAGCCACTCCTCAGCCTTCTTTTCTCAGAACTGAACAGACCAAGTGACCTCAGCCATGCCTTGAAGTCTTGCCCTCAAGACCTTTCATCATATTGGTTGCCTTCTTTAGACACATTTTAATAGTCTGATGGACTTGTTACATTATAGCATTCAAACCTGCACAAAGGTGAGGCCACCCCAATGCAGAGCAGAGTGGGACAATCACCTCCCTTGACCAGCTCATGATGCTGTGCCTGGTGCAGCTCAGGACATGGCTGGCCCTCCTGGCTGCCAGGGTACTGCTGACTCATGTTCATCTTACCATCAACCAAAATTCCCAGATCTCTTTCTGTGAGGCTGCTGTCCAGTCTGTCTTCCTCACAATTAGTATATATAACCAGGATTGCTCTGTTCTGGATAAAGAATCTGGCAGATGCTCTTGTTAAAATTCATACTCTTGTTGATTGCCCAGTTCTCTAGTCCATCTATATCTCCCTGTAGGGCCTTTCTGCTCTTGAGGGATTCAACATCAGCAAACTTAATTTACATTTGGTTCCTGTGTCCAGATAATTTGTAAAAAAATAAAGAGCCCTGGCCCTAAAATTGTGCCCTGGGGAACCCCATTGGTGACTGGCTCTTCGAGCCTGACCCGTCAGCCAGTTGCTCACTCAATGTAATTATGGAGTTGTCCACATTTTGTCCAGATGGAGTAGAAGAGTTGAACAGACTCAGAATTCAATGTCTGCAGAAAATATAATCACCTATTAGAGCAAATAGGAGACTCATGCAATGGTTTAGGCTGGATGGGGTCTCTGAAGGTCCAGCTCCTGCTATTAAAAGAAATGCTACTGAAGGGAGAAATCACACAATCAGGAAAGCATTTCATAAAGGACGTGACAGAGGGAGGACAGAGGGTGCTGTGGCAGTAGAAGTTACAAACAAAAGAAGGCTATTAGGAAAAAGATAATTTTGGGCTAAGACTATTGTACAGCAAATTAGGCCTATGGATGCAGCAGTTTGTGCAGAAGGACACAGCAACTCTGCTCTGAACTGCATCCATGTCCTCAGGAATAGTGGTGGTGCACTGCAGAGTATGGTCCCCAGCAGACACTGGAGCAATTTCCCTGTAACACATCCACAGAATGGCTGAGGTTGGAAGGGACATCTAGAAGTTATCTTGGCCAACCCCCCTGCTAAGCAGGGCCAGAGGCCTCAATCCAGGAAGAGCTCCAGGAGCTCTCCTTGTCTTGGGCTGTAGGGAATGCCTAGGGCCTCTCGTTGAGGCTGGGGCAGCAGAAGAAAGTCTCCTAGCCTGGAGTAGATGAGTGCTCACTGAGGATCTGTGTCACCAGGTTAAGGAGGAGATCAGCAGACTGCAGTGTCAGGGATGGTGAGAGAGAGGGACTAGATCTTCTCTGAGACACTGCAGCTTCAAGAGCCTGAAGTAAGACACTTGGAATAGTGTGTGACTGAAAAAGAGTGGGTGGGTGGATGGGGGTTTCTTCACCTGTTTGTCTGATGCAAAATAAATGTTTTGCTGTTGCTGGTAACATGGATGAAGGACTTGTTGGATGGAAGGAATGGGAGAACTGGAGAAGAAACTAAAAGGAATGTTGCAATTTACATTTCCAGTATTCCTTGGTGAAAAAAGAATTTTTCATGCACTCAAAATGAGGTGAAAATTAACTGTAGCCTTGTGTAGGTTTGGTTTTGTTGGCAGTTAATGCAGCATGAAAGGTAAGCATCTAATCTCTGAGTATTATTACTGCTGAATGTGCAGAACTTTGATTCTCATGAGTGAATTTCAGCATGCACTGCAGGCTTTTGATAGATGCTCCTTCTACCTGGTTCTTTCATGCAAAGCTATTTGCAGAATGTCCTATAAGGCTCACTGGTGAAGAGATTGCTTTTGCTCTCATTCTCTAGACATCCCTGCCTCAGTATTTGACTTCTTCAAGTGATTCTATGTATGACTGGAAATGTAAATAAAAATTAAAACTAAATAACTTGCTTCAAAACAGTTTAGCATGTGAGATTTAAGAGGTATGTGTTTGGAAATGCCACATTGAGTTATGTTGTATGTGTTTTTCCAAATGGTTAAACTGATGTACCTTTTCATATTTTTATGTTTTCTCCATTTCATGGTGTTTTCCTTATGCAAACTCATTTTCATTTTTTCTGTTTTATCTAGTGAGTCAATTTTTACTATCGAAATATTAACTCAACGTCCAAAGAGAATGTTTTTTAAAATTATTATGCAGAAGAAGGAAGGTGAACTCTAGCTTTAGGTACAAAGCAGATCTCACCGCCTTCAATCTGAAGAGGTATTACAAGTTCCTGTTCAGTACACTGAAGTTTCCTAATCTGGTATACTTTGGTTTATTTACCATTGGGATTTTTTTCATCATGCTCAGTCAATATTTTTCCCTTCTAAATTTCTTTCCTATCAACTATTATTCAGTCATATATCTCTGTAGGAAACACCTTTCTTGTTAACAATGTTTTCTTAATGCTAATGTGGTATGAAGTCTTTTTGAGCTGCTTCTTGAGCCACATTAAACAGAAAGCCCATTTACCCCTTTCAAAATACAGGTCTTTTTATTTTTATTCTGTTGCATGTGGTGTCTGTCCAGGGTGTGTGCTGCTGTGGGTGACAGGGGAAAAACAATATAGTCAACTGCGATGCCAACTCCAAACTGAATGACACAGGGCACTTTGCGGCCACTGCATCACAACAGGTTCAAGCCTTTCTTTCAACTTCAACTATGACATGCAGTAAAGCAGTTCATCAAATTGTCCAGAGAAGTTGTTGTCTACTACAGAAACTTTGTACAGCAATATCCACTGATAGTACAAGAAAAAGCAAAATGCAAAAGACCATAATTTTAAAAAGGAATCTGTATTTTGACAGAAATTAGAGTTTTTCATAACCTTTCTTAGGAAAGGAAGTATCACTTAACACAAGAAGGCTGCTGTATGAGCACTGGATATGCTGTGTCATGTTCCTCTTTCCCCTGCATTCCCAAGACTCAGCAGACATTTGTCTTTGAGAACCTAGCATTGGGAATGGGGTTTTCCTCATACAAATTGTAATTCTGTTTGTACTTCCTCCTAGCTGAAACCACTGACAGCTCCACATGGGAAGGCTAGAAGGTTATTAATTTTCCTACCTGTGCTCAGCAAGGTACTGGGTGTGAAAGAGTGGCAAAGAGCGGGGAAGTGTGGCATTATCATACAGATAAAAAAAGGCTGCCGGCTCATAGTGTCAGTAACTAGACCACTGATTTAAGGCCTCATCAAATACTGGGAATCTCTTTCACTGCTTAAGGCTTTGGGTCAGGCTTATCCTTCAGGAGATTACTAAGTATCATATAACTTGTGCAACAACCCTTCCTGGTCAAATCCATTATAAATATATATGTAGTGGATGTGGTTGCGTGCATATATGTGTGTGTGTACAAATAAAATCACCCACTGATAATAATTCAACATGTTAAGCTTGGGGTTTTTTTAAATTAGCATGAAGAAATGTGTCAGGAGATTATTACCCTATTTATTTTTGGAGTTGGGAGATATTTTTCTATGGTGTGGAACAATATCCTATACAGGCCATACAGAAACTACTGCTAATACAGAATGTAAGTGTAAAATACGGTTTTAAGTATTCCAGATGCCATTCCCACATACTCTTTCTTTTGTATGCGTGTGTGTGTGTGTTTATACATGAACGCCCTCTGGAATGAATGCCTATTATCATGTCTCCTTTTAGAGCTTCTGCTTCAAAAACATAATGCATAATCAGTTTGATTATGTGACAAGCTGTTTCATCCTTTTTGCTCTTTTCTTTTTTTTTTCCCCCCAAGCAATTTTCTAGGTCATGTTTGTGTTAGCTCTTCCTTACCAAAAAAAAAAAAAGAAAATCAGAAAGATTTTTGGTGGAGTTTCTTTCAGCCAGCAATTACAGTCATTGTTTGGAGAACTAATTTTGAATGCTATCGCTAAAGAATTAATTTTTTCTTTAGAAAATCAGAAATCCATTTTGGCAGTCGGGATGTAAGCTATTCATAAAACACTTAAAATACAGCCTTCAAGAAAAATGGAAATAGCTATAGTTAAGACTTGTTCAGTTCAACTTCTTTCACCAGCCTCATTCAGCTTTCAGTCCTCAGTGAGATGAATTAAAGGAGAAATTGTTTCTAAAAACTTATTCTAAACATTTTAAATTAAATCTATTCAAGTGACAATATCTTCTTTTATCCCAGCAAACCCATAAGTTAGTATTCCTTTCCTCACTGAAATGCCTTCCAAAGCACATCCCACAGATAGCAAAAAGGAAGAGGCTGGATCTCTACTCAAGAGGTCAAAGGCAAGAGAGTTTTTCCTAGCTGTTGTACAGGGTATCCACTGTGAAGCTGGGAGGTAATTTAAACTCATATTTATGGTTTTGGCCACTATTATTTGTTATTTATTTTCACAGTGCTCCAGCTGTGATCCCTCAGATGAAACCTTGGCCCCAAAACAAGCTGTCACAAGCACCCCAGTGCTGGAATCCGATTTCCAAGTTTCAATCCAAGCCTCTCAATCCAAGCTGGAGGCAATGGATGCTGGGTGTGGTTCACCATTCTCCTGGATGTTATTCTTTGTCTTCTACAACAGTCACTTCATCACTGAAGATGTGGATGCTTGAGAGATTTGAGGCTGTTCAACATGGAGAAGAGAAGTTTCTGGAGTGAGCTTAGAGCAGCCTTCTGATACCCAAAGGCGGACATCTACAGAAAAGAGGGTGAGTGTAGTGATAGGATGAAACTGAAAGAGAGTAGGTTTAAGTTACATATTAGTAAGAAATTCTTCACTGTGATGGTGGTGAGGCACTGAAAAAGGTTGCCCAGAGAAACTATGGCTGCTCCATTCCTGGAAATGTTCAAATTTCAGTTGGATGGACCCTGAGCAACCTGGACTAGTGGAAGGTATCCCTGCCCATGGTAGGGAGGTTGGAAGTAGATGACTTTTAAGGTCCCTTCCAACCCAAACCATTCTATGAGTCTGTGATTTTATTATGAATGCTGATCTATGGAGAAATTGTCACCCAGAAAATGAATATAATAATCCACCTCTGCCTAACAGTTATCTTGAAAAGAAAACTCATATTTTTTTTCCTGAGACATTCAGGTGCTGTGGCAGTAGAAGTTACAAAAAAAAGAAGGCTATTAGGAAAAAGATAATTTTGGGCTAAGACTATTGTACAGCAAATTGGGCCTAGGGCCATGATATAAAAAATGAGGAGAAATTAAAATACTGAATAGCTGTCTCATTCACCAGGCACTATTTGTCCAGGTTGCTATTGAAGGCAAGCAACCTACAGTAAAAATAGCAAGCAGCAACTTGTATATGAGGCAACTGCATTAGGGATTATTACTTCATAAGGCAAGTATACAATGAGGACACATAAAAATGGGCTAAATTCAAAAACTTACAAGAAGAACAAGGCCCCCCAACCTCTGAGTACTTGGCTTGGCTCACTCAGCAGCTTTTGAACATTCTATAGAATTAAAGTACATATAATTAAACTTTAAACCCTAACATATGATTGCTGCTTTTCATAGTATCATGTATGACTCCCGGCTATTAAAATATACTCCTCCACATCCACAAGACTCCACCCAATAACAGAAAACACAAAACTTTGATTTAACCTAGCAAAGACCAGATATCTTCCCAACATGCATTCAAATAACAATATATGCAATATATATACAATACGGTATTTTCCTCAGAAAACAGGAGAAGAAAGATGAAGCTAAACATACTGCATAATAGTTTGGAAACATTCTGCAGGAAGTGAAAATATATTTGAAACATTATTATATTTTCATTTGAATGTTTAGACATTAAGTATTATATATAACTTTTGGACTAGTGTTGTATTTTCTCAGTCTCTATCATGAAGTGGTAGGCATAACCGAGTTGGGTAGGGAGCACGTGAAGAGCACTAAGCTACCTCTGCCTGCAAAACCTGTCTTCTAGACATGAATTTACCCTCAAAACTACTATTTTGCTACTATTTTACTGTTGGAACAGAAGTTGTTGCAATGACAGAATAACTGAAGTTATTGCAATATCTACCTAATTGGCAAATTTATTTTAAGCTCAAGAAATCTTTTGTCAGTATAAGTAGTATCTCTCTTATGGGAGTTTGTTGATCTAAGTCCATTGCCAGAACCAAATTTGGACATGTAAAAGATGTGAGCAAAGCTATGGAGTGACTTTTGAAGTCTGCTTAGGCACCACAACAACTGTTTCTGATGTTCAGTGAACTGAGTTCTTCCTATGCCTCAAAAATTACGCCAAAGGGGGGAGAAAGAGGAAGATTATTTTTACATACGTATTTCTGAAAAGTGAAGAAGCTGTTTT
>JAOXXN010000395.1:89400532-89440182 GCA_026770055.1 Myrmophylax atrothorax | reverse complement strand
TTTTTCTGACAGAACAGTATTGGTGTTCCACTCTGGAAACTGGCAAAAACTGACTAGGTTGACTGTAGTCAAGTAAAGCCCTGTGCAAACTGTGCTATTAATTGGGGGAGGCTGTTACAGCTGTTTAATCAAAGGGTCTGTAGTGTAGACTAGCAGAGGACGTCTGCTGGTTTTGAGAGAGTGAATTTGGCATCAATTCTTTGATTTCCTTCTTCCAGGCCACGCAAAAGTGCTGGCAATCCCACTTCAAGACCTATCACTTTGCCTTGTGTTGTAGGAAGGGCATTTCCAGTTTCCTTTCCTGCTTTTTTTGCTAATGTGCTGGTTTAAAAGTAAACCGGTGGGAGAAATGAACCCAGCTCAAGAGATTACAAGTCAGGGTTACAATTTACTAAAAAGATTACAATAAATACAGGGATACAGAGAACACTGGTTTTAACCCGTGAAGACAGATGTATAACCCAGCACCCTGAGGCATAATCAGGATGGTGTTCATTAGCCCCTGTGCTGAGCAGCATGTGGTCCCTCTGAGTGCAAAGTAAAAGCAAAGGAAAAACCTGTTGGTGAGAATGATGGTCCCAGTCTTGTCCAAGTAAAGATTGCAGTCTTATCGAGGGTGGCAGTCACAGTCCTTTGAAGTTCTGGTTCTCCTCTGGATCTGACAAGTGGTACCGGAAGTGCCAAAACCTGAAGATTATCTATGCTCAGGTTCAGGTGGGCATGCCCAGTACCTCCCCCAGAGCGGGGAGTTTCACAGTGAGTGATGTAACTCTGTGAGTCATGGGATATTTTTGGAATCTATGATGGCCCATTAGCAGACATGACCCCTCAGGCTGGATGTGAAGGTGCTAATGCCTGCCTGGAGGGGTTACCACATCTGAGTCATTGGTGTGAAGACAAAGGAACACTCCCCTCTCTCAAAGGATCCTTTAACATCCAGCTTGTAGCCTGAGGTATCAGGTGTGCCTTGGGCAGCTGCTGCAAATGATCCATTATTAACAGTCCATCAGAAATGACGCAGAGGGTGTAGAATACACAGTTTTGGTTATGTAGTGATAAGTTGGTTCTGCCCCCTTTAACTAGGACACCTAATCTCAAATGAGGAGGGTACAGCAGCTCTGTGGAAATGATAGTATGTTGGATTTGACATAGTGAAGCAAAGTTCAGGACTACCACATGATGTAAGCTGGCAGCCTTCAAGAGTTGTCAGTATCACTTTCTCTGTGACCTACTGAAGTACTACTCTTTATTGTGTATGCTGCTTGCTAAATTTTACTCCTATTTCTGAAAGAACTGAGCTTTGTATGATTTACGTGTACAGCTCTCCCTGAAACTTTTGAATCAATTGATTTAGCAGAGTGATTGCAGTCTTCATATCTAAATTTGGTGGGAACTGAATTCTTGTGCTTCCTGTTCTGACACAGAGCAGCCACCTTGCTAATTTGACCAGGTGTAAATCTAAGTAGTGTCAACATTTGTTGCTGCGTGGGGTGTGGGAGAAAGCTGTAGTATCCTTTTGGTGGGGTGAAGTGGAGGGTTAAGATAGAAATGGGTCATTTGAAAGGTCGTGTTCAGGACTTCTGAACCCTGAAAATCAGGTTTTTAGTTGTGCTGCTCATGAACTTGGGTAACACAGGCTTTTAAAATGCCTTAGTTTCTTTGCTACACCGAGTTTAGCATCTGAAAAATTACAACAGGTGACATCTGATGTTTGTCTTAACACAATGGATGGTTCAGGTATCTATGAAAAGTTAGTATTATAGCTCAATATTCATGTTTTTCCTTATAAAAAGGAAACTAAGTGTCAAATGCAAACATTTATCCCATTGTAAAACTGCAATTATGATAGCAGAATATCAGAAATAAGGGATAATGATCAACTTTGATTTGTCATGCCAATTGGCATCCTGGTTTTTCTGAAAGAAGCTTGTTGCTTTATTTACACAGCCCTCTCCTTGCTTTGGGATTTGAGTTTTTTGATTTCTTTCATTCTTATGTGCTGTGTTCCAAAGAATGTAAAGATGCACCTAGTAAAGAGTAAGAAGGGCTTATTGCACTGGTTGTTTTTATTTTAAGAATGAATGCCTTTTTTCCCCTCTGGGAAATAATAAAGCCCTTGTGAAATCATGAGATTTTGTAGGATGTCTCAAATTCCCATTCAGTTTCTGTTGGAAACTTCATCATTCAAAACTCAATTGAATTTTTAGGGTCATATATGCAGTTTACAGTCAATATAATGTCTTTGCTTATATTCTTACAATATCTAGTACAATGTAAATTCTGTCTTGGCTACAGGCATTGTAATACTGAAGGAGTCTAAGTTAATTTTAGGTGAGGAAATGAATTCTAATTCTGTTAGCTATTAACTCAAAAGTGCACAGTGGATTTTTCTAACTGAAGTATCGTGTGGGAGCAGTAGCAAATGATACTTAGGAAAAATCTCTTCATGAAGTATTTGCTAGAAAACAAACAGGGTTTTTAAGAATAATTTTTCTCATGTGTAGAATAAATCAGATTTTTAGAAAAGCAATTTTAATAATTGAATATATTTTTTGCTAATATTCTTTGTTTAGTATGACTATAAAACTAGCTTGTCTGTCTGTTTTGGTCAGCTGTTAATTGTCATTTATCTGTATGAAAACTCAAAGACTGGACATGAATATAAGAAAGTAGGAAAAGTAATACTTCAAATGAAAACACTTCTGTAATTTCCAGACGTTTTTCCTACAAGAAGCTATTTTGGTTTTGTCAGGTTTTTTGGTAAAACTTCTCTTAAATGGTCTCATTAAAATCAAGTATTTAAAGAAAAGATGGAAGTAGGAACCTGTAGCCTGCTGACAGCAGTGCTGCTGTGCTTTGTGAAAGGCAGATGAAGGAAGCAAGGTAAATATCACTACCTTTCTTAGGTCCTTCAGAGCTACGGTTTTGAAAGTAGTAGCATACAATCCTCCTTTTGCTTAAGCAAACCGTGTTCCATTCCTGACTGTCCAGCTGAAGGAAGTCACAGTAAGTGCCTTAAACACATTTTTGTTGGGACACAGTTTACTCCTTCGAGGAATTGTTTGCTGCAGAAGTATTCAGTATCCAGCTAACGTACCTGATCATGCATCAGTTTCATGCACGTCAGTAGAAGGCTGCTGTTAGCTTTGCTTTATTTTAATAAAGTCAGCAAGTAAAGGAGTTTTTGAAAGTCAAAACCTCATTGCTTCTCTGGTTAAGGATCGTGTTTAAACTTCATGTCTGTTTATTTAGGTAACCTGGCATGAAATTGCAAGGCCTCAAGTACATGGCTACGACATGCGTTGTCTGGCAATGGTCGGCCGCTTTCAGTTTGTGTCAGGGGCAGATGAAAAAGTGCTTCGAGTTTTTCGTGCTCCCAAGAATTTCATAGAAAATTTCAGTAACATCACTGGTATTCCAATGGAGAAGCTGTGCTCCCAGGTAAGTGTGCTAAAGCAATGCTAAATGAAGACAGCCCTCTTAGATGTAAATAAAGTTAATGCTTTAGAAAATGTCATATTGCACTAAACTCCATAAAAATTCTTTATTTGTTTTGAAACCTTAGCCTTGTTTCTTCTTTCCCTTCTGCTTGCTTCCATGTGTGTTGTTTCATATGTATTTTCACGGTGGTGTCATATGAAACAGGTTCTATTTGAAACCAAACAACACCTAGTGTCAAAAGATTGCAAAGAGTGTGGGTAAATTTTAAGTAAGTCAGATCACTGTGCACACTTGGGGATGAAGCAAACAATAAAGCCTGGGAATGTTCCTCGTCTTAATTTAGGGGTGTAGTAGTCTTGTCTGGATGTAATTATTGTTGTGTGGTTATGTGTTGGTATTTTTTTCTTTTAATTGTATACTTGGAAATAGCATAAAGCTTTCTGCACTGTTGTTAGTTCTTATATATAAATATTTATAAATGTGTAATTGCTTATGCTTAATTTCCTCTTGGCATTGGAAATTTTCTTGAGGCCTTTACATTCCAGTTCTTAGTTGGTATGTTTGCTGTCCTCCATTGCTGTCCTTTCTTTGCTCCCCATTTGCCTTAAGATCTAATTCTGTTTTTCCCTGTGCTTTGTAGAGCAGACCTTGTTCAAGGTAGATGCTTCTGTACAGTGCCTTGCATGCTTTTTGGATTTCTCACTCAAAAGCAGTGTTTTCTGTACAGTTTCTCAGACATGTTTAACAATTGAAATATCTAGGAAAGAAATGTAAGAATTTTTGATAACAAGAGGTCACATAAGTAGTGCTTCAATTCCACAAGACTTTGTAAGCATTAATGACTGTTGTACAAAAACCATTGTTTTTATAATGCTGCCAGATGTCATTATTTTACTTTTATATAGATTTTTCTTATTGGCTCTTCCTCTGAGTGCTGTTTTTTGATTTGTGATATCACAAAGTGTTTCACATGGGCTTTGGTTAGAGAGGAAGGCTTTATGAGCTCTAATGATACAGTGACTCGTAAGTAGCTTTATTGAAATTGTTTTCTGTGAAAGCTTTTTTTTTAAAGTGGGTAAGCTTTTTCTTAATTTGTCTCAACTGCCTGCCCCAAAAAAGTACGTAAAACTAACAAAGCCAGCTTTATATTCAAAAAGAGTTGAATAGGATTGTATTCAGTTCAAATCCATGGGGTTGTATTATACTTTAGGTTGTAATGAAGGACAATTTTTGTTCTAGAGGCCTTAGACATGTATTTGTCTCTCATACATATTCTCATCTAATTATGAACATTTAAATAAATTTTAAGCTAAATTACTGATATAATTCTGTAAAACAGTCTTTCTTTGAACTTTTCAGACACCTCAAGGTAGGGGTTTTACAGCTATTAAATGGTTTTTCATCTCTGCACAAAGGGTCCCAAGTTCACTGTCTCTTTCTAAATTTTTACGTTTTTTCCCTATATGATTATGAAAGTATTTTCTGGGTGATGATTTGTCTTTCACCTGTGCTGCTTTAAACAGACAGGTATACCAGTCACACCTCTGTGCTATTTACTGAGTTGTGTTTGAAGCTGTGGTCACAGGCATCCACCCTCTGTTCCCTTTTCCAAAATGCTGCTTTATTATTTCACCTCAGGACATCTATTTCCTAGTTCTATTGCGTTGCAAACTCCTGTACTCTCAGTTAATAGACTAGTTGTCATATGTGTGCTAGAATAAATAAAATTGTGGAAGAAAACCTGTAAATAGGTATAAAGAAAACACTTGAGCTGAGGCCTAAGAAAAGTCTTTTTTTCTTTTTCCTTCTTCTTTTCTGGTGGAGTACTGGTCTTTGTTTTGTTCAGGGTTGGGAGTTTTTCAGTGTGCCCCTCTTGATTTCTGTAGGAAGGTAACTCTCAGATGTTTCTTAAACTGTGGCCTTTGAAATCCAAACCTACATGGCAATCTGTGGGTAACCTTTCTTTTTTTTTAATTCAGCAGTCACCTGATCTTCCAGAAGGTGCAACTGTGCCAGCTTTGGGATTATCCAATAAAGCTGTGTTTGAAGGTATGGCAGTGAGAAATGATGGTTATGATGTTTCATGGGGGAGCTTTTTTTGAGTGATTGTATTGTAAGTGCAGCTGTTACTGCAAATTCAGAATCTAGAAATAAAACTGTGCAAAGTGTTTATTTCTCTGGTAGCACCTAAACATGGTGCTTAAAAAAAAAAAGAAAAAGCACAAATGAGGATCTTTCCTCCCTTTCTCTGCCTTTTTTTCCCCCTAAACATTCCCTAATGTCTTGTGCAAACCCAGAATGCTCTTTCTCTGCTTTCGATATTGTGTCCTGCACCCATGTAGGAAGGACCCCCACTCAAGTCTGCTCAGGGCTCCTGAGAGCCTCACTGCTCTCCTGTGATGTGTTCCTGTTTTCTCCATGCTCACTACTTCCCCACACCTCCCTGTCCTTGGAAGACTGATGACTTCTAGTCAAAAATTGGTATTTAGTAGCATACTGTGAAAACTAGATTCAGTGTTGTTAAAGCAGTACTGCCTGTTACCACATGTGATTGCTCTGTAAAATACCTACCTACCTAGCTACATTCTGCAGTCCTTTTCACACTCTCCTCAAATGCTATCACCCTTGTAGAAGCTTATATAAGTAATGCTGCTCTGAGGGGAATCAGTCATGTTTTCTCTCACAGTGAAAATAGCCATTTCTCCAGGTAAATGATGCTTTGTTGAAAGTATTGAGAAGGAAAAATTAGTTAGCCAACAGCAACTAATGTTGTGTTTGTAAAGACTGGTGGGGCACCAGATGAATTTCTTGTAGAGGCAGTGAAAATTACATAGGGGAGAACAAGGAAGGAGGGACAAGCATCTGTCTATAGAGTGATAAAAAGTATTTTCTTGGGGCTGGGGATGAGACTGGTAGTTGGGTTTTAATAAAGTCTCTGGTAAAAATGTGCTATAGTGGGATCTACAAATTAGGTCAGACCCGTTTTTTCTCTGCTTAAAGCTTTATCAGAAGGAAGCATTTTAATAAGCTTTGTCTCCAGGGTCTCCAATGGCAATAAGCCAAATTTTCCTACATCATTTGTGAGGGAAAAACCAGCATTATTTGTACTTGAAGCAGCACTAGGAATAGAATTTTCCTGCCCTGTCCACTGTTGCTCACCCAGTGCTATCAGCACTGATGGCTTGGGGTTAAAGCACCACATACCTCTGTTCTCACTCTGCAGAGGAATCTTCATGGTGACCAGTGATCAGATGGTGGTCTCAGATAAGTGTTGCTCTTTTCATTTTCAAGAAGAGAGAAGACAGTATGAGTAAGAAGATAGTCCTTTTTGTGCTTTTTCAAACTGCTGTATTTGAGATGTCCCTTAGGCAAAAAGGTAGATTCTGCCTGAGAAGAACTGTTCTCCAGCTCTGTACCTTTTTCTTGATACCTTCAGAGTGAAGGACAGAGTTGAATTTTAACTTGAAATTAACTACTTTCATTTACTTCTGGTACTTTTGCCTAAAGCTAAGGACTGAGCCCTTAGCATTTTTGCTGAAGTTTGCAAGTTGTACATGTCTTGCTGGAGTACAGCTTTTCATTTAACGATCTACATTAAATTTAGGAACCCATCACTTATATTAGAGATTTTTTTGTTTTAAACATTTTCAAATACAGAAGGAAAGGTTTACCATTGGGGAAACAGAGTTTTTCAACTTCTGGTAATTGCTTTGTTTCAGTCAAATCAAATTCTCTTTAAGAATCTCTAAAAGAAACTGCTGGTGGTGAGAGATCAGTCTTGAAGGTTAGATTTTTTTTTTTTAAATCTTCTCATTCTCATGTGCAGGCAGTAGAATAACTAGATTATAATATTCATGTTATTATAACTCTGCAAGGGGAGAAACCCAATTTCAATGACTTGTATTTAAAAAACAGTAAATGTGTTTTACATGTATAATGAGTGCTCATATTTTCCCTCCTTTCAAGTGTGTTCTCTAGCTAATGAAGTCCTTCCTTTGCGTAGGAGATATGGCTGTTCAACAATCTGAGGATGAAGAATCATTTAACAAAATCTCTAATCAGTATCCTGAGATTTATTTTCAACCTGTGATCCTTACAGGTATGAGAGTCATTTCTGTTGTAGGAAATAGAGAATGAGGTTCATTGTATATAAACTTAAAAGAGTTATTTGGCTGATTTTTAGATTATTTATTACCAAATTGGAATATGCTGTACAAATGTTTTTTAGAACCTCCAACAGAGGATCACTTGCTGCAGAATACTTTATGGCCTGAAATTCAGAAGTTGTAAGTTTTATTTTTCCTCTTATTTAAGTTACAAAATTTCCAGAAATCTATTGTAACATATTAATGAAATATGGTCGTGTAATTCTCCCTATTTTACTTCCTGTTTTCACTTGTGTTTACAAATACTTGTAAAATACATAATTTATATGGGTATAAATTAGAAGACATATGTGTATCTTATTACATATATATAAAACATGTGTATGTTATTATATGTATATAAAAATTAGGAAATAATGCAGAAAATGGCATTTAGAACTGATGTTACAATTGTGTGTTACTAGTTCTTTCTCCTTAAAACCTTGCCTATACTGAAGGTCTCTCTGTGTAGGGGGTTTTCTGCTTCTTTCACTTCATGACACAGGTTTGCAGATGTACTTTGTCTTTCTGGTAAAGGCTGAGGCATCAACAGAGGAGCTTCCCCCTAAAGCGTAACAGAGTTGTAAGGTGCAATAGATAGAAGCAGCAGCTCAAATAGGGTGTGTCTGGTGGTCGAGCAACGTGATGAATGTTGAGTAAAATGGTTGCAAACCCATTTTGGGTACTAAATGCTGGCACGGTGGTTGTGGATTACAAAGGCATTGCAGTTATATGGTCATGATAATTGTTTTGTGGTTGCAGGGGTTTAGAATTCTTCAGCTGTGTTTTCTTCCTTTTATGAAATTGGCAACAGTTTGCAGATGAAGGTTGTCATCTGATTTGTTCCCTAAAGATCCCAGTAATATGAGGCTATCATTTCAGAATCTTCCAAGTTTTTGTAATCTTCCAAGTCAAACCTAGACACAATCTTCAAGCTATAGCACAAAGAAATGAGTAATCTCATTTTCTTATGGTTTATTTATCTGACTCTCCTGGAAGAGTGGTCTCAGGCAGGAACAGGAAGAATGTGGGGCCTTTGCCGACGATTATAGTTTCCTTTATACACTACCAGTTTTGTGACTTCATTTGGGGGGCAAGAAATAAAAAGCTTTGGAAAAACACTTTGCAGCTTGCTTTCATTTGTCTGAGGGGGAAGTTCTGTGGGAGCTCATCTTTACCTTCAAATGGGTCATAAATCATCTTTGAATACTTTTCAGCTCTTTCACTGTGTTTGTACTCAAAGGAGGGTTTCCTACGAGGAAAGCAGGTGGATGTTGGACAATATCTGCGCATTTTGTAGTTCTGTGTTAACTGCTTCTCCTGTGCATGCTGTGGCTGCTAATGCACTCACATAAGAAGTTTGATAAGGGATATTTACGTAGTAAAGAGGAGCCAAGGCCAAGATTTTTCTTCATTTGCCTTTGACATTTCACTAAGTCTAGTGAGACATTAATATTTGATACTCTGCTATGGGAATACTGCCTATCTGCCTTTATGTCCTACATTCATTAAAATAATTCCATTTTATGATGGTCTTCAGATGACTTATCTGAGCAATTTTTTCTGTTTTTAGAGACACAGCTAATGATAGAGATTATTTTATGCAAGAGCAACAAGATGTAAAGCACTCACAGACTTTGAGGCTTTTTTTTCTCAGAATAATCTTGAAAGAAGTAGCATGAAACGCATAATGTAGATTTCAAGTTGCCATAGGAGCAGAAAACCAGTGTGAGGCACTGACTTGCTAAAAATAGCTTGTTTGTCATTGACATTTGTGAATTCCCAGCTCTAACCTGACACCCAGTTTTGAAGGATTAGTGTTGGGTTTTGCAAAATGTTTGCTTGAGGAAGTTTTAGTATGAAGAACTTGCTGAATTTTTTACATAATCTAATAACTTTAAAAATATGGTAAGTCTTGTGAGAATATGCTAATCTTTATCACTGTGGAAAATTACTGTAGAGAGTTTATAGGCATCGTGCTGAGATTAAAGCATAAGTGTTGACATAAAAATATGTTTATATGTCTATGTATGTACATTTCATATAATATATTTGGAAGTCTAATAGGTCCTTTTTGACACTAGAAAATTACTGTATTTGTTTGTCTAGACACTTTGAAAGTCCAGTCAGTTTACCTATGCATAAAAAAATGCTATGAAGTGCATAATGTTAAGGCAAAATTGCTTGTGGTTGAAAATATAATTTCATTATTCTTTCATACAGTTACTTCTCTCCATTGTGAACCTTTATTTGGTGGTGTGCTACATAATGAGGAAATCGGATTGTGTGTCTGGGATCAGGGGAAGGGGTGGTACTGGAGCTCCTATACTGGCCAGGCTCATACACTCTTGTAAACAGCATCTCCTATTGCCACTGTCTTAATTCTCTTTACTGGAGGCAGCCCTGGGCTATACAGGCAGCTGGTCTGACCTAAGATAGTCCTGCTCATGTAACTTTGCCATAGACAATATTTTGTATTTTCTGTTAATGTAACAAAAAATGTTACATTTTGGTGCTTTCGTTTAGCAAAAACAAAGTTGCATGTAGAAGCTTGAAGTGTTTCTGTCAAGTGCCCTTCAATGCTACATTTAGGAGATAAAACAAAAACAACTGAGGACTCCTTTCATGAGTTGTTCCACAGGTTATTTTTCCTTCATTGAATTTCAGGAAATTTATACTTTTGATGGAATAAATATTCTTTAGTTTTAGAAAATTGACTTTCAATGGTTTCCACTACAAAACAGTCTCCAGGAATGTGCTTTAAAAATAAGCATTATAATAAAACTTCTGCTTGTGGCAAATTAAGAGCAAGACACACAGTAGTACTTTTATCATTGTAAAATACAATCAAGTTTGCAACTTAATATTCCAATAAAGTGTAACCAGGAGTCTCTCTCCCTGCTAAGTGGTCCAGGCAGTTTCACTTCCTGGAAAGCCAGTGCATTCCCAGTCTTCAGACATGGATGTCAGTCTGTCTATGGGGTATGCCCAGCAATGATGCTTCCGGACCCTGTTCAACAGATACAGACAATAATTTGTCATTTAAACAGGTGGCTGTTTTGGCTCTAAGTGAAATCCCATGAACATCAATCCCATTTAATAAGTTAACACTGCTGACCAAAGGAGTTTGAGAGAACTGCCCACCTCTTCAGAGCTAGGATTCATAGGAGACCCCCATCCCCATCTGGTGTTGAGCTGATATTTGTACACTGTTTATAGACTGCATCTCCAACTCTACTTCCAGTCTATTTTGCGAGTGATTTTAATTTGTGCTAATCTGAGTGGCATTTCTGCTTATTAGTTAAATACCAGTCTGGATATGTGAACTTGAATTTCTGCAGAACTCATGCAAAGACTGGTTAAAGATGTATTTCTGAAGAAGGATAGAAGTTTGGGGCGTTTTACAGAGATGTTTTCCTTTTCCAATATGATTCTTGTCCTTTAGTTCAGTAATCCTTCAGTATTTTACAGAACATGCATCCTTTGGGTATTTCTGATGTATTTCTTCAGTGGTCTTTAAACATGTGGCTTCTGGTTTTTATTGGTAGTGTTAAAATTGCTTTTCAAGAAAATAAAAGATACATTAACTGCTGCTTTAGTTTGTTAATCATTAGTGTAGCTTCTGCAGTGCTGATGCTTTAGGGCTGTGGAATGGGCTGGAGAGGTTTTTCTGTAGTCAGTTTCTAATTCTGAAAGAATTTATGCAGATGTTTAAATAGAATGCTGAACGTTATTAGGAATTATTGGGGATTTAATCCTGAAAATGGCTGTGGTGTGTTAAATATATTGTCACATTTATTTCAGATACGGACATGGATATGAAATATTTTGTGTTGCTTGCAATAATTCAAACACTGTAATTGCTTCAGCATGTAAGGTAAGAAAAGATTGTAGCACCATCTAGTGAAAAGTGCTACTGTATTTCCAGGGCTGACAGTTTGGGCTGAATTCTGTTCTTTCACATAAATGTGAAAGATTTTTTTATAGATGGCAGTTGCCTTGCAAAGGTGGCAGTGAATGCAAGTACGTTATTATTCCTGAATTATGTATGATTCATTTGAAGATACTAGTAAGATAAATTCTAACAACATTTTCTTACTGATATATCATCAGCATTAGTAGAAAGTAGTGAAATACTCTTGAAACTTCCCAGAGGAAAGCTGTGTCTTACTTGATTGCAAGCCTCAAAACAAGTCCCTTAACATCTTAGTATTTTGAAATGTGCGACATATATTTGCTTTCATTAATTCTCCCTTTTACTTTTTTCCATCAATAAAGGCTTCCAAAAAAGAACATGCAGCAATTATTTTGTGGAGCACTGCTTCTTGGAAAAAACTGCAGAATCTGTCTTTTCACAATCTGACTGTTACTCAGCTGGCATTTTCTCCTGATGATAGATTTTTACTAGCAGTTTCTAGAGACAGGAATTGGTCACTGTGGAGGAAAGAAGACTCTTCAGAGTCAGGTAAGATGCGAAATGGATATACACATTTGAGGACTTTGCAGTTTGTTCAATATTTTTGGCTGAAAAACACTTGAAAGAGCATTGGAAGATATTTTAATGGACATTTGTCTTACAACTTTGAAGAATTAATCATGGACTCCTATGTCTTTAAGAAATGCAGTTAATAATGTCTGGAAATCTAGAAATGAAATTAAAATGCAGAGAAGAATGTAATTAGGCTTTAAATGCTGTTTAATTGATGGATGTAATGAAGTCTGCTATGCATCCTACTGCCTTCTGCATGTGAATGTGTGTTTGACTTACTGAAATCAAGCATAGAAGCTGGAGTGTGATGCTTTAACTTCAATTGGCATTCTGTCAAGGAACCCTTCATTGCGTCTTCTGTGCAGGCATAGCTGGGAGGTTCATTGCTACACCCATATCCTGCCTAGAGCTGCCCTGTCCCTGCTTTCGGAATGTGACACTTTAAGACTCTTGACAGGATTAATCTCTGTCTTTGGTGTGGCTTTCTGATAATCCTGCACAATTGATTAATTTGACTAGGACTGGCTCTGTCTGGAAAAAGAGCTGATAGTAAGGATTTGGTTGACTTTCTCATTAAGACTTTGAGCCTTGCAAAATCATGAGGAGATTGCTATTGAACACTTTAATGGAATCCTAGAACAGATGCTTGTGCTGAAAGCCATTATCATTGCACTGTTGGCTTAATAGCATATAAACACTGCTGGGCTCTATAGAATGTTCCTAGAGACTTGGCAGTGAGTTTTGGCCCCTTCAGACAGTGTCCAGTTGTATCCTGGCTTGAATTTCTGTCCTATTCAGACTTCTATTCTAAAGCCTGGCATATTGTTCCCAGTAGTTACACAGTGTTTCAGAATAAGGATCATGAATACTCATAGCAAGTAGAGGAAATCCTCTTTTCTTCTGTTCATCAATAACCCTTCTGTCTACAAATAACATCATTATCAGTGTAAAGCAAAACTGCTGGTATTGGCATCCCAAGAAGTGGTTATTCAAAGTCTATGCTCCAAAGTGACAACCTTTTCTACTTATGAAAAGCATTCCCATTTACTGATCTGCTGATCAGATTTAGTGCCTGGTTGTGTACATTTTGAAATGGCAGCCTCTCTCTTTGGGAACATATTAATCTTTACAATTAGACTGTTATGATTTGAGCTCTTGGGTAAATAGGAAACACAGTAAAATTACCGGGGATATGTGAACACATGGTAATTGTTGCACTATTCAAAAACTTCTGAAGTCAGTGTTCTTGTGAAAAACTTGATAGAAATAACCTGAAGGTGTTATACTTGGACTTAAATTCTTCTGAAACATAAGACTGATTCAGTCTTGAACCAGTGCTGGTTATCACTCTAATAAGTATTGGTAAAAGATATTTATGTGGTCCTAAGTATTCCCAGTGGCTTTAAAGAGGAGTGGAATAATGCCCAGTGAATGAATGCTGTTCTTACATAGAGTTAAGTAAGAATAACAATTACTTTACATATTTAAGTAGTTGAAACAATAGTTTTCCTCTATATGTTTTATTCCAGGACCAGTGTTCACTTGCTGCGCATACACAGACAAAAATACAGCTGTTCACAGTCGAATCATTTGGTCTTGTGACTGGACACCAGATAGCAAGTATTTTATTACTGGTAGTCGGGACAAAAAGGTAATTAATATTAAAGGAATTTAGAAAGCCCAGAATTATTTTTAATGTATTTTAGATTAGCAAATTCTTTGTTCTAGTGAGCCTATATTCTATAAATACACAAACATCTTACTGTGTGTATTAGGACACAATATCAGTGATAGTTTTATAAGCTAAATAAAATGCTTGAATATGTATATACAAGACTGTGGGCTGCCAGTTGGACTTTCTCCCTTCTTTTTTCATGCAGTAAGACAAGCATATGTCACATAATTCTAAGGGTCTCAAGTTTTTCTTTAACTTTCATAACAGAATCTGTTTTTGTTGTCAGTAACTTTAATGATATCAGACAGACTGTCTACAAAGACAAATCTTTGTAGATAGAGCTTTTTTACTGTTTTCAGTGTCATCTGTTTTGTTCTGTGCCCTAGAATTCCTTTAAGTTATTCCTTAAGTTTTGTAAGTGCATCTACAAAAAGTTTAAAGTGAGAATTCCTAGATGGCTCTGGTTTTTTACAGGTCATTATCTGGGGCCAATGTGATTTATCTGTGACTACTGAAGGCAATATGCTGGATTCAATCAAGCCTTGTTCAACAGTACTGGATGCCAGAGATTCTGTAACTGCTGTTAGTATCAGCCGTGTGCTTACTCTTGATGGAAGGTATTGCTGGTTTTCTGTAATGTCATTTTGGTTTTAATTTGAAATTAGGATTTTTCATAGTCAACTAATTTTCTGTGGCTAAACAGCTCCCAAAATCTACCTGTCATTATTTCAACCATTCTTGAACTGAATTTTTTTCTTTCCTAGTCACTTTTTCAGGTGTATGAGGACTTCTCCATAAAGTGTAAGAAGTAAACAACCAAGCAGGAGTGGGGAGGGAGAAGAGGCATGAACACACCTGAAACATATTAATTCTTCCAACACTATTGACTAATCTGATGTGATCATAACTTTCTTATTTTTTTCTAACCAAATGTATTTTACAGGTTTCTGCTTTGCTTGTTTTTTTATGAAGCAGCCTTGCTTAAATTGTGATGTATTAAAACTGGCCTCACTGAGCTGCCTACTGTAATTTTTTTCAGAACTAATGCAGTTATTCTCTTGTTAGATATATTGTTGCAGTAGGCTTAGAGAATGGGAAGATTAGCTTGTACACATGGAAGCAAAGTGGGCAAGAACCGGCACTGGCTGATTGGACCACATGTGTTGAGGTAGCTAACAGGTATGTCTTTTGAACTAAGGTACGAGCAATGAAATACTGTTATTGAGACCAATAGTGCTGGAGTTCTGTTCTTATAGTATAAAATTATATGAAACTGGTTTATTTGTATACCCAAAATCGTTATTCTTTTAGGAAAAGTTTGATCCCTCAGTCTAAAAATTACTTTAAGCAGAAAAAAATATTGATTATTTACATGTATTAAAAAAAAACTCCCAACAAACCTGAACAAAAGACTAGAGGGGGGTTAACCCCAAAATACTTCATGCTATGCAGATGCTTTGCAAAGTATTACTGTTTGTTGGTCCTACTTAAAAAAAAAATCATAAGAAGTCATAAAATAAGATGATAGAAAACACTGAAGAGACGGGAGGAGGAATCAGTGTCTATGTACATCAGCAAAGTATTTTGGAGTGGATGACAGCAAGCTTTCAAGAGCAACTTCTACCAGAAACCAAGGGAATGACAAGGTAAATGTGATGCTGCTGCTAGAGAGTCTGTAGAGAGCCTTTGAATGTTTCACTTGAAGCACTCTCCTAGTTTCTTCTATCACATACTGGCCTTGATAGTAACAGAAATGAAAATTGATGATGACTTTGGCCTGTGTGTGCATGAAGTGAATTGGAAGAGACACCAGATAACAGGAAATTGTAGGCTAAAAGCCAGAAATCTGTCATATCTCAGTAACTGAGATGCTAGACCTGCAGCTTAATGTGGGAAAACTGGAAATCAATAGCTGTTTGAATTATTGATGAGTGAGAGGATAAAATGTCATTAGTGTTAATGGCCCTACTTATTTTAAGAACTTAATACCTGCTGGTTGTCACAAATCAGTTTTTCCTCAGTTGGTAGTGTTAACTGAAGAGTACTAATTATATGAATGTTGATGTTTACACTCACATGCCCAGCTGTGTTTGACATTTTGCAGTTACATATGGATTTCTTTTTGTTGCAGCCAAAGTCATGCTCTTGCTGTGAAACGTTTGTGTTGGAGACATCATGCAGGCAGAGCCGGACATAATGATCAGAACAGCAGCGAGTGGTTGCAGCTTGCAAGTTGTGGAGCTGATCACTGTGTTAAAGTATTCAATGTCAACAGATTTGCTCTTTAGCAAAGACAGCAGCCTGTCTGTGCTAAACAGATTCACAACATTTTATTTCAAATTTTAGCCATTTTGATTACTGAATTTTCTGTTTTCTGCCGTGGAAAGTGAAACATATGACATGTAACTTATTAAAGCAACTTTGGTGGAAGTTTGAGATGTCAAATATTTTTATAATCCTGCAGTTCCAAGAATATGAGGTATTTTTATATGTTTTGGTTGGTGAATATCCTCAAAATGAGGCATGCAAGTTGGGTAGGGCATGGGAGAAGGGTAATGAGACACCTTTAATCACTGTGACTCTGCGGGTAGGTGGGAAGCTGCCAACACTTGGGTTCGTATGTCCTTGGGGTTCCAAGTGGAGTACTGAATTTATTTTTTAAACTTCTATTCCTATCAAACTTTGACTGTCAGTTGGCCTGCTAGTGCTGACATTGGGTGTTTAAGCATGTGCAGTCAAACAGAGATTAGAATTAAATATACAGCTTTCTCTGATTACCTTCTGAATGTGTATTACAGCCTTGGTCCGAGTCTCAGCCCACCTGACTTTAGAGCGAGTAGTTGTGTTTGTATGCTTGGATGGGGCTGTGTGTTGGGTTTTATTTCTTTATTCTGCTGTGCAGAGTGCTGAGCTTATGGCTTCTTGGTCACATGGTGCTTAAAGCCAAATTCACAGACCACTTAAATCTTCTGGTGTTTCCCCTGTGTACCAGTGAGCTCTCTGTGAAGAAAGTGCTATTGAAGAGCCACCTCTTAATCTCTTGAAAGGCTGTCCTCTACAGTTTGGACTGGAAAAGCTCTTACAGATACCACTAGGCAGGAGCTAAAAGGAGGCAGCCTGCACTGCCTTTGGACTCTTCCTGACTTTTGTGGGCTCCATATCTGTTCTGGTGAAAACAGATTAGCTTAGTTGTCTAATAGTGTTGTAATTTAAGCAGAATGTTACTAAGACAGTGAGTACTTCAGAAAGAAGCTTTTACCTTGGCAAGTCTGATTCCAAAGTCTAACTTAGAAGTTAGTTAAACTTTGAGAATGAAATTACTGTTATTCCAGAAGTGCTTGCTATCGGGAACTGGTAGTGCAGAGGTAATTGGAATTGTATTGAACTTTTTATTGTGTTGCATCTTCAGATTAAGAGTGCAGTCTTTCAGAGTGGGCCATGCTCTTTTTAGAATAATTATAGTTTGTATTTTGAAGAATTTTGTATTTTAGCTTTTCATTTTCGGTTCTGTTTTTCAACAATAAAAAATCATTCTTTAAAATGGAGACCGATGAATACAAAATGGCTTGTTAATAAAGGTGATTTGCTACATATTACTTGTAGTACCCAGCGTTTTCCTTGCACGTGTGCTTTAAGCATTTAAGCATAGTGTGTTTTACTTGTCCAGGAATTTTTAAGCAGCTGTGTCCTGGCAAGCCAAAGGCGTAACTTGTCGCTCATCAGGTTTCAGAAAGCCAGAAGTGGAACTTCATTCTATGTCACAATTATAATTTGGTATCTTACCTACAATTAGATGATAATACTGGATAATTCTTTCCAATACTAGTATGTCTTGCCCTATGGCTATTCTTGTGTATAGGGGAAAGTGAAACATCATATTAGTTGTCCCTTTCTTTTATTTTGTGAAATGCTGTCATTAAACAAGCATCAGCTGTTAGATGCTTTAGTAATCCATTCCATTACCCCTGGGACTTTTGTGACTCGACAGCATTGAAGAATATACCTCATTGTTCCAACTTTAAATACATCAGATTGGTCTGTTGGTCTCCCAAGTCTAAATGTTTATAGTAGACACTTTTAATTTTCCATTAAGTTGGAGGTTGTCAAGAGACACCTTGACACATTATTAATATTTTGTATCTGATACTATCTTTGCTCACACATATCACTTTGCTAAGCATTTAGTGGGCATGACCTTTACATACACCTTTACCTTCTCAGTAAATCCACTAAAGTATTTTCAAATCAGCATGTAAAAAATACTAAGAAGTGAGATGCTGGTCATGTATGTGGTGCTCAAATTCTCTTCTTGTGGTACAGTGCCATTGAAAATAGAGTTGAGAAAGTGGATGGGATAAAGAAATATTGCAAAGAATATTCTAATACCTTCTGATGTATTTGTGGTAAAGCCATGCCATGAGTATTTGAGATGCACATTATCAAAAGTATTTTACTGGATTTTTGCTTATTCTGAGGAGACTTTGTGCCCAAGGATATGAACAAATTGTTTTATGTAGTCAGACTTAAAGGAGGAGGATTGTCTTGTCTTACAGTAGAGGGATCTGTGGAAAAAGCAAGCAAGAAATGGCATGGCTCTTGTTATTTGTATACTGAGATCTATAACCAAAATCAAATGGTTATTGAGATTATCCAAATCAATGTCAAGTCTTTCAGTCCAGGATGTAGCCATCCTCAAGTCTGTGTTGGACTAAAAAGGCATGCGAATGCTGACCTTAGAAGTGAGGATGCTGTGGTGTCCTCTGGATCAGGAGGACAAAATCAGATGTTTGTGTAAACTTAGGAAGATGAGAGATGCTGACATTCAGCCCTATGAACTCGTGCTTGGGCTCCACATGGCAGGCTCTCTATACGCTGCTACTATTGATTGTGTTAATTTTTTCAGTTAAGAAATGGGAAAGAAGGAGCAGATTGTGTCATGCTAATCCTTAAAAAAAAAGTATATTCTTCTGCTGTTGTCTCTCTTGTTGACTGGGACTTCAGAAGTAAATGGAAGCTGTTGAAAATTTCAAGGAAGTCAATCATTGAACTCTCAGCTATTGAAAACATCACTTTGGTAACTCTGAGTAATCTCTATTTTCCAAAATATTTAATGGGAAGAAATGAGAATGCTCTAAGGCTCACTGCCAATTGCAGCTAATGCAGAGAGGAGGGAAGAGGAGGAAGCAGCTGTGTCCTCATTTAGACTCGAATCTCACTTTAAAGAACTGGCTGTTGCAAATAAGGAAACTTTAAAATGGCTGTTGCAAATAAGGAAACTTTAAAATAAGTGAAATGGGAAGCAAAAATATTACTTGCTCTGTTTTAAGGAGCATCTGGAGCTGTACAAAAGATGAGACAAAATCACTGACAGGACAAAAATCAGAATTTGCCTTTAGTGCATTAGGAAGCTGGTGGAGGTGGGAGTTGTTAAACACAATTTAACAGAGCTCTACTACTGCTATTTTACCAGCAGTACCAGTATCAGGATTTACAGTGGTAGTTTTGGGGTGGCAAGGCAGTGTGTTTGCCCCATGACTTTCCCAGCTCTTGACCCTCCAACCATTCCTATTTTTGCCCTGTGTACTGGCATATCCTCCAAGGGTTGTGGGACAGCCCTTCAGACGCTTTTCTTCCCCAGCCAAAGGCTGCCCTTTTGCCCAGACCAACCACCCAATTTCCCATATCATGCTTCTGCCTTTGCTGGTAGAGAGCCTGAGGGGCTGTGGGCTCCCTTTGCCAGCCCTTTTTGCTCTCGCTCAAGCACGGCTCCTGCTCTCACCTCGTGTAACCATCTCTAGTGATGATTACTTGAGCAGCTTGGCTTCAATGGCATACTCAGACTTTGCTAGCATTATCATTTTATTTTCTACAGTAACTTATCTATGTTGTCATTCAATAATAAAACTAGAAATGGTTCCTCACTGTTTCTGGAGGGAATTTAGGGTAGACCATGTAACAAAGCCCCATGCTGTATGGGGTTAGCTCAGGTACCCTGGGGTAGCTATGCCAACCAGATGTGCCCTGGACTTAAAGTCCTCTAAGAAAGCTGCTCCATGTAATTGGTGTTTGCAGGATTCAGCCAACATTACTGCTGCACAGGTGAGAGCAGGTGTTATGCCTGAGATAGTCACCATGTTATGGCAGTGTCACCCTTCCACAGACTGCAGCAGATCCCAACTCAAATAACAAGGAATGCAGCAAACAGATCTTCTACAGCAGAGGAGCTATTCCCCTTGAATCAAGAGCTCATGAAAACACCAATCTTGTTGTCTTGCCTTGTTTTCTTTTTTCTAAGCCTTTTCTTTCTTTACTCACCCACTCTTCTAAAGAGATGTTTTGCCTTCTTAGTCTCTTCTCCATTCTTGCTGGCCGCTAAATCCTCATTTAATCAAACCTTATTGTCTCAACAGCCTCATCTCTCTTCTATTGTTCTTGAAAGATAATCCTGTGCTTTCTAATAGATGATCCTAAGAGAATTCTTATGTATCAAGTATAACATCCTCTTGATATTTTCTGTTCTGCCTTCCATGTCTCTGATTCTTTGCTATGTTTTGGGCTTTTGGTATTTACACAGCCTGTCCAGCCTCATTACCTCCTTTCTCCCTGACAGTAAATTAGTGGCATACGTGTGAGCAGCATGCTATCCCTCCCTTGCTGAAGTGTAAGTTGTCTACCTGCCAGCGGGGGGAACTTTTCTCCTCTACAAAATTGAATTGACTGCAATCCCCCCAAGGGAAGCTTTCCAAGTGCTTTTCAAGATGAAACAATCGTTATGTTTGTCTTTCAATTTCATAATCTTGGAGAGTCTCCTTCCTACAAGTTATCATATAAGGATGTACTTCAGAGAGAATCTCAGTACTCCACAGATGCACTTTTTAGAGCATATGAGCTTTCTGCTGTTTAAGTCCTTTGCTCTGACATGGCAGGCAGTCCTATATTCAACTCTCTGGATGCTACTGGTTTTCATCACTGTCCACAGAGAGCACTGAGCTGTGCCATGCATTCCTCTGCAGAAGAGGTTCGGCCAGGGAGATTGAAATAGCTGCAGTGTGGGGAAGTGTCTGAGATGCCTGTAAGTTGCTCTGTGTAGGTCTTTAGGATGGGTCTGACCTACACAGGTCCTGAAGGTGCAATGTAGAAGCCTACTATTGATGCTTTGGTGAAAGGTGCTTCTTTGGTGTGCACATGCAGTCTCTTTATATCATAATATTGTTACGCCTTCAGTAACAGTTCCAGTTCACTAAACCCAATTGGATTAGTTGACCTGGGAGCCCCTTTACAGCTGGTGAGCATTGATTCAGGCTGGTAGACCACCTCTGTAGTTACACATATATGAAATGTAGTCTGTTAAAGCTAATAAAAAGCTATAAATATTGGTTTTGCTTAGCTACTACTAGACAAAGACCTGCTTCAACTTTTTCTACCCATTGAGAAGAAATATGGTGTGTTTTATCATGTAAAAAGTACTGTCATATCTCAGAACAGGAGTCATTCATGTCTGTGATATGAAATTCTGCAATTCCTATTAATTGATCAAAAGTGCATTTCTATAGGTTAGTAGTACTGAAAATTCTTAGCTCAGAGCCGAAATAAAACCAGATTGTGTTTGTTTCACAGAGGAATAGAATCATGGGATTATTAAAATTGGAAGGGAGCTCAGGAAATCTCTAGTCCAAGCTTCTGCTCCAGGCAGAGTCAAGTATAAAATCACACCAGGCTGCTCAGAGCTTCTTCCAATCTGGTCTTGAAAATCTCAAAGGATGGAAACTGCACAGTTGGTCTGACCAACCTGTTTGACTGCTGTCTTCATGGTGAAAACTTCTCTTCTTCTCTCAGTTCTGAACCTCTCTTGTTTCAGTTTATGCCTTCTCTTGCCTTCCTTCAGCTCACCACTGTGAAGAGGTGGGCTCCGTCATCCTCATAGTCTGCTCTTAAGTATCAGAAGGCTGCTACCAGGTGCCTGCTAAGCCCCCTCTTCTCCACGCTGAACCAGCCCTATTCCTCTGTCTCCCCCCACAGGGCAACTGCTCCAGCTCCCTCCACCTTAGTATCCCTCTGCTGCTCTTGCTCCTGTATTGGGAAACCCCAAAATGGACAAGTGCCCCTGGTCTTGTTACAATAGACCATGTGTCTAAAGTCTGTTGTACAGTTTCCTTGCCTATGAAGTCCAAATCTACAACTTTCTCTTCTTAAACTTGTCATGTCCCTTTCCTGCATTATTTCTTTGCATGTACTTGACTGTGTGTGGTGGTGATGCAATCCCAAGAGCTGCAGATTTTAATGTGTGTCTGCAGAGCTGGGGCCTTGCCTTTACCCACTGTGCAGCATACTCCAGCATCTCCACCAAATGTGAACTCAGACATTGCTCTGACCACATGGCAACACAGCTTCTGGGAACAAAAGAGCCCCCATCACACTAGTTGAGTGTCCTTAGCGCTGTATTTCTACCAGTGGCAAGGTGGGAAGGGCAGAAGAAAGATGAGATGGTTTGTCTCTGGCTGGAAGCTCTGCTCATCTCCTGCTCCATCTGAGCATGGGGTGCCTGCCTGTAGGGAGCAAGGCACCCAGCCAAGGAGGTGTCCAGAGCCCACAGCAGAGCTGCAACCCGTATTAACTGTTTCCTGTGACCTGGGGTGGCTGGTGCAGCCATTTATTTAGATAATTGAGAGCTCACTACACTACACATAGGAGCTGTCATATTGATTGTAAACCCAGACAGTCCCTCACCCCTATAAATTCTATATTAAAAAAATTACTTACTGTCTGTCTCAGAACAGAAAAAATTGAAGCTATTTTTAATGCCTGTCCTGTGGTCATTTCACTGAAAAATCAGAGTTCATTGCTTCCACATGCCAAGGACCACCAGGTGGCAATATAAGAAAAAGGATAAGTGTGAATTTCCAGCACTTGTCATGTTTACCCCAAAAAATAAAATAAATGAGAAATATATTAAAACATAGGTATTTGGTCTCCTCTGAGATGTTTCAGTGATAAGCATTTCTCATGAAACACTGATTGTGAAAGCATTCTTTCTTCTATTTTTGTCCTACAGTCAGGAAATTGTGTAAACTTCAGAAAACGATGAACATCTCCTAATCACACAGGGCCTTATTGTCTGCTATAGACATTCTCCCTCACCCCAACACTTCAATCTGAAGAAGTTATAAAAACATGTTAATTTTCTTGCTTTACGTTGTTGAAGTGTACAATGGGGATTCATTTCCCATGTGTGTTTTGTTGTCTGTATTTTGTATTCTGAAAGCTGTCTAACCATGTGGATGCCCTGGGAAGGGTTTAAGCTAATGAAGTCTCAAGCACCTCCTGAAGGCAGCTGAGGATAGATTAGTGGGTAGATTTAGATGAAATATTAGGGAGAAATTCTTTACTGTGAGGGTGGTGAGGCACTGGAACAGATTGTCGATAGAAGTTGTGCATGACCCATCCCTGGAAGTGTTCAAGGCCAGGGCTTAGAGGAGTGTGGCCTAATGGGAGGTGTCCCTGCCCATGGCAGAGGGCTTGGAACTCAATGATCATTAAGATCCCTTCCAAGCCAAACCGTTCCATGATTCTTTAATTTGTAAGTAAAATAAAGAGTGACCATATTGGATCATATGATGAAACTCTCACAGACTCCAGTGACTTACATTTCAGGAACATCTTCAACCGGATGAAGAGCCCTAGTGCCTATTGGCTATTGATGAATTTCCTTTTCCTTCCATGGATTTGTCCAATTGCTTTTTGAATCTATGCAAACCCGTAATTCCTTTAGTGATTAGTGAGAAAACCTCAGGGAAATTAGAGGGAAATCCTCAGTCTGTGTCTATAAGAAGATGCATCTCTTGTTTATTTTGAACATTTAATGCCTCCTTGTTATTATATTAGAAAAGGATTAGTTATTTTTCACTGTCTCCTTGTAATTCCTGATTTTATAGACCTCTAGCCTATTCCCCACCCATAGATTTCTTTTCCAGTCTGAAAAGACTGATTCTAGTCAAGTGTCCCTTTTATGGCAGCTGTACTCTTCCTTTCACTGAACTTACTGCCTCTTCCTCAGCACTACAATATTTCTACCAATAAAGAAGTATTTATTACTAGTTTTCACCTTTTTATTTAATCATGTTTGTCTTGAAGTCAACAAAACTGTTAATACTGGCAAATAATTTTCTCTTTTGTTTTGAAACAAGTCAAAATTTTCTTATTTGAAGCATTTAAGGCTTATGATGCTGTCTTTTGGCTATTTGTGACAGAGAGTAGTATTATGTCTTTGGACTGTTTTGTTCTTGCATTGTTTAAGTCACAAATTGATTTTTCTACTATCATTCTGCTCTGCAGTGACAAGTTGCAGAGGCCTCAGAATCACAGCACGGTGTGGAACGATTAGCACTTGCTGCTAAAGGATAAACTTAATGCTAAAATAACAGGAGCTGCAACCCAAGACTGAAGGTACTGGCAGCATATGTTTGGGACGTCTGTGCAGCAGCTGATATTATGCCTCCTGCGTCTTTGCAGCTCCATCAAAGAATCAGTCAATCATGGTGGTGAGAATTTCTTTTATTGCCTCAGTAAAAATAGTGGAGGCTGGTGAGTGACTTTACAGCCACATCAGGAGAGGGGTTTTCACACTGTGTGGAAGGCCTCCCAACAGACATGGCAGATGCCAGAAACCTTTTCCAGTTGACCTTGCCAACAAAATTAGCAGAGACGGAAAGGTCTCTGTAGGATTTTACAGATTTAAAAACAAACAAATCATTGATCTTTTAAGTAAAGAGGGAAGTGCAGTTGCTGTTCAGCTTGTCTTTTCGCATAACATAGGAGGGAATTATTGTATCCTGTTGAGTTACCGAGCAGTGCATGGACTTGTGGTTAACCAGGTCATCCAGGGAGATCTTTAAAAAAGCAAAAGAAGTTGGAAACATCTCCTTACTCCACAGCTCACTCACTATAATGTGAAGCTAAAACTGACTCACTGTAATATGAAGCTAAAAGAGGTTCTCCAAAAGCAAAGAAGGGCTTGTAAGGTTGTGCAATTGGTCTTAGAGTCCTATTCTGTTATGGTGGTGATGGCATTGACTGGTCGTCTGTAAGCCAGCAAAATGTGGTCTATTAACCAATAAGAGAAGTCATGTGAAAAAGTAGTACCCGCTTTTCTCCATATATGTTGAGGAAGCAGATGAAAATTTGGGTTCAATATGCCTCTAAGAGGAAACAAACGTTAGAAAAATGTTGCCCACACTTCCCCCTATCCCCTTGTCCTCTGATGGCTGTTTGATTGAGGGTGAGAACTGGTGCCGCAGACACAGCAAAGAGCCAGCCCAAAGCAGGCAAAAATGCCTGATTTCAGCCCGAGCACAGCTTCAGCATGACATAACTGCAACAAACGAAGACACTGCAGAGTTTTGAGATTTGCCCAGTTCAGTGTTTGCAAAACCCCTGCCCCTCCTGGTAGCAGACTGTACTCTGCCGTGGTGATGACGATGATGTCTGCGTGGAGCCTGTTCTGCACCTTGTGCTTCTGCGTAGGTGTGGGAGAAAGGTGAACATATGCTTTTGAAGAAGTTGTCGTATCCCTGTTTCCTTCTAAAGGTGCCATATGTCCTCTGAGTCACCAGGACATAGTTTACCCTGTGATAGGAGTGGCTTCTGACAGCACTGCTGGTGCAGTAGGCTCTGAGGTCAATATAGAGGTCAATGTGCTTTTGAGATTCATATTCTACACCATCCCTTCAGCTAGCAGTGGTGATGAGCCTAGTCTTCCTACAGCTGGGCTGCAGGGGCTTGGGGTCATTCTTCTTTGGGGTCTTTTTCTTATAGACATCTTCCCACCTTGTGCTGCAGCCTGGTGGAAGCCCTTTTTTAGGCATGTACAGTATCTTGTCAACACGGTGACATCTGAAGCTGGCCAGTTATGACTTTGGCTGTGATGCCGTTCCCATGTTCAAGTCTTGAAGCTGTTTGCCATGTCTCATGGTAGTGTGTCAGCAGACAACCAATTCACCTCAGCTTCTGAAAGCACACTGTGTCCCAGGCAGACATTCTCTTTTTTGTCATCAGCTCTTGGCTAATATAAACAATATTCACTTCCCAAGTGGCACAGATATGCAAATGAACCTTTCATAGGATAATGGCCATATGAAGCTTTGCTAGCAGGCATTCACGACATGTGGAGGCATGTTGGTGCCAGATGCTTGCAGGGTTTTGGCTGTGCTATTCTCTTTTCCAGTAGGATAATCAGTACCAGGCTATTTTGGGAGATCCACTGCAGGCCCAGATCAATGATTGGAGCTTCTTTAACAGCTTTAGGCAAAAGCACTCCCCAGGTTGCTGCAGGATTAGCTGGACCCTACACAGTCATTCTGCTTCCTAAAGCCCTTGGATTGTCTAGCTGCTGTGGAGTCTTTTACAAACACCAAACCAATGTCATGTTGCAACATCTCTGGGATGTGACAGTTTTTCATGACACAAACAGAACAGTGCATCATTCTTAGTGAAACCTTCTGGGGAATCATGTTGTGATGGGATGAACAAAGCTGTAAAAAAATCATCAGATTCTTCTGTCTTTTCAAACTAGGATAAAAACTTTTAACACTGTATACAGTCTTCTATAATGATGTAAAAACCACTCATACCAGTATACATGGAACAGTATAATTTTTGCTTCTTTGTTTGTCAGGTTGAAAGACTGCCTGATATATTGAGGTCTATTGCTCTATCAGATAGAGGATAACATTGGTCTGCTTTCCTTTTTTCTTCTTTTAGGATTAAAAATAGCTGAATTCAGTTATAGCTTGGCCAGCAGCAGCTGTAAAATTGAGATGGGTCAGGAGCTGGTGACCCAGCCAAACTCATAGCCTTTGCTTGCATTTATGTCACTTCAGAAAATGACAAGCTCTCAGCCTAACCATGGAAACCCAGCACTTCCACTGTGAGGCAGTAGCCATGACAAGACAAGATAGCTCATCGCTTTGGGAGACCAGAAGCTGGAACTAAATTCAAATGTCCCCTGCACAGATGATCTTCTCCTAATGCCCAGTATTATGTTTTGGGAGGGAGAAAGCAGTTGCAATTTTAATACACTGTGGTCCATATGGACTTTTTTGGAGTGAGGACACCTCCCAAGACATCTGTGACTTACAGGAAGTTTGTTGTCAGGAGGTCAAGCACAGCCCTTCTCATCAACTGTCTTACTATTTGAGCAGCTGCAAACAACTTGTCCTGGGTTCCACCTTGGCATCCTGCTCTGAGCAAAATGGAATTACAAGAGGCAGCTGGGACAGTGGGAGAGCCAAAATGTGTTGTTGATGGCACAGTGGTTTTCAGCATCCAAAGCTATCTGGAGCTTGGGACTCTTTCATTCTGCTCACCGCAGAGATAATGCTGGCAGGCTAAGGCTGTCAAATTTTTTTCCTGTATAAAGAGATCTGTGCTATATCACCCTCTCACTGAGAAGGTTCGTGTCCTAACCCCTCTGCCCATGGAGCTGGAGAACCAGTGCTTTGCCTGTTTGTGTTGGATTGTTAGGGGCAAAGAAGAGCCCTGAGTGGTGTCTCCCCTTCCTGATTCCCCTATGTGTCCTGCCATTGGGCAGCCAGCCTGCTACTGCTTATCCCATGGTGGGGTCCTTCACAAATGCTTGGCTAATAGCAGCTTTTTGTGATTACTGTTACACTTTTGTGCTTCACAGCGTTGCTTTTCACTAGATCATGTTTGCTCTGTAGACATCTATTTTAAATAAACCAGAGTTGATGGTAAGTGAATAGAACATTTGAAGGGCCTTTACTTGCATTTCTGACAATGCATGTAATTATTTCAGCACCGGCATGACTGTTTTGTTTGCCAAATGCTGATCTGATTTACCACTATACTAGCTTGAAAAGTGGTATAGCTAATGACAGTCAGCTCCAACATCTTTTCCTGATTGCCTATTATTGTCCTGAACCAGTTTAATTTTCTATTTTCCTTGTTAAAAATGTAGAAGGGAAAGAAGAGATTGTTTTAGTCCTCAATATTGGACTGTTGAGAATAGCCAGAATTTAATCTGCCATCAGAAAGGCAGAACTACAGCCTTGCCTTTTCAGTAGTGACTCACTACATAAATTAAGCAGGATGGTCCCCAAGGCTTATACTTCTCATGCACTCTGCATCATGTTAGAAACATTAAAATATTAACAAACTTTGATCCCAGGGCAGCTCAATGCTCACTCAGCTCTGTTTTCAAGCTAGAATGCACTCCTTCTTTGAAGTCTGTAGTAAACTTCAGAAAACTTAGCCTGAAAGCCAGAGCATCATCATTCAGAAGCACCTAAACTCCCTCTTCAATTATTCAAAAGCCACTCTGAGAGACTCTTTGTAGTCATGTTACAGATGTTTGTTGGTATTATTATATTTTTCATTAAATGGCACACCTCTCTGGCCCTCACCAGTCTTTGTGAACAAGATCATTACCACGTCTACAGAGCAATCTCATCACTTCATTCTCCCTAACATCTTGAAACTATCAACCTCCTCCTTGTGTTTATGTCACAAGGGTGAGACCTTAAATATCTTAAAGTTATGACTAGGTAGCTAGTGCTCCTCACTCAGAAAAACCATGGAGATCGAGTTTCAAGAAGCAAAAGAGAAGAGACTGTTGAAGGAATATAAGTTTTTCTTTCCCTGATTTTTTCAAGAAGAGCATTAGGTACTGGCCAGCTAGCAAAATCTTGCTCTTTTCTCACATGCACTCCTCCCTTATAATCATTCATCCAGGGACCTCAGTGGTGGCTGCAGTGAAGAAGTGTCTGTGTGAAGAAGACAAATTAAATCACTGACAGCTCTGCCTCCTCCACTGAACTGCCAATTCAGCGTTGATGGTGTTCACAGGCTCCTGCAGCTTTGTTGTGCAAGGCTGTCATCCCAGCCAGATCTAGCGGGCCCAGGGAAAACTGGATGCTTGCAATAGCAGTCCTAGTGTTCCTATTACCTGACAAGTGGGTAGTGCTAGAAAGCAAAGGGAGGGGTACTGGCCTGTGTTCCATTATTTTTTTCTAATTTTCCCCTTCTCATCCCCCAACTCAAGGCTGATTGAGCTGTGCCTAAAGAAGTTCAAAGTATTTCTGAAACTTACTTTGTTTTGAAAAGGTCTTCTGAAAATTTTCTGCTAGTTAAGGCCGTGTGAAATCACACATCAGAAAGTACTCCAGTGCTGCAAAACGACATGCCCATCATCTCTACATTTCTCTCAGTAAATGTCTTCCAGCATTTCTCCTTTAAACTTCAGCAACGCCTTCACCCAGTTTTAATTGTTGCTTCTCTTTGATCTTTGCACAGCAAGTATTTTGCAGTCGGCTTCACCAGAAGTAGCTGAAGTATCTCCTAAGGGTGATGGAGAAGGGGGAATAAGTGCACATCAGGGACAGGCACTTTTAGGAGGAAATAGCTCCTGCTGGCGTTTGGGTGTCCTTGAGTGACCAGTAGCTCTGGACTTTGACTCCCTCCTGAGAGGCAGCTATTTTCACTCACTGGTGTGAGTTTCCAGATCATGAGGCAGACATTAAGAAGCCCTTCTCACTATGGACTCACTGTGAACTGAATGAAAATTAAACAATAATCAAAATAGGCAATTATGAGTTTTTTGTTGTTGTTGACAGTAAGGTTATTAGTAAGTAGCTTTGGTGACCCTGAGCTTGAGAGCTGCTGAAGCTGGCAAGATAATTAAAGAGGGAAGGAGATGTAGAGGATAACACATGCAGACCTCTGGTAGGCTGAATTAAATACATATCACAACTTTGCTTTATTTATCTTTTTTTCCATCACAATTTTTCAACATGCCACTGAACTTCTGTCCCACAGTTTCCCTCAGATAATTTTCCTGTTCCTCTATCTGATTTCTGCTTCAGTAAAGACACAAGCTGATTGCAATTTCAAAACACTTTATGAATTCATTTTCTAAATTATTATAAGATGCTTTACTGAAAAAACTTTGACTTTTTCTTACTGTTTGTCTTAGAAACAGACTGGATTGTGTCCACAAATGACACCTCTGATCTGCAGAGAAATGAACAAGCAAGTTAAAACTGCCTGAACAAACCAAGTAACAATAATTAAAATATAAACCAAAGGAAAAGGCACCTGAAAGAATAAAATAGCTTTCTTACTGGCTAAGCAGCTAGTCTCCATTCAATTTCCAGTCATGTGAAAGAGTATATTTTCAAGGATGACTTGGTTTCATTAATAACTAAACTCTAATCACAAAAACACAGGTGACAATGTCATGCTTCTGTCATGGGCAGAATACTGCTAGCGGCAGCAGGTGTATGAAAACAAAGGGACCTGGCCCAAGCTGGCAGCAAGCCCTGCTACATACACACCATAATTTGCTGACAAGGGTCCTTGACATGGGGGATAACTCCAGAAAGGGCCAGGTGTATGTGCCTGATGGATGAGAGGCACATGGAGTGTGGCAGACATTTAAACGCAGCACCAGGGTGATCAGGAAAAGGATAAGGCTGCGATGCAGAATGTGCATAAGGGAGACTGTGGCTCGGGCACTCAGCAGTCTGCACAGCCTGACTGTGAGGATGCCAGCTGCCACCTGGCCACTTTGGCCAGCAGTCTGCCTGCCCACCTGCCACCGACATACCTACCTACCTCGGTGGAAAAAACCCGAGGATGACTCAGGTATAAGCTGCAACCAGCAGGTCTGAGGATCCCTGGCCGTGGGGAGAGACAGATCGCACAGAAAATAGAGCAGATGTGGAGGCAACAAAACCTGACGTGGCTGAAACATCTTCCCCAGGCTCAGCTCTTCACAGAGCTGTCCCTACAGGCCCTCTCTCTGGAGTGAAGAGGAGGTGCCTCTGAGCCCCCGGAGATGGCAAGGTCTGTGGGCTGAGTGCACCTTCTGTGGAAATTCAGCTGTAATTATCCTGCATTTCTGCACAGAGTTGGATTACCTGGCTGCAGGGTGGTGTGGAGGTGTTTCTTTCCTGGGAGCCTCTGGGGCCTGCAGCAGGCTTTAAAAGAGGAGAAGTCTTGTTTACCCACTGAGTAAAGTCATCAGAGGGCAGGTAAAAAAACAGGTTCATTGGGAGTGCAGAATGGGTAGGGTGTTCTTGCTGAATGGTTTTCTGTGCCTAAGCATTTGCTGGAAAGTCACTCGTGCATCGAGGAAACTGAATGGAAACTGTGAAATGGGATTTTCGAAAAAAATTTGCAGCAATGAATTTGGACATTCAGTGATTTTGAGAATGACAGAAGTAGATAGAAGGAATACATCTTGACACTGTTATCTTACTTGTTCTGGAATTAGGATAGTTAAAGTCCCTTCCTAATATGGGACGACAGAAGTTGGTATGGGAGTGCATTGGCAAATAATTTTAAAACAAATGTAGTGTACCTTTCTAAAGCATCTTTTATGCAAACAGTGGCTCAAACTTTTTAAAAAAATAAATTGATATAATTGCAAAATTAGGTGACTAAGCGAATTTGCTGCTAGGAGAGTGTCCTATTTTTGGTTAAAAGCTGGTGCACCCTGACTGCTGCTGCTGTGTGTTTTAGCTGTCCCTCAAAACCAACTGATGGATGATGAAGCAAGGTGCATGTCAGTCTCTTCTCCCAGGTAAAAAGCAACAGTACAAGTGTAAATGGCTGCAAGATGGACTAGGGGATGTTGAGAATGCATATTAGGTAGCATTTCTTCACTGAAGGTGTTGTCAAGCACTGGAACAGGCTTGCCAGGGAAGTGATGGAGTCACCGTTTCTGGAGGTAATCAAAAGATGTATCGATGTGGCATTTTGGTCTCGGGACAGGGATGGGGACCACTCCTGAGGTAATTCACACACACACAGGTTTGGAGAACATGTCGAAAGCACTTTATTTCTGGCTGGGGTCTGCCTTATAAAGGGTCCCGATAGGGGCGGGGTTTGGAGGGGATTGGACAGCACATCTGGGGGCAGGGTTAGGCTCGATAAACCACACCGGCACATGTAGGGTGGGGAAGGAACCCCACGGGATACAGAGACTGTGAGCAGCGGGCACATGGGCTTTAGGAACACCTGCTACCCTGTGCCACCTCAGGAGCAGTGGGATTTGCTGCAGCGGGGCAGGGAAGGGGTGTCGAACTCTCTCAGATGCAGGGAAACCATCAAGGTGCCTTCACGGCATGAAAAAACCTCAGGGAAAAAACACACCGAGAGGGGGAAGGAACATGGGGGGGTGTGAGCCCAGGGGGCTGAGTCCGACACTTTGAGATGTGGCTTAGTGGTGGACTTGGGAGTGTTGGGTTCATGGAGAGACTAAATGGTCTTTGAGGTCTTTTCCAACTGTAATGATTCCATGATTCTATGAATGAGCATTTCAGTTAACGAACTGAGGAAAGAAGCTGAATATTGAGGTTATGAAACATCTGATGCTCTCCTAGAAAAGTACAAAAATGTTTCCATTTTAAGGATGGAACAAATACACAGATTTTATTTGATTTAAACAGATGTGTTGGGTGGGCATTTGTAAGTTCTAGTAGATAATGTTAGACATGAAGCTGAAGTCCTGGACATGCAAGGTGAAAATCATCAGCTTCATTTCCATAGTGCTCAGGAGAGGTCTTCTTTGCTTCTTCCCCTGTGTTTAGAGAGAGGATAAACTGTCCTGGATACCAACCTGGGAGGAAAGGGGGAGAAAAGGGAAAGAAACCTGCCTCTTGCTGGGACAGCTGCTGACAAGAGAGAGGAGCCACAGGAGCAGCTGTGCACCAGGGACTATGAGAAAGAGGGGAAGATCTGGTGGAGGCCGGAGGTAATGGCTGGTGAGAACTGGCTGTGGTCTTCTCTATAACTTTCCACTTGTTGTGGGATAAGAGCTGGCAGAAATCAGCCCAAAGTGAGAATTTAAACTGGGCAAATCTGACCACAGCAGGTTGACACAAAGCTGAACATGGACTCCTGTCTGTAGTCGAAGCAGTGTCTTAAGGGATCAGGTCTAGAAAAGGTAACTGCAGCCCTTATTTTTCAAAATAAGAGTTTCCTGACAAAATTTTGTTCTATGTAATTTAAATTCTTTACCTGAAAGTGGTTCCTCATGGTTATTGTGGATGTACTGAGTTTAACCATCAGCTGATCCTGGGGACGCTGGTAATGTCTCCCTGCTTTGCTGCCTGTACTGCTGCCCAAACACATGCATAACCAGAAGTGTGGGTACTATGTGGAGCTGCTGTGCTATTAGCAATTCCCCACTCCTCAGTAGTACTTCCTGGCAATGCAATTGTCTTGGTCTCTGACAACAAAATTGATCAGCAGGCTCCTCTCAGATCTCATCACCACCTTCACCACCTTGCTGCTTACACTGCATAAACCAATCCTTGATATTCTTATTTTTTTTATTCTGTTTCACAGCATTATATGTAACAATTCTAGGTAGTATTAAAAATTAAGAAGCAAAGAAGTAAGATGCTTTTACAGATCACCAAGACAGCTACAGAATCACCTATGAGCCCACTTCTCCTCCCATCAGCTATGTCACAGCAAAAGTCCTTGATAATCAGTGTGAAATTCCATCAGGATTATCATCCAAGTGGCAAACCTATACCCATTTAGGCAGGAACAAGTGTTTTCCTCAAAGATTATAGAAATGCAGATTAGAATCCTGTATCTGCATTACTTTGGACCAAGTTAATTGTTTTATTTTTCTTGAAAAATACATTGACAGCTGAAGTACATGGGGAATTTTGCTTCCATAATCTGTAGTCAGAGATCAGAGCTGGCGATGGCTGTACCTTTGCTGCGAGTGATGGAGAAACATAGTGGTTAAATTTTATTTGGGTCACTTGTAACATTTAATTTTCACAGCCAGTTTTGTTGGCAGAATATTTTATTATATACTTTTTTTCATAATGAAGCAATGGAAATCTGCAGCAGTTCTCCTTGATAAAAGACAGTGGGATTATACATATTTTAAAAATCTGCACGGGCTTTCCTGTAAGCATGAGGCTCGGGAAGGGAGGATTTTTCTCCTGTCAAAGCCAGTGGAGTGGAGCTAGGTCTTTTCAAAACTGTGACAGCCCCCTAAGGAAGAAGAGAGATGTAAGCTGCGGTGACGTGAGGGAGGCGGACACCCCACCCCCATCCACCCCCAACTGCAAGTGTGTAAAGGCATGTGAGGGCTGGTCCTCTGAAACAGAGAGCTGGCAGGATCCACCTCTTCTGTTGGTGGAACAAGAATGGATTTACATCTCATTTGTGCGATCCTCCAGGGCAGGAATCAGAGCTAAACAAAGACATCTTCGGCATGGGAGAGGAAATCCATGTATTTTATGTAACCGCTAAGGTGTAGTCTTTTGTACAAGGAGGCTTGATTACACTGTACCACCAGCCCACTCACAGCTGGCCCAGTCTGTGCAGCACCAGGGGAATGCAGGACCAGTGATGGTGTGCCTTGGCAACTGGGGTCAGCTGCCAGCAGCAGCTGAAAGCATCTTCCTTGTCTTTCTGAGTCTCTGGGGTGGGGGAAGCAGAAATCAAGCAGGTTGTATAAATTCTCAACAAAATCAGTATACTAAAATTGCAGCACTTCTACTTCTTCCTTCTGAGCGTGGGCATTAAAAAATACATTTTCAGTAGGCAGGGAGTGGGTGTGTGAGAGAGCAAAGTGTTTGCACTCCTTTCCCACCATCTCAAAAAGGGTGGACGTGTCAGGGGAAAGGATCCTGACAGCAGAGTTCATCTTTGATTGGCACATCATAAAGAAGTCATGCATTGAGTTCCCCAGCCCTAAGTGACTGCAGAAAAGAATGTGAAAGGAACAGACAAAATCAGTATTATCAGATCACCAGGACTGGTGATCCTAAAGGAGAATATAAGGATGAAGGAGCTGATCTGTAAGTAGCAGCTTGCAAAGTCTTGTCTAAAACCAGTTTGATGTTATAAGGCTGTTACAAGAATAACTCCAGGATTTTAAAAGGTCCAGGGGACAGAGGGGAAAATGTAGGCTTGTAAATTTGAAAGTTGTGCTGGGAAAAGCAATAGGAACTACAAAAGTAAGAGAATTAGTGGACAGGCAGGAAAACCAGAAATTTTAATGTGACTTTGTATCGGAGTCCTGTCTCATATATGTATCAGAGAGGTGGGTAAGCCTAGACTGCTTGCTATAATCCTATTGAATTCCCTAAAGACTTGTGAGGACCGGGGTTGCCTGTGAGCAAGGGTAATTTCACCTCTGGTTGCCTGGAACAGTTGGTAAGAGATAGCAGGGATGATGTGAGGGTGCAGCTAGTAAATGAGAGGAGACAGTGCAGAAGTGCAAGTGGTAGGACGCGGGAAGGAAAGCATAGCAGAGTGGGGACAGGCGCTGAATGGGAATAATCCTGGCAACAGTACAGGGAAGGAGCCTGGGGAAGGGAAAAACAGATGAGGGCTGGCAGCTGTATAGTGGCTTTTATCATTCTAATTAGGAGAAGCTGAAGATATAGGGAGATGGTAGGAGTGGCCTTTATGGAGGCAGCCAATGGAGTCTGCTTGGGGCCATGGCCAGGTCTTCCTCTGCAGGGTGTGGTCCCTTGCAGTGACTCAAAAAATTTTCTTTGGCATAGCAGAGGCCTTCACTCAACATGATCTCTGGATGTGGGATGGTGATTTCCAGGGGAAGGATGAGAGGCAATGGGCACAAACTCAAATATTGAAATCTACTTCATCAGAAGGATCTTTTTCATGGTGAGGATGACCAAACACAGGCACAGGAGGACCCAGAGAGATTGTGGAATCTCTCTTCTTGCAGATATTCACGAGCCATCTGCACATGGTGCTGGGTGAATGGCTCTGGATGGCCCTGCTTGAGCAGGCAGGTTGGACTAGATGACTTTCAGAGGTCACTTCTGACTTTGGCTGTTTTGTGAAGAGGAGAATGAGGCTACTGTTTGCCTGTGAAGGAGTAATGGGAAGAGGATAGTGATGGCTCTGGGTTTTAGAATTGATTCAGGTTTTCCATACCAATGTGTTGTCTTTCCTATTCTGCCTTTCTGATAGCTTAAAACTCATTTACATAATGCCACTTCTGCATCCTGGTTTTTCTTGAGTCCCCAGAAAGCACATTTTAACTTCCAAATTTCTGAGTGTAAACCTTTTAGTGAAGACCTCTTAGAATAGAACCCGACCTATTTCTGCTGACCAGTACCTAATATAAGAGCTTTAGTCTTTCTTAAAGTCATTACTTACCCCATTTCTTCAAGTGCAGTGCTTTTTAACTTGTGTGAATAAGCCCATCAGTAAAATTATGATTAACCCACCTTTTGTTTTACATATTGACCTTGAGTTCATTTCTTGTTGTTGCAAATTGAAGTACACCAGAAAGCAGTTAAAGTTCTCAAATATCTTAAAGGGCAACTTTCTCTTGAGTCATTTGTTGACAGCTACAGTTGCCTGAAGCATTAAAGCTGACATCTCACAGCTTAGCTGAAGGAAGGTGGGACCCATGGTATTTTCAACAGAAGAGACCTTGACCTTGGAAACAGCTCTTGTGCTTGTCCTCCAGGGACTATACTTGTGCATCTGGAGGTTGTGCTGCAAAATTTCCTGGGTGAGTGTAGCAGTCGACTTACAGTATCTGGAATGGAAAAAGTCCTGTCAGAAGTGGACTTGTGAAGAGGATGAAGAAACTAACCTTAATGCCAAAAACTGAGGGGTTTACTGTTGTTTAAATGCACAAAATGGATTCCATTGTTCTTTTTTGCAAAGTCACCCTTCTCTTTCCCAAAATCCCCTGAGATAACTGTTATCTCACCCCTGAGGAATGCATGTGGCGGTCTGGAAGGAAGTTTCAAGAAGTATTCTCTTTGGTTGTTATTTGCCCCTTTATATTGGTTCCTTGATTCCTATTGGCACGGAGCCAAATCCCCCTTTGCTTACTATTGGTGGTCTTTGTGATCCCCCAAAACCTTTATAAACCATTACCCTTGAGCAATAAACTCTCTCTGTTGTTCCTTTCCTGTGGTCCCTGTGTGGGTCTTTGTGGGCTCCCTGGGGGCCACATGGGGAGGGACAGAGGGGGGAGCACACCCCTCTGGGTAACAGACCAAACCCCCAGGACCTAGAGCGTCTCTCAGCTGTTGCAGGTGAGAAGAGTGGGGAGGATCAGAAGAAACTGATGGTCGAGACTTAGTGGGGTTCAAGAATGGTTGATAATGGTTGACATTAGGATACGTGTGGTTGTTTTCTTGTTTTAATGCATTTTACCTCGAGCCCAAAGGCTATACTTATTTTATGTGTGGTTTAAAAGCAGATATCCTTCTCAGTGAGCCATTTAGCTAGAAACTTTCTTAACTCTGTAGTTAAAGGCACCATGTGGTAACTTGTTATGAAGCCTAAGCAGAGTTTATAAGAACTAGGTAGGACTGCCAACATCTTTGTATAAAGAGAACTTATTTTCCTAAATTAGAAACCTATCTAGAGACAGCACATCCTCCCTTTCTTAAAAAAAAGACTTCCTGCTGTAAGTTTTCAGAAATTCAGTGATTTGTAGACACCTCTGTTTTGCATGTCTGATTACAGACTACTTTAAGGTCCAAGTGGTTTTGAAAACTGAAGTCCCTAAATGTATTTTGTGCAATCAGCCCCTTCAACTGCTTTTCTCATAGCTATTATATTTTGTCTTGTAGTAAGTCACTTGCTCCAGGTATGTGCTCTGTCCTTGTTGCTAATTCTGTCTACTGGGGAATAGTCTGCTTCTTACCTCAGGTTCCAAAAGTACCCAAAATAAAGATGACCCCTGTGATATTGCAAAAGCTAGCTTGCTACTCCAGAAAACTACTTTTCTAAAGGCTCAAGCAAGCTGCTGTGTACAGTCAGCAGTGAAATAACAGTGGAGACATGATCAAATAAAGCAGTGTTGGCAGCTCTAAGGCCTGGTTACCTGTCCTCCTGCTAATGCTGCCCCTTGCTCTGAGGATGTCTACAGCAGCCAGACCTGCCTCATGCATGTGTGCTCCAGCAGCATTGTAATTATGAGGAGAAAGCATTGGCTGTGAAGACATCATCTGAGCATCTCCTGCTAGCTAACACCCCTTGATTTGATGGTGGTTTAGGCTGGTGGGAAATAGTTTTGGAAAACCAAGGGTACATGACCTTAACTGATCTCTAAGTACCTTTCCCACTTGATGTTCCTCCTTCATTAGTTTCACTGTCTGTTTCTCATCCTCAACAAAGTAGCTGGAGCCACTGGAGCCATTGCACCCTTCACCAGCCGCTGTTGAAGGAATTAAACAGATTTGCAGTTATATCCATTGCGGTAAGATTTCTTTTAAAATACAACAGGAGAAGGCATCTGGGCTCACATATACCACAGCAGATATGAATAATGGTCTAAGGAAAAATTATTTTAGGAATTCATTCAGCTTTTGCTGAGCAGTCAGACTGTTTTGTGAGGTCTGCCATCATACAGAGCCCTCCCATCTGGCTTATCCTTTTGGTGTAGACTTCTGCTCTGTTCTCTGGATTTGGTCGCTCTAAGTATCTGTAGTGACAAAACCCAAAACTGGTATTTTCATGTAATTTAGAAACCTTGCAGCTGTCTGACAGACTTTTACAGAGGTGAGAATATGTTATAGACCTATAAATACACAGTACTCTTTGTAATAACAGCAGAAAACCTATGTCAATTTTCTCCTCCAATTTGGCAAGACTCCAATCATCTGCTGTCTAAGAATATCAACTTTTTGTAGCAAACTGGTATAGTGAAACAGAATAGGTCTAATTTTCTTATTCCTTTAGTGACTGGAACAAGAACTCCAGAAAACTGCTACGATGCAACAGAAGGTAAAGAACTATAAGGTTGGATTTATTTTCCTTGTAACACATCTCTGGTAATAATACAGACATCACATTAGATGATTTTAAAAAAAATAAGATAAAACACCCATAGTTATTTTTCCTCCTTTAGAGTAAGTGGAAATTGGTACAGGCACAGAAGAGATTATTCATCTTGTATTTTGGGATATGTTTGTTTGCTGGATTATCCACACTCACTAGAGAAATTTGTTCTGTCTGGTGCTGAGGATGGAAAGGGCTTGAGATTTAAGGAAGGGCAAGTTTAAATCTCCTCAGGCAGATCTAGACATGGGCATCATCTGATGACCAGGACTCTGGTCTGAGGCACATTACTGCTGTGTCTCCAAATTTTCCTGATGTTAGGAAGTAGGTAGGGATCTTTGCCTCACAAGTGAGCAGGAGGTCTGCTCTCCAGCCATCAGCACAGCAGGCAGGCAAGGGGCTCCTGGTGGCACGCTGCTCTCTGGGTGTTACAGCTTGAGCTCATTGAAATTATTTGCCAGAAGGCTTCAGCAGAGAAGAGAAAACAGATCAAGTTGGAAGCCAGCTAGTGGGGCAGAGGAGGAAAATAGAAGAACTTAAGTGATGCAATTCCTTCATGTGGCAACAGTCAAGAGGTTAAGGACAAGGATTACCAAACCCATGGCTGGTTCCTTAAGCCATGCATTTTTAGGACTGCAGCTGAGGCCAGTGGTGTAGGTGAGCACCACGCTTCAGAAGGCAGATGGTAGCAATCGACATGTGTCACTGGTTCCACCAGGTCCAGCATCAGAGAGGTCTGCCTACTGGACTATCAGTTGCTGCTGTCAGGGGATAGCTGCTGTCTGACCCTGAGGTAGCAGCAGGATATCCTGTTAACCCTTTCTTGAGGAAATGATGCAGGAGGCTGTTGGAACCCTTTGGCTTCAAGCTCAGGAGAATTTGTCAGCCATTGCCATATCTGGCAGCCAGACAGATGTGAGGCTGCTGTATCCCTGTGTCCCTTGTTGCAGCCAGCAGCCAGGCTGAGCAGGTATGCCCCACAGGCACACAGGGACATTGTAAGGACTTAAGGCTCACAGTTGCCTGTCTCAAGCACTGTTTAGGCCACAGAAGGACTTTGCCATAAGGTAAG
>JAOXXN010000395.1:89356886-89400432 GCA_026770055.1 Myrmophylax atrothorax | reverse complement strand
GCCACAGAAGGACTTTGCCATAAGGTAAGCACAGAATGGAGTGACAGGATGGTACCAACTCCAGGCCTGGAAGAGGTGAGAAGTGGTTAGCACATCCTGGGTAATCCAGTCAAAAATTCCCACTGTGGCAAACTGTATGAAGAAGCAACTGCTTGTATGCCTATCACTGGTCAAACAAAGGTTAGCCCAGTTTCTGGGAGAGACACTGTCTGTGACCACCAATGACCACTGAAGCCCCCCCAAATATGCCTCCATGAATAAGCCCCCACAGTGGGACACTGAGATAAGGTAAAGATGGTAGTATTGTCTGGGTGTTATCTCAGACCTAGGAGGAGGTTAACATAGCTGGGAGCAAAGTGTGTATCAGTGATAATGTACACAAAGAATGCAGAATTTACAGACCACAAGGAAATCCAACTCAGCAACTGTGCTGAAATCAGCTCCAACTGGGTAAAAGGTAGTTCTGGCAGAGCGAGATTGCAACCACCAACTCACAGCCCACTGATCCAAGAAACCCACTGACTCAAAAGAAAAGAAAGAGTGAGCATGCAGACTAATGAGCATTAGACAACTGTTTAGACAATAGGCATTAATTCCTTTGTTTGCTAAAATGTATAAATACTGAAAAGTTTTGGATGACCTCAAGACCCCCACCACCGAGAAGACCAGGGTGAAGAAGAACCAGTGGGACATTGCTGGATCCACAGGTGCAGAATATCTTCTACTTGATCTCTCTCTTCCCTCCTCCTCTTTTCTATCTCTCTCTCTCACATTCATTGTTAAGTAAAATCCTTATTATTGGCTTCAGCATATGGTCTTGTTTGCACCTTACTTTGGGCAGAGGCATCTCTCAATAATTGGATTCTAACAGGCATGTTCACACACAGCTGACTGCACACGTCATCATGGGAAGAAAACAGCACTTGCAAAAACACAGACAATACCAGTGACCTTCTGGCTGATCAGGATGAAAGTGCTTTAGTGGAAAAAAAGCCCCAAACATTTATTTATTTGTTTGTTTATTTGTTGCTTATATATATGTATGTATGTGTATATATATACACATACATACATACGTGTGTGTATACACACACATATATGTATATATACACATATATATACATGCATATATATACACACATACACATACACATACACACATATACATACATACATACATACATTATATATATATATATATGCATGCACATGCAATATGAACCCCTGAAGTAGCTGGACTTTGATGCTCAGTGTCTGCCAGCTGTCCCTGGACATTCTGGTCTCCCAGGTTGGTGACATCTAAGCTTGGGCACCCAAGCTCCTGAGACCCTCAGCCCCACTCCAGTTGCTATGCTGACACATAGAGGCACACTATAGGTCTCTCCAGCCTATGGCCCTAGACCCTCAGCCTATGCAGCAGACAGCCCTTGGATCCTCTGCTCTCCAGTGCCTCAGGCGTACAACATACAAAGGTATGTCTGATCTGACCTCCATATGACACAATCTCTCCAACTCCTGATTTTGGGTTCCTGGTCCCTCCAGCAGCCTGCTCTCAGACCTTCTGGTCTCTCTGCTATCCAGACCATAATTCTGGCTGCTACAATACCTGGCTCCCAGGACTCTCACCCTGCTCACTGGCTAGTGTGGCTCCATGTTTGCTAGTGCTTGCACAGCACTATGCACACCCATGCATGCCTGCAGGTGTGCCAGTTTCTCTAGTTGCTGGCATCACAGACAAAGGGGCTCTGCTACTCATGGTCTAGTCTGATCGCTGGTACTTGGACCTCCATGCACACAGAGCAGAGCGCCCCTCACCTGGGAAAATAGAAATGGATTTTAAGGAGAAGACAGGACAGGCTACTGGAATCAGGCACATGGTACGGCCACAGAAATGTGCTGAGTAATTACCTGTTTACACATGATCGGTTGTTTTTGTCCTGTTTCTTGGGGGTTTTTGCCATGCTTATTCCTCTAAAACCCCCCTGATCCCTCCCTGTCCCTCCTTTACAATCTGTAGTAAGTCTTGCAAAATCCTCAAGTGCTCTTTTTGTGCATCCCTCCATGAATCCTACATCCCTTAAGGCAGTAAACCCCCTTCAATCTGTAAGGCAATACAGAGGGGCTTTCCCATCAAAACTCATCCTGATGATGGTTTTCCCACCAGGACAGTGGACTCAGCATCCTCCCATGATGCACCTAGCAACAGTCAAGTTAGGGTGCTCCTCTCTGTCTAATTTGGGATTTGGCTGCTTGTCATCACTCCTCCATGCCCCTTTTTGCAGGTGGAGATGTGTTTTGATAGCAAAAAAATTAAATCTAGATAAGAGAATTTGCAGAATTCTTGTGGGAAAGCTGCACACCCACAGCTGTCCTTGCAGTTAATGGGAGGTGAAGCTAATTAAAATTGCTCAGGGCTATTGCCGGTAAAATTACATAGACGGACTGTATTCATTATTTAGTAAGCTTTGCACTCTAAACTTTACCATGGAACCTCAGTGTTTTAAATCATATTACATTCGAAGAGCAGCTAAAAGTGTTTGGGTTTTGCCATATGTTCATTTCTCATTTGTTTAATTCTTGACTCATGAAGCTATTTTTGTTTCACACTCCTAAATTAAAACTGAATTGGGCCAAGGATGTCAATTTGAAGTTAATGATTAAAAACCCCCAACAATAACAAAGTAAGGAAAATATAGAAAGGCAGGACAATGAAAGCTATTGATGAAGTTAGATGTAGATCCTGGTATGTTGCATAGTATCAATACAGGAAGTCATAGCTACTTGCTGCCCTTGTTCACCTCACATTTCTGCTTTACCAAAATAGCAATACTTTCAAAAAAACCCCCAACACATGAGCCCAGACCATCCTGTTAAAAATTCCTTACATGATGAATCAAAGTAATTATGCAAAATATCTTATCAGCTCAAGAATATGGGTGATGAGAGACTTTAACTTGCTGGATGCCTGATGCAAACTGAACACAGAAGAGAGGAGGCAGTCCTGGAGTGTGTGGAAGGTAACTTCCTGACTCAGCTGGCAAGTGAGCCCACCAGGGGTGGTGCCCCACTAGATCTGCTGTTTGTGAAGAAGGACTGGTGGAAGGTGTGGTGGTTGAAGGCCATCTTGGACACAGTGACCAGAAAATGATGGGTGTTGATTCTTGGTAAAGTAAGGAAGGGAGTCAACAAAACCACCTTTGACTTCTGGAGGCCAGACTTTGGATTGCTCAGGACACTGCTTCAGCAAATCACTTGGGAAGCAGTCCTTAATAAGAAAGGGGTCCAGGAAAGCTGGACATGCTTTTGCAAGGAAGTCTTAGGGGTGCAGGAGCATGGCATCCCTATGTGTGGAAAGACAAGCCAGTGGGGAAGACCAGCTGATTAACAGGGAGCTTTTGCTGGAACTCAGGGAAAAAAATAGAATTTATGACCTTTGGAAAAAGGAACAAGCAACTCAGGAAGACTACAAGGATGTTGTAAGGTCATGTAGAGAGAAAATTAGAAAGGTGAAAGCTCAGCTAGAACTCCAGCTGGACACTGCTGTGGAAGATAACAAATACATTAACAGTAAATAGAAGACCAAGGAAAATCTCCACCCTTTATCAGACACAGTGAGCAACATTGTCACCAAGGCTGGGGAAAAGGCTGAGGTATTTAATGCCTTCACTGCCTCAGTCTTTAATAGAAAGACTGGTTATCCCCAGGGCAACCAGCCCCTGATTTGGTAGATAGCATCAGGGAGCAGAATAGAGCCCATGCAAGCCATGAGGAAGTAGTTAGTGACCTGGTGACCTTCTGAGCCACTTAGGCACTTGTAAGTCTATGGGACCAGATGAGATTCATCTTAGGGTGCTGAGGGAGCTGTCAGAATTGCTTGCCAAGCCATTCTGCGTCATTTGTCATCAGTCCTGGTTAACTGCAAAGGTCCCAGACAACTGGAGGTTAGCAAATGTCATGCCAATCTGCCAGGGTCAGAGGAAAGATCTGGGGAAGTACAGGCCTGTCAGCCTGACCTCAGTGCTGGGGAAGGTTGTGTAACAGGTCATGTTGAACACGGTCACATGGCACATACAGGAAAACCAGGGCATCAGGCCCAGCCAGAATGGGTTTAGGAAAAGCATTCCTGCTTGACCAACCTGATCTCTTTTTGTGACCAAGTGAGCTGTCTAGTGGATGGGGGAAGGCAGTGGATGCAACATGCCTGGACTTCAGAAAAGCCTTCGTTACTGCCTCTCAGCATTCTCCTGGAGCAGCTGGCAGCCCATGGCTTGGACAGGCTGGGTGGCTCGGCCCAGAGAGGCAGTGAATGGTGCCACATTCAGTCGGAGGCTGGTCACTAGTGGGATTCCTCAAGGCTCAGTGTTGAGGCCAGTCCTGTTTAATATCTTTATCAGTGATCTGGATGAGGAGATCCACTGCATCCCCAGTAAGTGTAGATGACACCAAGGCTGATCTGCTGAAGAGCAGAAAAGCTCTGCGGAGGGATCTTGACAGGCTGGATCGATGGGCCAAGGCCAATGCTATGAGTTTCAGTAAGGCCAAATGCCAGGTCATGCACTTGGGCCACAACAATGTCATGCAGTGCTACATGTGGGGGAAGAGTGGCTGGAGTGTGGGCCAGTGGGAAAGGACCTGGGGTTGCAGTTGGACATGAGCCAACAGTGTGCCCAGGTGGCAAGAGGCCAGTGGCATCCTGGCCTGTATCAAGAACAGTGTGGTCAGCAGGACTAGGGAAGTGATTATCCTTCTGTACTTGGCACTGTGAGGCCTCACCTTGAGTGCTGTGTCCAGTTCTGGACCTCTCAGTTCAGGAAGGGCATTGAGATGCTGGAGCAGGTCCAGAGAAGGTCAGTGGAGCTGATGGAGGGTTTACAGAGTAAGATGCATGAGGAGAGGCTGACAGAGCTGGGGTTATTTAGCATGAAGAAAAGGAGTCTCAGAAGTGACCTTATTGCTCTCCTGAAAGGAGAGTGTAGCCAGTTGGGGGTCGGCCTCTTCTCCCAGTGACAGGACAAGACAAAATAACCTCAAGCTGCACCAGGGGAGAGTCAGGTTAGACATCAGGAAGAATTTCTTCACTGAAAAGGTGGTTTAACATTGGAGTGGACTGCCCAGGGAAGTGATGGAGTCACCATACCTGGAGGTGTTTGAGAAATGACTGGATGTGACACTTGGTGTTCGTGGTTTAGTTGACATGGTGGTGTTTGCTCAAAGGTTGAACTCAATGATCGCATAGGTCTTTTCCAACCTCAATGATTCTACGATTCCACGATGCCATATCAACTTTGCACATAAGACTTCAACATTTTAAATTTGGCAGCAGGGAGGTTTAATTCTGCAGTATAAAATCAATGTGCTAATATGTACGCAAATTGTCAACATGTCCAGACAACGACTTCTGTGGTAAAGTTTTGGTTGGAAAAAATGTGGAAACTTATTCTACATTGCCTTATCATTTTCTAAAAGTCTAACTGATTTTCTCAACTGCTTTTAATTTATGCATCCATACATATGTTTTTCCTCTTCTCCAGACTGTTTTATTTTGCAGTAAACTCTCACCCTACTTTATGGTTTTCCATCTGGGAAACCATATGAAATAACCACGATTCAATACTGAATTGCTGTCTCCCTCTGTAAGTAATGTTTTCTGCCCAGTGACAGGTTTGACCAGCATTTGTTACTTTTGTTTTGGTATCATGGTGGGGGTATTTTGTTCTTTGTGTTTGATTTTGTTTTCATTTTTGTTTTCTTATTTTTGTTTATTTGCTTTTTCAGTTTTTGAGGGGTTGTTCAAGTTGATCTAAAACCCATAAAAATGTTTTCTCCCCAGGAGAAAGAATGGGGAAAGCATTTTTCTTCCTTCTTCATATATTCCCTAGTTCTATCCTTTTAAAATATATATATATATATTTGCTTTCTGATATTTGCTCGTGTCTAGAATGTTGTTTAAAATGATCACAATATGGCAACAGCCTTCTGTCCCCTATAGAGAAGATGATCTTGTTTCAGTAGAGTAAATCTAAAATGAATTTACAGCAACATAAATACTGGAAATAACAGTGACTGTTGAGGCAGGAGCAGGAAGGAACTTCTCACTGTCAGCCTTTTTTATGGCGATTTCAGGGAGCATTGAATCATTCAGTTTATGTAACTATGAGGCTATAGACTTGTTTGTACAGAAAATACCTTGCATCTCCCATGAACTAGTGAAGCCCACACTCTCTGTCTGGTGCTAATGGGGGGGATGAGAGAAGGGTAGCAGACATGTTTTCAGGCAATTGAATGACTTCAGATAAAAAGGAATTTCACTTTTCTTTTTTTGCATTAGACCCCATGAAACTTATGTGGTCTTTGTGCACACCTTTCTTGTGTCCTTCTGGGGCAACAGCACCAGATTTCCTTCAGAAGAAAGTATTTGCAGTGAGCTGTTTGTCACTCATTCTTCACCAGACCTCAGTAGTGGAAGTGGGCTCCCTTCCTCCAGTACTTGGAGTGGGCTCCCTTCTGCCAGTCCTGGGTTGGCTCACAGAGGTTATCTGGGCCAAGGGAACCTGTCCATTCAGCTTGGGGAATATTAGGGTAAACTCATCTTCACTGTCTTTCTGTGCCAGCTATGTCAGGAAAGAACAGAGAAGTCTCATGTGGTGTAGCAGATGAGTCTCATAACAGGAGTCAAATGAGGCAGTGAATTCTGAGGAAAGTGCTTTTTAAATAATAAGCTCATGAGTGGGATTAACAAAGCTAAAAGATGGACTAAAGCCTTGGGGTGAGGGTTGCTGATGACTGCTTTGTGTATTGAACTTCCTCTCCAGGGAGCCCAAAGGGGCAGTTCAAGACTGGACTGAACTTTTGGAGGAACTTATCATCTCCATAAATGTCTTTCTTTTTGTTAAGGTGTTAAACACGTTTTTGAACTTCCATGATAAACATGAAATTTGTAGTGTAAGTAAAATAAAAACCAGTTCCTTTCTTCCCCTCCACCTTAGTCTTTCTTTCCTAAGTACAAACAGTACACTGTAAACACAGTTGCCCTGTAGGAACAGCAAAGGGGAAAAATAAGATGAAGAGTCCTTATCTGCATAACTAATGTAATACTGATAATGTAAATGTAATGAAGATAATATAACATCTATTTAGAACAGAGTAAAAGAACTGAACATCAGTAAAAGGAAAACATTATTCCAAAAGAGAGAGAAATTAATGAGAAACATCTTTTCATCTTTTTGAATACACCCCATTAAATTAATTTGAGCAAAGTTGTCTAAATTCTGGTATGTTCATAAATGATTTTTACACTGAAATAAAGAAAAATGCCTTCCTAGACTCTTTCTCTGTATTCAGGCAGAGCAGCAATGTATTCATCAAAGCCATAAACAAAGTGCATAACCAGAGATTTAATTCTTGAAATTGAACTTGGCTACAAAACTTTCAAAACAGTGTGAAGAAGGCCTTTATGTAGAGTGTTTTCCTGTAGCTTTAGAGTATGATGAACTAAATTAATTCAAAGAAGTTACTGCTTGCACTTTGCCTGTGATGAGAGCTGAGACTATGTTTTCTTCTCGCAGCTTGGATTTTAATCTATGTTAATATTCACATCAACAGGGTAAGTTAATGAGGCCCAAGCTCATTTTATCATCTTTCATCTGACTGAAGCTCTAAGCTTCTACCCGCGTAGCCCAAGATACGCACTCTGCATGTGGATGAGAAGGAGCAGTTTATTCTTAAGCATTTGTACTGCACAGACATGAGTGCTCTGTGGTTGGTGTTCTCCATATGGGAAAGTTAATTTTATTTCTGTCTTGCTTGAAAACAAACAAACAATAAATCAGCAATGTAAAAAAAAAGCAAAAATAAGGGGTATGAAAAGAGATGCAAGCATGCCTGTGAGGTCTGAAACAGAGCTGGGTGTGCACTTTTTTTTCTTTGTAGAGGAGAATGAGTGGTTGATGATTGCTGACGTACACTGGGAAAAAAATAGAGCTTATTCAAAAGGAGGCTACATTAAAATAGATACTTTATAATTCTTGAAACTATTTTTATCACATTTGGGTCTCTTGAAGTGTGTGTTCGCTACTAATGAATTCTCAAGTAAGGACTGACAACCTTTTCAGAAGGATCTGAACATATCAGGTGTTCCAGCATCAGTAACAACTGCACAAAGAACAATGGAAATGGCATGTGGAGTTGAGCTGGTAAAGTAGATGAGAAGGAGAAAAAAAAGAAAACAAAGATGAGGTGTGCAACTGTGCAGCCTTTCTGCATGTTGCATTGAAGAAAAATGTGGTTTGGAGAGGGTCTGTCTGGCTGCTCAATGTCCTGGCCACTTTGCCTGCCTGCAAGGGCCCAAGGTGCTGGAGCAAACTCAGGCATGTCCAGGAGGATGGAGGAGAAATTTCACCTTCTTGATAGTTTTAAAAAGACCAAGTCAGGGGAGTTCTTCTCTGGAAGAAGAGAGGAGTAGTTAGTCTTCCTGCCATGGGATCAGACTAGAATGAAAATCAAAACAGACTTCTGTTGAGAGTAATGGAAGGGCAAATGACATGACTGCTTCTGTCCCATGGCAAAACAAATAACCTAGTGTTCAGTGGAGGCAGAGCACAGAATCATGGAATCAATTAGGTCGAAAAAGACCTCTGAGATTATTGAGTCCAGCCCAAGACTGAACATCTCCATGTCAACTGGACCATGGCACTGGGTGCTGTGTCCAGTCATTTCTTGAACATCTCCAGGGAAGGTGACCCCACCCTGGGCAGTCTGTTCCAATGCTTAAGAACCCTTTCCAAGAAGAAATTCTTCCTAATGTCCAGCCTGTACCTCCCATGGCATGGCTTGAGGCTCTGTCCTTTTGTCCCATTGCTAGTTGCCCGGGGGATGGGGCTGACCCTCACCTTGCTACAACCTTCTTTCAGGTAGTTTCAGACGCCTTTGGGTTTACCTGTTCGCTACTCCTGATACTGAAACGCTGTGCAACAGACCAATTAAGGGAATATCTTGTCTTTCCATCCTTGTTACAATTTTTGTCATCCCTCATAGGAGCAGTTTTATATCAAATGACAGTATTGTTTAGAGCAAAACGGAATGGGGAGGAGTGGCAGGTTACCACAAGGCAAGAAAAGGTCTATGGAGAATTCACATGTGCTAGTCTGAATTTTACAGTTAATTCTTTCACCTTCAAAAAGTTACAAGGTAGTTTTTGCACAGATGAAGGCAGTTTTAATTAGCAGTGAGCAAACGGGCCCCAGCAGGTGGAGCAGGCAGGTTTGATCCCAGGTTATGGCAACTCAAATCAGCTGCTCAAAGATAACTGAAAGCTGTCATCTAATTCAATGGTCCATTAAATCTGGGATGTGTTCACTTGATTTTGTTTTGAAATTATTTTCATTTGTCTCAGTGAAATACATCTGAAAGTTTTGAGCTGTAGCAAGTACTGTTCTTATTTGTTTGCATGCATTATGCTGGAACAACTCATGCGTTTTTTCCACTTTGCTGAGCTTCACTCTCATCATAAGTTGCTTATTTAAGTTCAAATGTCAGTTAATTGTTAGGTAAATAAATTTTTGGGTTTTAAAGCTGAAACAAAGCAGTAAATATAGAAAATTAGCTGGGGGAGGACTGGGAAACTGAAGGTTCCTCAAAGAATGGGGACACTTATTAAAGAAATATTCCTTATCACACAACAGTATGACAGATTTCCAGTTATACTTTCAGCCTGAAGAGTCTATAACGTCAAAATAAGAATCTGTGGAGGTCTCTGAAAACAATGTATTCATAGGGAGAATAGAGAAATATGCCCTCTTCTCACACTCTGATTAAGGCAGTCTGATTAAAAAATGTTTCTTTGTCTGTAAGAACCAGTTCCTGCAAAATTTTCATAAGGATTGGTAATTTGCAAGCTTCACACCCCTGCATCCCTCCAGTAAAAATGAAAGCCCGGAAATAGCTTAGGATATTGAGGTACTGAACTGAATTTCAAACTTTGAGCCTACTAGAAGCTGAGGTCAAAATTTGGAGGAAAGTTGCTCCCATTTTAGTTACTTGCAACACTGAGGCAGTTAGTGATGGTGCTGGCTTAGTTTCTGACAATTTTAACAGCTTTATTTGTACAGCTAGCTTTGTGGGATGGCAGTGACTACTATCTTTTGCTAGAGATGCTCGTATTTGATGCTGACATTGATGTATCTTTCTCAGAAGTGATTGCAGCTGAGTTGCTTGTTCATTTGCATCTTTGTGACTCTCAAGCCATCTTCTTGTACATGTGTGTTGGTTGTTTTGATATTTTCCCCCTTTTCTCCCATTAACTCAGTTATTTTTCTCAAATAGTCCCTCCAGTGACATAAGTATGAGGCAAGGCAAACTGAAGAGGATTTCTTTCCAGTATTGAGTCAGGATGAGTTGTGGGCCTTAAGGAATTCTTAACTTAGAGATTTAACCTTTATCTTGTCACCCTCCCTCTGCAGCCTCAGTGTGAAGCTATTGTCCTTGCTCCCCCTGTTATTGTTAGTGTCCTTCCAGCCACCACTCATCATGAGGAGAGTCAATGCCTTTGGAAATGTGACTGCTTTTAAGATAAGCAACTAAGATACTTTTTCCTTTTACCTTTCTTGAGGAGAAGCTCATCTTTGCTCAGCAATTTGGTCTTCTCAGAACGTCTTTTAGTGGCACCTCTATCTGCAGATGCCCCTAAGAGTACACTCAGGAAAGTGGTCCTAGCACTACTGCACCCCTCTTGCCATTATCTCCTGAAGTGCTCAAGAGATGACTTTCACCTTTTCTGTTTTGTCTGTGGCTCTGCTTCAGGCACAGCCCTAGTAGAGGAAAAAGGGAAGGGTTTCTCAGGTTGGAGAAACAGTGCTGTTCTCTGGAGTAGCAAGAGCTTCTTGTGCTGTGTTGTCCATGATGGGTCCAAAGTGAAAGGAGCATGAGGCTTCCCAAAGAGAGATGTTTGTATTCTGGAAAACACTTTCATCTTACAAAACTTGTGCTGGTTTGCATCACTGGTTGATATCCTGCTTAACAATGTGGAATAGTTATTATGTTAGCTGGCTTGTTTGGTGAGGGTGTGAGCTTCCTCCCTCCTGCATAACAGGGTGTATCCATCCCTCTGTCTGCTGGGATGGGTCCCTGGTGTTTGGAAATACTGGTGAATCCTTAGACAGGGCAGAGTAGGAACCACTTGGGTAACAGTGCAGCAGAGCACCTTACGAATACAAAGTCAGGTGCATGTTTTTCCTGTCCACTTTTTTCCAGCTTTTAATTTCTGCTTCATGCTCCTTTTTCTTTCCAAGTAGGGGATGTTCAGCAGCATAGGCTTGTGGCAGAGTGGGCCAAGGCCAAGGAGAATTAATTCTGAGCTAGGGATGGTTTGTGTGTGCATGTCCTTAGAATGGCTTTTGCTTTTACGTGCTTGGCAAATTCCCAAAGCAGTAGGTAGCATGGATGTCTTGACCCTTACAGTGTTTTCCAGGCCATTAATGTCAGGCTGCTTGTCTTTTCTCTGTCTCCTGCCAGTGCTCTCTGCAATACACACACAATCAGCAATCCCCCCCTACTTTTCAGTCAATCTGACTTGCCATAATGGACAACTTCAGATCTGTGGGATGGTTTGCTGCCAGTGGCAGCTCCTCTGCTCAAGCAGGTATCCCACACTGCTGAGGTAAGTGGGCCATGTGGTCACTGAGGTGGTTGCAGCTGTGGGTTGCAAATGTAATCAATACTTTTCTCAGTTTAAGTTGCTCCCACAGCACGTGGGTACAGGGTCAGTTCTAGTCAATGTCCATATTTGCCGACTCAGGAAGATGACTGTTCTTTCTCCTGAACCCCAAGGTCATCTGAGTTCCTTTTTGCTATGCTCCTTTCTGACAGTGAGCCAGCCCAGAGGCTGCTTGCTGCTGGTACCTACAGTTTCTGTCCTCAGATCTATTTGATCTCTACTGAATTTAGCCTCTGAAGTTCAGTAATTTGTTTAAATCCTTGTGTGATGCTTGGCTTTGTTGGGCATCAGTAGCAGACACTTGTGGGCAGTGAAGGACAATCTCAGTGGTTGGAGATGCCTCTCCCTCCTTTCTCCTTCTGCCTATCCTTCCCTCTTTCTTATTATTTTGCCTACTTCAGCACCTTATCACCAAGGGAGGGGGTTTAAACCAGCTGCAATTTGCAAGGCTGGTGGCTCATGATGTCTGCAGCTTAGAGAGGCCTGTGGCAACACTGATGTGATGGTACTGCCACCCAGGGCTGCCCCTGCCATCAGCCCAACATGGGTTCAGGCTGTTCTCCTCCCCACCTCCTCCAATGTGTCCCTAGACCCTCTATTGATCATCTGCAATGTCATTTAGTGAGTAGTGATAGACACAGTAGTGCACTCAGAACCCTGATTGGCTCAAGAGGCAGGGTGCTCTTAAAAGTGCATTCCTGCATAATATTCATGCATATTGAAGTAATGGTCATAAGTACTATTCATGACATCAAGAGAGAGAAAAGGCAGTGGGTAACTGAGCAGCGCACTCGGACAAAAATCATAATGCTTAAGCCATTGTAATAAACCTGTCAGTCTTCTCAGACAGTGAGCAGATAATCCCTATTAAACAAGTCAGTGACAGGGAGAGTCAGCTCACTGAACAGACAAGCCAGCCCATCCTTTGGGCTGTGCTATGAGAGCAAAATAAAGCCCTGCCAACATCCATAGTGTGCTGTGGAAATACTGGGACAGGTTTTGTTGAGCTGGCTTCCAGTAGCTAAGCAAGCCTGAGAAGAAAGCAAAGAAACACTAATCCTGTCCTGGGGAGAACAGGCTCACTGTACTGAGATTGGTAATGAACAAACAAGGTCTGAAAAGATCAGAAAAGATTTGACTATCAGCTTTAAAGAAAAGATGTTTTATCTTTTATAAAAAAACCCCTGCTCTTTCCCTATCATCCTTTAATTATTTGAAAATAATGCTGCAAGATTAGCAATCTTCCATTAACTCAATAGCAATTTTATGATTGTATAGGAAGTGTATTTGTGTGGCTGTGAAAACTCAATGGTTCAAGCAAACTTGCTCTTCCGATTTTTCCCTTTTTTTTATGACCTCTTAAAGTTATGTTTTGTTTTGTTCTGGTTTCCTATTATTCATGAGCAAGTCTAAGATGTTCACATCCTCCCACAGCTTCTGGTTGAATATAGGTTTCACATTAAAGTTGTTCTGGACTTTTTTCCTTTCTTGAATGAGCTTTGATGTATCTGTTTGAGTTTCTCCTGCCATCTGGTATTCTGCATTGAGAGCCTGATCCACACTGTTAACTCCTCACTGGTATTTTCTCTTTCGCATATGTTTGGTGGGATTCCTAAGCTGCATCAGAAATCTATGGAAAACATTTGTGGTGGCTCTACTAATTCCTTCACCTTGGTCATTATGACATTTGGGCTGGCTTGAGGATACTCCCCTGTTGCAAAGCAAACATCTCAAAATGCTCTTTCCTCTAGGTGTCTCATTGCCCTCCATTTCCTCCCTTTTCCTGTTCTGCCATGCAGAAGAACCTGCTTTAGGACACAAACCCCACCACATGCATGAAATTAGATGAAGTTTAGTGTTTGCCTTCATGAAGCAATAGGTGTTTATTGCCAGAAACATCTCATTTGGTGAAGAGATTTTACTATTGAGCCAGAAGACTGACTTAACTTCACACTCACTGTAGTGCAAGACATAATAGTGCATGGATTAAGTGTGGTTTGGATATAAATGTTCAGTATATGTTTGATTATTTTCCCTTTTAAAAGAGGTCTTAGACTTCACTCATGAGTACTGCAGTAATTCTATTTCAGGGCAGAGGTTCATCTATATCTTTTGTTAAAATGCAAACCCTTCAACTCACAAGATGTGTATTTTATTACATGTCACATTTTTATTAAAATATGGTGTTGTAATAGGATTCCTCTTTATTCAAGGAAGCTTTTATATATACTTATGTTTATATATATAGACACACTCATTAAAAATGGTTTTGCTATGGGGGAAGAGGGCATTGAGTCAAAAAAGCTGTTTTGTATATTTTATTCATAAAAACAGATTTGCAACAATTTATTAAAAATTGATCTCATGCAGTATAAGGTTATACAAGAAATTCTTCATTTACATTTTATTCTGGCAGTTCCAGTCTAGTTTAAAGCATTTGTGCACTAACATCATTGGAAAATGCCATTGGGGCACAGCCTCTTCATAAATTTACAGTACATTTTTGCTGCAGTATAAAAGAACAGAAACATTAAATAGCTATATTCACTTGGTTGGTCTTGTTATCTGCAGTAAAGTAAAAAAAATGTTATGGGAGAAACTACAGTATCGAGACAAAGAATGTGCTGCATGGTTTAAACCTAATAAACGTCACACAGTCAGTATTCACGAAGTTACAGACACACACACACACACACACACACACTCTCACCTCCAGTGGTCCGATACTTCTGAATTTTTTCCTGCTAAGTTGGAATAATATTTCTACAGAGATCTTTGTGTATACATTATATACAATATCATAATTTTCTCTTTTTAAAAATTAACATTCCTTTTAAAATAAACCAGGCCCTGATGATATTAATAAAGCAAGAGAATACTGTCAACACACATTGAGTGACAACGTCAGTGTTTAGTGCTTAAACAGAGTAATGATTTCTATTTTATCTGTGTTTATACTTACAGGTTTTTTTGTTCTAAAAGCTACAGATATTTCCATACCCTCTCTTACTGTATGTGCCAAGTGAAATATTTTGTGATGTCCTGATTGTAAGATTCAGATACATATTCACGTTGGTTTTGGCCACTATGAGGTGTGTTTTATTTTTAATGGAGATTTATGCTAGCTTGTCAAAGCTGCAGTTAAGTACCTCAGCTAATGAACCCCTTCAACTGTGCTTCAGTCATTGCTGATTTGTAAACCTTTGTAGGTATGTAATTCTAAAGGTTTGGTTTGAGGTGCACAGGTGTTGGTCAAAGAAAACTGAGAGCCCAGTGGGTGCTTCATGTGTTTTTCCCCCCCTACTTTTAGCAAACAGCCCTGTCAATCAGAGGACACATTTCCAGTCTCTTGAAAAAGAAGCTGCATGTGTGTCTCACCTGTGCCTGAGGGTTTGGCTCCAGAGCTGGTCCAGACGGTACACCACTATCGTTCTTCCTAATTACTTTGGTTCAGGGAATGGAGCTAAAGTCTAAAACTCATTGTTTATTCACAGTACTTTTAGGATTTAGATAAAATGTTCTATTGGTAAATTGGATTTGTCCTCTCTATTATCCACTACAACTGCCACACGCAGGTACAAAGCAAACATAGTGTATATTCACATCTATGTGCTCTGCAGGCTTTGCCTGCAGCAGCAAAGTGCTGTGCCCTAAGCCCTCCCCCCAGGTCCACTAAATTAATTTTTTTGTAATTATGTGTGACACAATTCAAACAAACTAGGAAAAACAATTCATCCTGTGACATTAAGACTTTACTACCCATCTGTCCTCAGTTTCCTGAGTTATCAGCCCCAGGACTTTTCCAGACAGTTTAGTATGTTACGGTTGGTGGTTTTTGTTTTGAAATAGATGCAGAAACTTTGCTAAAAATGAAGCTGCAGATGGTCAGCAGTTACTACCATGGGCCCTGGAGAAGGGCAAAGTGCTCTGCTTGCAACCAGCAGCTCTCCAGCTGGTGGCAACTCAGAGCTGGAGCTTTAGGCTCTGCTTGGGTTTCACATACAGCTGCAAGTTAGAGGTGACCCTGCTCACAGCACTGCAGTCTCAATGACACCCGAGGAATCATTTCTCACAATTCTTCCTTCCTACTGAACATCATCACCTGAAATGAAAACAAGCAAGACTAACCAGTGCAGAATGTTTCCAACGATTTAACACAACTCTTGTAAAAATGAGTGTATCTATTTCAATATGGTATAGCTCAACCACTGCATTTTCCTTACATGAATACAGTATAGAATTGCATGTTCTCAGCAGCCACACAAAGCTCAGTGACATTTGAGTGTTTATTTTTGTTTCCTAGTGTCTTTTTTGCAAGATCCGTATTTCCCAGCCTCCTGGATGCTAGTAGAAATTTTGGAAGAAATGTTTTTCAGTGACTTCTAGGTGAAGAAATAAAAACTCCATGAATAAGGCTACAGATCAAACTCCTTGTGCCCTTCTCCTTTGCCTTCCCACACGAGTTACACAGGCACTCCTGTGATGAGGGCCTCAGCGGCAGTTCCTCTGCGGTAAGAGCCAATGTTACATGTTTGTAGCAGTTCCAGGTCAGATGTTTAGTCCAGTCATTGAGTACTTAAAAGCAGTTCAGGAAGCACTGATCTCCCTTTCCTACAGCCCCGAAACCATCACTCGGAAAGAGGGTGGCACGTGTCTGTGCCGAGGGCTGGCACTGGGGCTTACGCACGGACTGGCACAGCTCGCGTCCACTCCTCCTATGGACGGCAAGTAGGCATGATGGAGGATCGGCAGCTGCAAGGACAGCCGACGCTGTATGCTGTGGGAGAGACAGGGAGAGAGGGGGTTAGCCAAGAGGAAAATGTAATACATTACATGGTTGATATGTTCGCAGGTTGCTGTGAGGATGTTTCCCCTGCCTGCTGCTGTGATTGGGAGGGTTAATGCCAAGAGCGTTGCACTTGCTGCTGTTGAGCTATGCCACCACAATGTTATTTCCCCTTGGGGAATTTTTCTGACAGGTTAGACATGACAAAGGAATCTAAGGGTGCTTTCTCAGCATCCCACAACCTTCTAAAATTCCTAGGCACATTCAGGTTAATTGCTAGAGTGCTGATGCTAGGAAAAGGGCAAACCTTAAGTTTGCAATGAGGGTGAGTGGCTTGGTGACTCCCAGCCAAAGTGATGTACTGCATGCAGAGCCCTGGCTAACTCTGTAGACATGCATGACATCACAGACAGAGTTTTAAGCCAGGCACCACTTTTAGTACAAGGATTAAGGATGGCATTTTTGCAACTCCAGCTGAGGCAGCAAACACAGGTGCATGGCGGAAGGGAATTGGGACTGATGTCTTTTTCCAAGTAGTTCCTCTTTATCATCTGGGTCTGTGCTTTTGATGTGATGGATGCTTTCGAGTTCTGGCTGTCAGTCCTATGGGCCTGAGGAACTGGTACTCTAAAAGCAATCTAATGTACCACCTATAGCAAAAATCAGTATTTAGGAACCCAGCCTTCTCTATCCCTTTTTCCAAGCAGATTGACATCATGATAACTGGTATCAAGTTTTTTTTAAAATGGATATTAAACCATGCTCACAGGTATCCCATCTAACCCTTCTGCTGGAAGAAGATGGTGCCATGAGGGGCTCTGCTACCCCTGTGCTGTGGCTACGCTAACACTTTTCACAAAATCAAAATCCAATTGAGGTTTACAGTCATTAAGATGTTATCACCGGGATGGCTTCACATTTAGAGACATTCACCCTTGAAACACAGAGGCACTTTCTAAAGAGAAGACAGATGTCAAAGTGACTGAACTGAACTGAAAACTGGCTTTTTGATTCCAGAAGAAAAATTCCCATAGAAAGCATTGTATCAGTAAATTTATGTTTCCTCGTTTTCTGATATAATGACTATGTATAGACAGAGGTGTATGTTTGAAAGCTAGCCTTTGGGCAGCCTTTCTGATTCAAACAACAATTAATTTATTTTTTGCTTTGTGTTAGGAAGCAGAGACAGACACTAAGGCATTCATTGCACTGCTCGGGGACCAAGCAGTATAGCTTTTGAATGCAAACAGAAAGAAATGTAATGCTGTTCTCTGTAGTTTCTGCACTTTAAACCATGGCCTGTCTATACAGACATGCAGTAGAAGTAGCTGTTGTCTATCTGGAAAACTCTTTCTCATTGTTTTTGCTCCTCAAACTCCCTATAAAACTTTCGTGCAATGTTAACCCACAGTGGTGATCATTCTAGTGCTGGCAATGCATTTCTGGGACTAAACAAAATCCATTCATTGTTATTTTGCTACTGTGCCCAACTCTTTCTGGTGCTATCAATGAAATCATGCCTTTTTTCCAAGGACTGCAGAGGTGGCATGGCTCACTGCTTCCATGTGCTGAATCCTTACGAGCCTGATACTGCGGATTGTCATTCTGTCTCTTGTTGCAGGGTCAAATGCAGAATTGCCCGTGCTTATTTTCCCACCAGTGGAAATGCTTACTTTGTTCAACTGTTATAGACTTCTCATTAAAGAGCTTTTTGAAGCTATTCCAAAAGAATCCAATTGCATAATCAAGTGAATAGGATTGTTTTTTTCATCCATTTCAGTGTTAGCCATACCATGGACAAAACATGTTTATTTAGCTATGCCAGTGGTGGCTGCAGTGGGTGGCAAATTTTGCTTTAACTGTACGTAGAAGTTTACTTTCACTTGAAAAGTTGGTTCCTGGAATTGGGGCAGAGAACTGTAGCCTGGAGCCTCACACACAATTAAGAGTTTAGACAAAATTCCTAGAGAGGAACACAAAACAAGTAAAAAAATCCAAACAAACATGCTTTTTCTCCTTAAGCAAAGGTAAATCTTGTGACCTGCTTCACTCTTTGCAGGGTTTTTGCCTTGCCTCACTTTTTTTAGGTTTTGGTTTTTTTCAATACCAGTGATTTTTCTCTTCTCCCACCTTACAGCAGCCTTCCAGTACCTAAAGGAGGCTTACAAGAGAGATTGAGAGGAACTTTTAAAAAGGGCATGGAGTGATAGGACACTGGGTGATGATTTTAAACTAAAAGGGCATAGATATAGACTAGATACATGGAAGTAATTTTAATGCTGAGGGTTGTAAAACACTGGCACAGGTGGCCCAAAGAGGTAGTAGATGCCCTACCCCTGGTAACATTCAAGGCCAGGCTGGAGGGGGATTTATGGAATCCAATCGAGTTAAAGTTGTACCAGCGCATGGCAGGGAGATTGGACTGGATGACCTTTAAAGGTCCCTTCCAGCCCAAACTGTTACATGATTATATGAATTCATTTCAAGTTGCCCATACAATACATATATACATGTGAAAGCATATACTTGATCAAGTATTTTGAAGGGGGGATGGTTAGTATTAGTGGGTTTAGAATCATAGGCAACCACTGAAGGACATGGAAAGGAAAGGTGGTGCCACGCAGGGAGCAGCCACTCATCAGGATAATGTGTTAGGGCAGAGGTCCTCAGCTCCATACAGAAATACCATTTATTAGGGAAACATAAAATTAGGCAAAATCTTGACTTCCAATGTTAATGCACATGGGAACACAATGCAATGCACATGGGAATGCACAATAGCACAAAGGGGTGGAGGCATTTGAAAAATATTTTGGTTTTTTGTTATAGAAAACTACTACTGGGATGTATTGGTAAGTGGGAGGACAGAAAAAAGTGCTGCATCAGACAAGCATCCAAAGTTCTGCATGAGTGCCTAAACTCTGTCTAAACACTCTCAGGGATTATTTCAGTTAATTCTGCAGCCCAATAATGTTGATTTTTAGCAACTGCAGGGAAGCTGGAGAAGTTCTAAAGGGGTATAATAAAGCAAGATGTTGTACTAGCAAGTACATTAACCATTCTAAATCCACCATATTTTAATGACAGATTTGAGTAAGATCAGAGATAGACTAATATGATGCACTGTCAGTGAAAAAAATGAAGAACAGAGGCATGTTCATGCTGAGGCATATGGTTGAAATGCAATAATTCAGTCACAACCAACTTCTTAGAATGAGAATTTTTGGTTACTAAAATTAAGATAACTGGCTCCAGTAATACTTTGAAGTTATGCTTTGAAGGTTATAAAAAAGACTGAATATAGAAATACTCTATTAAAACTGCAGGTTTTAGTGGGGTCCTGCAGAAATCTATCATCACCTTTACTAAGAGATCTGGAAGACTTACATATTGTTGCTGTTAAAAGGAGAACAGTATAAATTTTTAACAGTGCCAAAAATTAATTCACTGGATGTAGGTCACTGATGAGACAGGACAACATGCAGGAATGATGATGCACAGAAGGTTGTCTTTGGGGGTCACAGAAGATAAAGCATGGAATGTATTCATGTAGCCATCATGCAGATAAGCTGACTGATGCGACCTTTAGATAAGTGAGCTGCACTGCCCAGCAGGAAAGAGTTGATTTTGCGTGTGTGAGAGACAACTCAGCCTACTGGGAAATGAACTATTATATCTATTCTAAGCTGGCTCAAGCTGCTTTCTGGACCTGACATGAACTGGCATGGTGCAGTGTCTATCCATGCAGCTAAGCATGCTCCAAACAGGGTTTCTGAACACCAGATTGTTGCCAAGCATTACCCAGGAGAGTACAAGCTGATACAGCTGTGCTAGAGAGTATGCTAAAAAGCATAATAGAAAATCAAAGTGCAGGGCTTGAGCCTGTGCACTGGCTTTGGCTACTATAGGAAGTGTTCATTTGCACTGTGCAGCCAGTGTAAACAGGAGAGAAAGCAGTCAGCATCCACTTTTTCCTCTTCTTCTCTGATGGTCTGAGTGGGTATGGCAAATTTTACATGGCAGTATGGATAAGCTACTGCATCCTGCCCAGCAGGAAAGGGAGTAAGATGCAAAGGGAACTGAGCATCATGTATATTTATGCTCTAGGGTTGCTTTACAGTCATACGGACCACATTTGCCCTAGGTGCAGGGTTCTAAATCTCAGCCAAGCACAAAACAAATGTTTCTTACATTCTGATTGAGATGATGTAAACATCACACCATCAGCAAATGTGAAACAACTTCCTGTACTACTGAGCCTGAAGTGCATGTGCACTGCTGTGCCTTCACTTTGGATACAACTGTAGAATAAGGGATCACACTTGCAATGAGTCAAATGTAGCACTAGTGGTAATAAAGAAGGAAAAAATCCCAAATCACCTCTCTTCTGCACTCTATAAGAATTTTCATACTGGAAGTTGTCAGCGGTCATGAGTGCAAACTAGCATGGGAAGCTGGAATGATTCTTCTTCCCACAGCCATTAAAGGGCCAACATTTCTACACGCAAATTATTATCTTGACATCCTCCTTTCACAGTCTTGTGACAAAGAGGAAATATTTTTCAGACTAACATCCTTGAGATTCATGTTCTTGAACAAGAAATAAGTTCCTTGGACTGTGCAACTACCTATCAGATGCCCTACGTATGAAGTGAAATGAGAAAGAGGAGACAGAAACCATAGCTTGCTTTTAACTCCTTTTTACTTTTTTTTTGACAAAAATTACATATTTAGTAACCATTGAAGGCCAGAATTGATGCCAGACAAGTTGATAAACAAGCCCACAGGTGTAGAAGGATACCTTAAAGAGCATTAAGTTTGGACAGAAGTTCTGAAGACAGCTATACTTCTCTCTGTCAGGTCCACTGTGCCTGGGCAGTGTGGCTCTGCTCCCCAAACTGCCAGCTCATCCTCAGGGGAGATATTGATCCTTGGATCTGGCACAGTCACAGCTGTGCAAATGCTGAATGACACTGTTTCAATTTAGCAGGACTTTATTAATTGTTTTCCATAAATGTCAACAACTGTTCAGATTTGTACTGAGCCGCCCTTCAGAACCTTTACGAAATCTCAGTCTTCTCATCAGTTATCACTAGCCTAGAGGAAGTTCTGTCATAATTTTTTTTTGTCTGTATGAAATCTCTATCAAGACAATTGGATTATCTGAGTGTCTGTGTTTTTCTTAGCATCTTTCTTAATGTAAGGGGGCCACATGCGGATAAGGCTGCATTCACACTACATTATTTCTGACAAATGATGCTGAAAAAAACAGAGGCCTCTAATAGCTGTGCATTAAAGCATTGCTGACCCCATGAAGTCATGAGAGCTCTGTCAGCAAGAGCCCTGCCTATTTGAAATTCCAAGATATTTCATCTGCTGTGGGCTTCTTTTGGTGCATGACTGAGTGTGTGTGTGTGTGTGTGTGCGTGTGTGTGTGTGTGTCTGTGTGTGTATTAGCATCTTTGTAGGTTTGGTTTGGGGTTTTTTTTGACTGCAAGAACAGAGCTAGAAATCCACATGTTTTCCTGCACCAGGCACTACAAGACAGTAGCTACTACCTGAAATCAGGGTTGCTGTCACAGATGTGAATCATTCTAGTAAATTGTTTAATAATTTATTCTCTTTTTAAGTAAGCTTTTAAGTTGCCCTGGAGTCTGACAGCTATTAGCTGAGATCTTGACGAAATGATGCTCGTGTAACCAGGCTGCTGTGGGGAAACGGCTGATCCAGGGACAAACGAGCACGGCGCTTTCCTGAGCTCTGGCCTGTGGCAGGTCCTGCTCAGCGAGTAAAGAGTAGGACACGACTTTAGTGTATAGGTTCCTAGAGAGAAAAGCTGACACCATAAGACTATTTCCTCTCCATGAATCTAGCCAGTGTTTTGTGCCATCCTCTCCTGGTAGTTGCAGCATTGTTTCTAAGGGAAACTACTTGGTGCAGACTCTCCTGTGCCAAAACTCAGGTCCAGCTGCTATGGCAACGTTGAAAAGCCCTCAGAATGTTTTTTATTTCTCAGCTAGCTTAAGATTGAAAAAGAACAAAATGTCTGTGTACACCATGAATCTCTCTGGCTCGTATGTGGAAGGATTTGGACTTTTGACAAGAGCTATAAGAGATGTGTGCACATGTGTTCATCCTCTTCACTCCTCCATACATTGGTGGTCAGGCACAACTCATCCTGTAACTCTCTACAGAAACTTTAGCCATCATGCTCTGGATGTTTCTGGCAAAAGAAAAGATGTATATTAATTTGCCTTTGGGGCACCTTAGGATCTAATGTCTCTGACATTCTTTGAACTTCGTTGGGATGGTGACCTGGTGGCAGGGAGGCATCACAGTACAACATTACTGCCTGCAGTTACTTTAGGAGGTGTCATTCACATTCTCTGTTGCTGATGTTTCAGGGTCTTCTGGAGCTGGAGCTGGCTGAAAGGGGGTTACAGTGAAGGTCTTCCCATAAAAAATGCACGAAAGACAAATATGGGCTTTGATGAAATGCAATAATTCAAGTTAACATCTTGCCAGCAAGGCAGCTGGTGTCCAGGATGGAATATATCTCTAAACCAGTAGCAACTATGTGTACCCCAGCACATGCATACCCAAGAGAGCAAGGGGTACTCCATATTGTACCAGCAACTAGTGATGTATACTTACTGTTCTGGAGAGTTGATGTCTTCTATGGGATCTTTGCTTGTTCTGGAAGGGTCTGATGAGCCCCATTGTGCTGGTGGATTTTGATCAAGATGATTTTTCAAAATGGCTTTCTCACCATCTGGATGGACAACACATTCAATTTTACTTTACTGTGACCAAGTGACCATTTAAAAATTGTTCCATTTTAAAATTTCCTAGATATCCATAATGCCACAAAGTAAACACATTCGAACTATATTCCAGTGTAGTCTCAGGTTTTCCTGTGAGAGTTTGGTACTCTTAAGTTTTGGATGATGTGTTCCTCCATAGGAACTACCATGAAGGAACAGAAAAGTGACAAAACTTCTTTTGTCCTTCCATTGCTTCCCCCTGCCTTTAAAAAAATGCGCCAAACCAAACCTTGTTGTCCACCTCTATGTAGCTGTATAATGCTCTCTTATCTAGTTTTAGGCTATGGGGAAAATGAATGTAACTGTACTGTTCTTGCACTCAGAAACTGTAACCTTCTCACAAGAAAAAACCTCCTTTGTTAAGTCTTTTCCTGGAAAAAACTATATTATCATTGATGTATAAAAGCTTCATACTCATATGATCACATAGGCAACTAGGTGCTGTCATTTGATTATCTGCTACTGGAAATATGATTCATATCAGCTGCACTGGTCCATAGGCTGTCTGCAGGAAGGACAGCTAATGATGTCATTAAGTTTTCTCCTGCCGTTCTCTTTTCTGCAGAGTGATAACAAAGAAGATCATCATTTTCTCCCATACCTTGCTTCACTTGATTCCCCTGGGTGTCCTGTGAGTCCCTGACTAGCTGTGCTGAAGCCCATGGCATCATTCCCCCTGAGAAACATGGGTGAACACAGCCATTTTAAGGCTGTCTTTGACAGGGATCCTTTCTGTTCCTCTCTGCTTTTCCAAAGTCTCCTCATGTGTTAAGCTGAATAAAATCACATGGAAAGCATCTGAATAATGAGGACAGTTCACAGTTTTCATAAATAATTACAGAGCAGCTCCAAATCCATCACCAGCAGTTGTTTGCCACACAAACAGAGAAACAGTGATTGCTGCAGGCATTGAGGCAGCAAGGAAGAGGACTCTAAGGTATCTTCTTGAAGAGGATACTGGAGGATTTGAACGTAAAAATGGGTATGGGTATGAGGGGAAAAAGCAGGAAGAGAGCGAAAAGGAAAATAGCATGAAAAAGTCAGTGCATTTTGAAGGCTTAAGCTGCTTTTCTGTTCCACTTATGCTCAGAAGCCCCATCTAATGCTCAGCTCCCAGCATGGTAGGAATATGTATTTTATTGACAGGCACTGGTGGGATAAAACAAGCAGCAGAAACACAAAGTGAGGAAAGAAGCTGGAAGCACAAACAGAAATGTTTTGAGGTCAAACTCCAATATGTATAATTGCCCTTCCAGCAAGGTCATCCCTGGCATTATTGGACAGCATTTCTTTTCTGCTGTGACAAACCTAAGAAGCAACATGCAAAGAAGTGTGCAGGTGAAGATGCAACAATGTGCAGACATGAGGATCGTTACAGCTTAGAAGAGGACAAGAGAAGATTTTTCACTTATGTTGCATTGAAGAGAAGGGTCTCGGGGAGAAAGGAGACATGACCAGGACACATGAAGTTGCTTTGGGTGGGGCAAGAAAATGTCAGTAAAAGAAAGCTAAGGAATTCAACTGTAGCAAGAAGACTCTTTAAAAAGAAGAGATGGCAGGATTCAGTGATAGTTTATATGTGAAGGGAGGACAGGAAAGAGTCAAATCTGACAGAGGTTAAGATAAGCAATGAGGTCTATTATCTCAGGGCAGCCTGAAGTTTGCTGGTGTGGCATTTGCTGTCACAAGAATTCAGTTTTTGTTTTCTATATAACACATTTCTTTGTGTATTGAGTTTGACATTTGCATAAAAGCTTTGTGACATCTGTAAACAGACATTTAGAAAAGAACACTTTTCACTTCTGTGATTAAAACCAATGTTCAGTCCTGAGCTGATCCAAGCTGACAATGAAAACTGCTGACTGAAGTAAAAATTTGAGTAACCCTTGTAATTAGGGATGGAAAAGCCCTATGATTTAACTGTTTTAGGGTTCCAACTCTTTTGGCCGAGATAAGAAATTTAACACTTTACAAAGCCACTTAAGATAAAACTCTTCATCAAATGATTGGAATACGCAACTCTTGCTGTTTGGGAGTATGTGATTTAATATATTAATCTGTATGGTATGCCACTAAAGGAGTTTCATGTACTTTCAGATGTGCTGTGAGAGAGAGAAGGAGGTGGTCCCTGTCAAAAAGGTGGGGGATTTAGCTTAGAGTAGAGCACAAATCATATATTCTCTGCCTACTCACCTCTCAACACCAACTGCCCGTATATCACCGTGTGTTATTCTTAATAGACCCTTTTCTACCACCCTTGCAGATGACTCTCCCTTAATACACTGAATAAATTTCTGTATACAAGGCTACCAAATGCAAATTTTAATGTATAAAATACAGATGAAGTTCACATAAAACTGACCATTTTTGTTTCCTTTTTCCTTTGCTTCTTTCAAAATACACAGACACACACACAAAACCCAAACAAAAAACCAGAAAACCCCCAGCAAAAACAGGGGTAATTCTTATTTGTTTTTTGTAAGAGGAGTTGTTAGATTTTTATTTTGCAGCTATGGAAACTAGAATATCTTCATTTTTCATTTACCTTTCATTTAAATAATGAAGAGCAAGATTCTCACTTAGTCATATGCTTCTAGGAGCTGGAGCTTAAAGAAAAAACACTATTACCATATGCACTTAAAAAACTTTAAGGATGGAGAAAACTAGTTTTACATATGAGAACAACTGAAGGAAAAGAAATCAAAGGTAGTGGTAAACATTTGAGTTCCCAGTTTCCTCTGGAAAGTGGAGCAGTGCTTTTGGTACTTTCCCATCTTCTCCTCCTCTGTCCATGAATTATTTCACTTGAAAAATGCCCTTCATTCCCAGGGTACTGTCTACCACTGCAGATACTACTGAGAAAGTTGCACTAGGATGATCTAGCTACCTTCTAAATTGCATTTACAGTACCCAGAAGCACCTTCTAAATAATTTTCACCTTCCGGTTCACACCAGAACTCAGATGTCTGGCTAAATGATGCCTGAGCACTTTCCATTCAGAAAACTGTTGGGGAAAAAAGACAAATAGCTCTCAAGGGCCTCACACAGCACTCACTGACGGGTTCATTGGAACACAAAGCTTGCTGCCAGTAGTTGGTGAGAGCCGGCAAGGCTTTAGCTCAGGATCTTTGCGTACCTGTAGCAAAGAAACAGCTTCCACTGACAAAGCTCTGAGCTCCAAGAGCACACCTGATGCAGGTCACCAAGGGGCTCAGCAAAGAGGTCATTGCTCACAGCTGCTGCCTCTCGCTCTGCCAGGGGTGATGATCCCTTCAGACATATAATCACTCTGCAACCTGGTGCTGCCAAAATTACCTGGGCAGGCTTAAATGCACCACGCATTTTAATGACTCCTGTTCAGCTTCAGGCAGAAAGCACCAGGTGACTGATGCTGCTGCAATTTCTTTCAAGAGTTTAGAAATCATATTTCTTTAAGTAGAAGCTTGTTTTGTTGCTGTTTGTATGCTGCAGTTTTATTGAACATCTTCATCATTGTGCTTTAGTGGCAATATTCCTCTGATGCCTTTCAACTGGATGGCAGAACTGCTCTTCATCCAACATCAATTCCACTGTTGTTTTCTCTTTGCTAGAAAGCGTATTTTATGGCCCACAAAGAAACAAGTATGGTTTAATAATGACTTATAAGAGCTGACAGAGATAACTTTGCTGATTTACTAAAGAGCTCTGGAAACTTTAAAGCTTAGAGGTAGACTTTTAAAATCTGCCATAATTTTTCTCAGTTTTGCTGTCTGGACTGTGAAACATGACTACCCAGTCTCTGCTTTTCATGTGAATAGGGTATAAAGCAAGTAAAATGAAAGGAAAAAATAAAATTATCACATTGTCAGCTGGGTAATCAGAAAAAGTTCTCCTGAAGTAAGTGCACCACAAAGGCAGTCTAAATCATGACTTCTGATGGTTATGTTATGAGAGGAAGATTTTTTTAAAAAGAAAAGCCAGTAAGATTCTGCTCTGATTTACACTACTTTAAATCAGAAAAACCCCCTTTACTACAGATTAATTTCTGTTCAAGAAAGGGCAGGCATTGAACATCTGACAGTTTGGTCTCCCTGTTGAAATAGAAACAAGCTCCTACTTCAGGATTGAATTCATTTGCTAGGCTTCATAGAAACTAGTCTACATATCTCTATGTACCCCTATATACAAGGGATATAAGGAACTATATCCTTTCTTTAAAACAGCATTCTTTTAAAGGAGTTATTTCTGAAAGCCTTTACCTTTGAATTTGTTTTTCAGTCTCAAGCTTAATGATTGAATCACACAAACTTCACAAGGGTAATATTTCTCTTTCTATTATAGATGAACTCTGTTTTCCTTCACATTTGAAAGCAAAATGCCTTTGAAATATGTTTTTCTTTGAGCTGCTTTTACATGGGAAAAAAACTAACACTAGGAAACATCGGAGTGGGGTGACGAGTGACAGCATGTAGGCATATCTGACATGTAAATGAATGCTCCCAGTCCATTTACAGCAATGAGTAAAGACTGCTTTCTGGCTTAAAACAGGCAAGGCTTTCTGAGGAAGGAAGGGTGCCTGCAGAGAGAAAACTTGCAGAAAAAGTTTGTTAATAAGTGGAGACTATGGCAAGGCTGTCTCTTCCTTCTTCTGTACTTCCTATAGGATGACAGTTGTTCATTGACTTTGCTAAAATGCTACTCTGAAATGTACTGGCCAAAGTAGTGATAGATGGATGGAGATTCTTCTGCAGAATTTCTTCTGAGCTTCACTTTATATGAAACTCTTGCAGTGTATGAATCTATGAATGATTTCATGTGGGAATAATTTCATGTATTAAAACGCCAAATAGAAGTCGAGTAAGATAGTAGATTCAAAGCGTAGAAAAATCATCCTGCCCCTTCCTCCCCGGCCCTAACACATACTAACTTCCCTCTGTGTATTTTTCTTTTCAGTATCTTTTATCTCTGCAGGAACTTACACAGCAGAAAAAACTTCTGCCTTCATGGAGTCTCTCCTGTTTCTGGTATACTGGCATAGGTGCAAGAGTCTCTTTTGGGAAGCTCTGGTTTGTGTCTGTGTCAGGGTATTTCTTCTCTGGAACTGTGTGGCACAACCTTCCTCTTTACACATCACAGTTACTTGCACTTGTCCTCCTTTCTTTCGAAAGGTCAGTCGAAAAAACACAGCTGTGCCTTCAAGCCGGACTCTTCTTGCCAAATGGCATAGCTAGTTTTACAGGGATGGCGTGGGCCAAGCATTAGTCTCCCTCATAGCCCATCCTTGCCTCAAACCCAGGCTCTAATGTGGCTCTACTGCTCCAGCAAGGCCACCAGATCCCAAAAATTCCAGGGGAGAAGTTAATGTTGTGCTATGCACAGAACTGAGATCACTAGCAGACGCAGTGACTCAAAGTCATCCAAGGAATGTATCGAATGAAGAGAAGGGAATGCCCTTTTACATTCAACTGGGGAAGCCATTTGAAATCCCAGAGCCAAAGTCCATGGAGCATGTTGAGAACTGCCTGACCACACAAAGCTATTTAGCAGCCCAGCTAAAAGCCTGCATTAAAAGAAAGCAATAAAACCATAAACCACAAATCACATTTTCCTAATTGCTTTTCTTACATAGCCAATTGCTGTAGATGTCTCAGAGACATTACGCATTTGTGAACATGAGATGAGTGTCTCAGATAATATCTCTCTTCAAATGAGATGTACTGAAATGTGCTGTAAAGGAGGAGTCCCCATGCCAGCAAATTGCTCCTGGGCTACACCGGGAGCTGTTGCTGCTAATAGCTAACCAGGAATCCCAAAGTTATGAAACACTGTCTGAGGTCAGGCAGACATACCAGTGCACAGCTGTGTCTACCTATTTTGGCTAAAGCATTTTAACGTTTGTATCCTAAATCCGTATTTGATGTCAATGAAGGTGGTGGGGAAGGAAGAGAAGAGTTAAATAACCTCATTTAGCACTTGGCTACAGGAGTTAGGAATTTTAACTCCGGAAAATATTTGCAGGTCAGAAGCCTATTGAACTGTACTATGACATTAAAGTTTGATTAGGGCTAGTTGGAGATGCGTTGCCTAAGTCCCCTGTTATGATCTGTACTGTGAAGAGCAGTGTCCTGAGTTTGTGTTAGCAATAGCAATGGGTTACACTACATGGTATTCTCTATGTGAACTCCTCCAGAACAGCAAGGTATTTTACAAAGACAATTTACATAGGATTGAGGCACAAAGTGAATGTGGCAAACGATCTGCTATGATTTTTAGCTCCAAGCCAGTTGCTATTTTGAGCATCTCTCTTCACTGTCCAATTCCTGCTCTCTCAGTCCATATTTTTCACAAGGTCAAGGTAGGCAAAAACCCCTTCATCACCTTAAAAACAATACTAGAATGGCTTCTCCAGTTGCATGATGGGGATGAGGGACATGGTCACTTCTAGGTCATGCTAATAGTTTATTTACAGTTCTGAAGCTTCACTTAAGTGCCATCGGGGATGCATAATTTCAAGGTTCTGTACTTTCCTTTACAGAAAGTTACATGAAATACATAGCTACAGAAAGCATAGTTATGTCATTCAGAGTTAGCTTTCCTGTAGCCGTAAGGGCCAGAATTTTTTTAAGTACCATTTAAGTGATGTCTGTTTGAATCTGCACAGAAGCAGCAGTGACTCAGCAGCATGAATTCTGCAAAGCCTTGTTATTTTGATTGGAATGGCAAATTTAAATTAGGCACATAGGTTGACTATTGGGAATGGATGCATTGAGAGAAAGAGAGAGGAGATTCAGACATGTAGCTAAGGAACAGGGAAATGTGGAAAGAGTGGAAACAATGGAAAGGGAGGGAGAGAAAAAGGCTAGCAAGGGTTGTTGCTCATGGTGGCTCAGAGCCTGGAAGTATGAATATTTGATATCACTTGAGTCAGGATAAGGATACACCATAATAGGCATGCTGCTTGAAGTATTTGCCACCAGGTGTGGGACCAAGCCTCAAACACCTGCTGCAAATTGGGATCCAGGTCTTCCTCATTCCCAGGTGAATGGATGCTCTGATCTTTCAATATAAAGATGATCAAGGGAAAACATCTTTCTCTGCCTGTCCTGCCTTTTGTGTGGAGCTTTATGTGGTAGGTCCACTGAGAAAATTGTCTGGCAACCTTCAGTATGCAGAAGAATACCCTGCAAATCCCTGGAAATAGTTTTAAGCTACTCTACACGTTAAGGCTCTGTACCTGCTGGTGATTTTAAATATGTAGCCCACAGCAGAAATGTAAGAGTTTGGGAACTGTACCATGGGAAAATTATGAACACAGATGATTTTGGATTGTGCTGCTTAAAGCAGCAGTTAGGTATCAATGTCTTTTGTAGATATAGCCACAAGAAAATGCAGAAAGGTTATATTTTATCCTTGATTTCTTTGCCAGCATCCTCTTGCTAATGGAGTGTATCCTGCTGTGGGAAGCATCCCATCCTAAATTTACACCCAGAGTACCTCTTGAGAATAATTTTTTGTTTCTCATACCCAGACTCAGATGGGCATTTGGCACAATGCAATGCATTTTTTCTGCTTAAAATATTATTCATGATTTATCATTTTTCCTGGAGCATCTGACATGAGAGGAACATTCTATGTGTTCCTTTAAAACACTTGGTAAAACTGCCTCATCCCACTCACTGATGTTAGTTCTTGCTCCTGATCTCAGCCCAATAATCACACGCCTCCAGCAGCTATTTACGTTTTCCTTTTCCTCCTTTCCCCCCTTCTGTTTTTTATTTTTAAAAAGGACACTGGGAACTCTTCCCTTTTTTTCTTTTTGCCACAAGTTACACAACCCAGTGCATACCCAGGGTAAAACAAAAGGTGCAAGAAAAAGTAACCTTATCCAGCCAAAATTTCAAGATACTTCAAAAACATATGAGAATTGTTGTGCTTATTCTAAAATTAATCTTCAATAACTATAATTACAGCAGTAGCTTCTGTTCTGCTTAACCAAGCTTAGGGTGCCACATCAATCGGAAGCCTGAGTTCTGTAGTGTAACAAACATGCAAATCTACAACTTCTAAACACAGGGAAAGTAGTTTTTCACATACTATAGTAATATTCAGCAGTACAAAGTTATTTGCCAGAAGCCACAAAGTATCTAGAGTAGCTAGAGTTAGAAATGGAAGGTGTGTGCCCTGACTTGCACTTTTATTGCACTATGCACCAGATCTTATTGCTTCCCAAAAGCGAAATGGCTTTAAGGGAAGCAATTCTCTCACATGTATTTCTACAGGGAACGATGCAAGAGACACAGTGGAAACAACTTAGGAATATTACAGTTGTCATGAAATCCCCTTTTATCAGTTCCTAGGGAAAAATTTTCATACATGAGTGCCTTCAATTCTGCATTTAGAGTCCAAACCAGCACTGAAATATTTACATGCTTCTCTTTTACGTGCTTGGTAGCAGTGTCCAAAAGCAGGATTTGAGCACCCTACTCAGGGAAGCACAAATTAAACTAGGCTTTCTACTGCTGAAGGCTTAGCTCTCTCAAGATCTGAAACATTCTGTGACTTTCTTCGCTTCATGCAGCACAGAAAATTTGACTTCTGAACACTTTTACAAGTTTCCCACTTTACCATGTGTATTACAATAGATGACATACATACAGAAATAACTACTCAATGGGTACCATATAGCTTATTATGTGAATCTGCATACTCTCTGGAATGAAACAAAAATATTTAAAGCCATACCTTACCAAGGTCTGAGCGCTCTGGAATCAATCCAATGAGATTGCTATGCAAAGTTTTGGTGGGTTAAGCTACTAATGGATTTTACTTACTCTCACCTTTGCTGTCTGTGAAGTTCCGTATACTAAGAATGTCATTAAGATCCTGATAGTGGTTCTGCTTAATGTATGTTGTTTTCTCAGGAGTGTCCTGAAGTTGCATTGTGACCTCTTCCAAGTCTTTGTCCAGCTGCAAAACAAAGAGAGTACAAATCCCTAAAAATTCAAGAGTCATTGTTTCATGTATCTGCACTAACTGCATTGCTTTCTATAATTAGACTAGAAGGCAGGTGGCAATGCAATTACTACACTGTGCCAAATACAGTCTTCTTATAGCACTACTACATTACCTCTAAAAATCTCAAACTGTGTTCAACTGTGATATTGCACACAGGGCACATGAGAGGGATAAGTCTTTGCAGTAGACAGTTTAAGCAATTCAGATGTACTGATGAATGAGAAAGATACGAGTGTTAGAAACCCCAACCTGAAAACTCTTTATTATTTATATGTAAAACTGTGGCATGCATAGCTGTAACTACTTTGTCCAGCAAATCATCAAACAGACAGGAGAATATGTGTCCAGCCATGTGAGTGACTGGCAGTCAACATGTAGTTGGCAGTTTTACCAATTGGCAGTCGATCAGGAATGCTTTTCTTTTAGCACTGAGCGGAGCACAGGGTGTTCTCCCCAGAGGCCAACATGCAATTCCATTGCCTACAGCCCCAAAAGAAGCTATAAGCTTCCCAACAATCTGGGATGCTCTTTGTGGGCAGTTGTGCAGCAGGTGTCCACTGCCAGCTTAACTGAATTTTAAAAGTGCTGAATTTAGCTTTAGGTTGTCTCCTTATAGAACTGGGACGTAGCGACTCAAGCCAGATGAGCCAGAGACATAGCTGCTAGCCATGGTAGGGCATGTTCCAAATCCCCTTGACAATGAAACTCTGATTTGGACCTACTGGTTCTGGGCATTTGATCTATCTAATCAAAGTCAAAATGAGATGAGCGGGGCCCTACATGCCCTAGTGTGGCTCAGTTGCTCTGACCAGCCTTACCTGTGCTCACTCTCATGAGCCTTGCAAAGCACAGGCTGAGATCTTGTGAGTTAGGAGGCTTGGTAAAAAAGACTACAGTAGGGTAAAGGAACAGAAATTGTCAGCAGGCAGCTAGGACTTCATTAAAAATTTCAAGGCTTTCACGTGAAAGGGACCTGGCAAACTGAACTAAATTTCTTTAAGCCAAAAATAACTTTTGCTTTTGGAATCTTTGGTAGTCTGAGTAGAGACCTTTTAGTTTTCTAGGCAATTGTTGTTCCTTAAGGTCCGGACAAAGAAGTAACTGTTGCAATAAAATACCTTTTCTTCAAGGTATAAGAATACTTCACAGACTGGGCAAGAACAGGTAACTTCTGTAAGATATAGATCAGTTATGGTTATCTTGTTTCACAAATTGGGCAGTCTTCAAGACTGATTTGTGATCATTTCAGGTCTCCTGAGAAAGGATGGATATAATTATAAATGTACACCTTGTAGCTCTAATGGAATTAATGTACTCAGCCTTTCCCTCAGTAGGTATTGAAGAAACTTCACAGCCTTTTTGCCAAAAGAGTCAGGTTGTATGATCATAAAGGTCTTTTCTACCTTAAGAAAAGATGTAATTCTGTTTCATAGAAGATGTAAAAATCTGTCTAGCAAGTTTTTGAGTGAACTCTCAGAGAAGTTGAGAAATAACAGCAACAGCAGTCTCTGAACTCAGCTGTAAACAGGAACAAAGAGCCCTTAAGTGCCCTGGGGCTGTGGGTCTCTGTTATGCTTGTGTGTAAAGGTTACACTTCTACAGCTACTGCTCTGTGGTGCTCAGCACACCCATGTGAGACAGCAGAGTAATCGGCCTGTTATAAATAAATAAGGAAAGTTTTATCTTATTTTGCTAAGACACATTTTCATTTTGTCACACCTGTACTAATTAGCTATTCATATAAATTGTCCCTTTCCAATTATTTCAGTATTTTTCTATGGGTGAAGCTATTTTATCTCTAAAAAGTAGACAGCATTTAAGCAGATTTCAGAATTGCAACAAAAAATAATAAAAAATAAGGTGCCTAGGCAGTATATACAATAAACAATACCTCTGTGATTTTCATTCTCAAGCGGTGGTTCTCCGACTGCAATCCTTCTAGTCGAGATGTGCTGGCCTGATTGACGCTGGTGACTGATGTTGATGTTTTTGAATCTTCTTTCTTTTGATTCTGAGTGAACTGAAACCGTCTGTTCTGTGTGGCTGCATCTGGATTTGTTCGCAGTGTGATGAGCTGAAAGGTTGAGAAGCCTTAAGAAATCCTGTTTTATTTTTGCAGCTATTTATTTTGTATGTCAAAATACTGAGAGGCACACCAAGAGCTCCTTTTTGACTTTCAAGTACAAATCTCTGGGAAGTAAGCTCTGCTTGCCATGAGCAGTACTTGAGACAATTTCTGAGTAACTTTATACAATAGGTGAATGAAAATGATTGTGAGAAGGAAAGCATTAAAAAAATAAGAAATGTAATTAGAAAAATATTTATCTGGGTTTTAATTAAATTGAAATACATTGTAATATTCAAGCAAATATATTTCTCCTTTGTTGATATCTTTATACTTTCAAAGGATATATTCCTTATTCAAGAAAAAAAACAATTCACCAAGCCCTTCTCTTTGCAAGCAGAGCTTCATCTGAAATTTCTCCTTTCCTACTGTTACAAGTAACACTCAAGCAGAGAGAGGCATGAAGCAGGAGTATTTACAGAGAGAACTCATGGGAGTTTGCCCTCTGGAGATAACAGACACTTAATTAGTTTTTTGCAACCAAAACTAAACCAAATATGTTCAAGCAAATTAAATAAACAATTTAAAAAAGGGGTTAACCTTAAACATGATTAATTTAAGCAAATATAAGTAAAATCTAATACTTAGTGACAATGTGAAAATATCACCTTGACATGAGGAGAGAAAGCTCCTGCTGTTTGGCAAGAGGGAGAGAGATTCTCAGATTACTCTTGAGGATACAAAATTTATGTTACTTGTCAGGCCGCAAACATATACATTTGTATACAGACAAAGCTGAAGGACCTCCCTGCCCTGAGAGCATTGGCATGGCATCATAAATCCAAAGGTGCAGAGTTATCTGAAAAGAGAAGGGGCAATACTTTTTTAAGCACAGCCCAGTCAGATTTTGTGGTATAGCTGCATTTTGGAATTGGTTCCTCTAATTCTTAAGAGCATGACACTGTTCTGCAGCTCCAATGGCATGAAGTAAGGCCCTAACTTCTGGCTGAGAGAGACCTCACTGGGCAGACACTGAAGCATGTGATCCCTGGAATGTATTTGCAGACAAAGCCTGCAGATTGGGATGACACTTGCATACCATAAATTTATTTTTTCACATGGTAAAGTAGATGGAGAAGGCTAAGATACTCTGTGTCTTCACTGTAGTCTTTACTGGTAAAACTTGCCTCCAGAAATCCCAGATCCCTAAAGCAATTGAACACAACAAGTTCAGGCAACCTGACAAGTTGTATCCCTGAGGACTAAGGGGATGGTCAGCCATTGTGAGGCCATTCTCAGTTACTTTTGGAAGATGACGTCAATTGGGAGCAGTTCTTGAGGACTGGAAGAAAGGAAATGTCACAGCTGTGTTCAAGAGAGGTGAGAGGAGGATTTGAGAAAATGCCTTCTTCCCACCTTCACCTCAGTCCATTGAGGATGCTGCAGCAAATCCTCTTGGGACCCATTTCCAAACATATTAAGAGCAAGAAGGTGATTAGAAGCAGTCATCATTGATTTATGAAGGAGAAATCCTGCCTGACCAACCTGATTTATAGCTTCATTCAGTGAAATATCTGGGCTGGTAGACAAGGGGAGAGAGTTATTTTTCTTGACTTAAGCAAAGATTTCAACACTGTCTCCCATAACATCCTCACAAACTGACAAAATAGTGCCTGGGTAAGTGGCCACTGAAGTGGATTCAAAACAGGCTGAACTGACAGGCTCAGAGGACTTTGGTAGCCAGTGACTAGTGCTGTACCTCAGGACCAAACTAGGACCCATGCTTTGTTGGTGACCTGGATGGTAGGAGAGAGCATACCTTCAGCAAGTTTGCAGATGATCCTCAGAGAGAATGAGGCATTGATACACCACATGATTGTGTTGCTGTTGAGTGGGATGTCAAGAGATTGGAGATCTTGACCCACAAGAATCTTCTGAAGCTAGGCAAAGGGGAATACTAGGCCCTGTCCTTGAGGAGAAATAAATCCCAAGAACTCACTCAAACAATACAAAAGGTGTTTGGCTGGAAAGCAGCTTTTCAGTAAAAGCATTGGAAATTGTGGTGGACACTAAGTAGAACATGAGCCAAGAGTACCCTGGGCCAATGGAGGGAGATCCTTCCTTTATGCTCAGCCTGGGTGAGGGTACACTTGGAGTGTTGTGTCCAGGTTTGCGCTCCCCAGAACAAGATAGACATGGGTGCACAGAGAAGGGCCACAAAGACATTTTTTGATTGGATAACAAAAATGTCTACAGTTACTGTCAGTAGGATGCAGTATAATGCTATCAATGTTTCTACCTTTGAATGGGGAGAGTGATGAACATTTGTTCCCTGATCTATCTTACTCTATTATGGGATTTTCCTCATGTTTTCTCTGAGACACTTGGTACTGAACAAAATGGCAGTGGACAAAGTGGACATTTAACTGGAGAAGTATAGTAATTGCTATGTTATAAAGTAAATAAGATTAGCAGAGCTGACAAGAAGGAAGGGGAAAATGTCATGTTTCATTCCCTAAAGTGTCTACATTGTTGAACAGTTGCCTATTCAGATTCATAAAAGGGCTGTGGGGCAAAATTGAATTTCAGTACTTTTGACCCAGGAGACTGTTAAAGATTAGTTAAAAGGAAGGCACTTGGTATAGCAGAGAAATAGCAGTGCTCACCTGGCTCCAAACCACATTACTGCTTGCATCTGTCTGCCTGCAGTTTAATAAATGAAAAGTGCAGTCTTCCAAGTCCTCATTCTCACGTCCTGTGCTTGATGAGCCATAGGCTTTAGTATGTCACCCACAATCTTCCTATGTCGCCAAAACAGTACAATTTATGACATACTTGTTAAGGGGAGAGATTTGGTGCCTGCATCACACTAACATCTTACCTAGATGTGCAAACTGGGTGGTGTCAGATACAATCTTCTGCAGGGTCCAGAAGGGCTATTGTGAAATCTGTGCAGAAGCAGGTTGCAAGAGAGAGTGCTTGCCAGCCATCGTGCTGTGACTGTGGCACAGCACAGCGAGAAGACATGTAGGACAAAATATACGAGTGCAAGAATAAGAACTCTCCAGCTGGGAAAGCATTCACATGGGCATTGGAAGTGCTGCATTCCAGCCCCTGCTTCAACACCTTTTTTTTTGTACCTTATCCAATGATGAATTTTATTGCAAAATAGCCGAGCATTTGGAAACCTGACAATGCATGGAAAGAGGTTAAATACATTACACTACAAGGCTATGGTTCATATTTGTATTTTGAGTAAAAAAGAACTGAGAGGAAAAATGAGAGGAGGGTAATTGGGGTTTAGGAGAAGATCAGATGAAGGGGTTAAAAAAAGGAAACAGAAAAGTCATTTCAGAGTCTGTGACAACAGAAGAGAGGGATGGGCAAAGGAACATTAAAGCAAAAGGGCAAAGAGCTTGGACAGCATTAAAACTTCTCTTTGAAGAGAGTTCTAACATTCTGTGGAGGTATTTTTGGCATCAGCTTTAATATGCATTTTTGTACCGCTTGCATACTTAAATCTTGCAGCATTTCAAAGTACACTCTATTGTGTTTATGAATATTCCCTTTATTTAGAATGAAGTTGTGATTCTTCCCTAAGATCCAGAATAAAAATATGACTATGCATGTCTGCATGGCTTTTTAATACTTGAGAAGTGGATTGCAGAACTTGTAATGAACTTGGAGAATGAATTACTTTGCTTTTTTGCAAATCAGATGTCAGCTTCTATTGCTAGTCTGTGCCTCCAATTTTCTTCAAACGTTACACTTTGAGATACATATATTAGCTTGTTTCTTTTACACACATAGTTCTTGGTCCCCCTCGTAGATTGGATGCCACTTAGCATCAGAATCTATGACTACAATTGGCTCAATATACTAATGAAACATGGTCCATAAAGAGGCACAAACTTTTTATCAACAGTCATTTGAAAAATCTAAAAACAGATTTGAGAGATGAAAGGATCTACATTTTGACTCTTGCCTTGCAAATGTTTCAGACATGCAACTGCATATGCATCTGATTTGGGGTGATAAGATACATTTATGCAAGTCACTTAAAATTAATACAATTGCACATTTTACTTCAAAATATCAAATACATTCCCTAGCCCTTGAGGCTTTGCTAAAGTAAGCTTACATAGTTTTATCCTCATTCAGGATCTGTCATATTCATGCCTAAAGCTTAACTCTTCAAGGGAAATGATCAAATTCCAGCCCTTTGTGGGTAAGTGTCTTCTCATTTCTTCCAACAAGGCAAAATGAACACCTCTTCAGAACCCAAAAGAGCAAAAAGAAATGAAAGTATATGCCTCGCTTAGTCTTTTAATACGTCCATTCATAAATATAACTTCAGCATCAGCATTTGCCCTATGCATACAGTTTTCCTTTTCAGTGCTGATACAGCCTGTTGTAGTACACACTTGAATAATTAGAGGTTTCAACACAGTTGACCTAACAACACGCCAGTGAACTAAAAAGATCATACTGGCTTGCAGGTATAGAAACAGAAATCTTGATTATCTTGCTTAGGATATGTAAGAATCAGAATATCATGGGAAGGGACCCACAAAGATCATTGAAGTCCAGCTCCTCGCCCTGCACCGGACTACCCCAAGAGAAAACACCCCTGAGATGGCTTCATGGCATTTCTTTGAGTCCTATTACTGGTCACCGGATAGAAGAGAAAAGAAACATGGCAGAGCAGATAAAAGGAACTGTCCCTCCTGAATCTCCACTTATAATACTTTCCAAGAAGTTCCTAAAAGTTGGAAATAGAGACTATTCCATTGAAACTACAGAAAACAACCTTTGTTTCTCCAGTTACAGTTTCAGTAAAAATACAGGCATTAGAAACTCGTATGTTCACACTTCTGTAATTTTGCATATTCCAATTTCTCCAGAATCTCAGGAAGCTTTGTTTTTCCCTCAGGGTCCAGAAACAAGAGTTTATAGATGGGCTTGGTTAAGAATTCACACACATCCTCGGCACTTGAAAAGGCAATAAACATTCATATATTAAATCATAATTATGAAACAGAAGAAAAATGTCCAGATCCATATAAAACATATTCACCTACCTTAGGTACAAACACAAGGCAGAGAGTAATGGTGCTGCAGAATATTATGACTAAAGCAACAATGCAGAACTGCACATTGGGTTGGTCCCGGGTAAGGAATGAAACAGCAGCACCAATAATGCACATTATCCCCACGTTGTATACACTCATTCCAATGTACTTGCTGTCATTCAAAGCAGGAATGCTGACATTTCGTGTCTCCCAGGCTAGGAAACACCCAAATAACTGAAATGGTAAAAGAGGTAGAAAAGATGATAATTATAAGAGGGACTGGCTGTCATCTAGAAAAAGCATTAATTTAAAACAGGTATGTTTTCTAACTTGACAAATATAGGTGATGCTACAATACAAAGAGTTACACCTACCTTTTATTCTGTATCTAATTACCTCTGTGATTTGTTTTGCTCACTGGGACAGATTCCCTGCTCTCACAAGAGCAATCTGTCCTGATGAGAACAAATTTTTCTAAATGCTATGGCTATCTTTATTTTTGTACTTTGAGTAATTTTTAAAGACAGTTCTTCATGTTTCTTTTCAGGGATTCCAGTAAAGATACAATGTGCATTGTTCTTTTAGCTATTTTGTAGCAGCTGTTCTCAATATACACTTATCAATCCAGTAATTCATTATATGATTATCACCTACATTAATAAGCAGCAGTGCCAAGATGTGTCCCCATGGGAGATAAATAAACAACGTAGAAAGTGTCACCCGAGTTGTTCTGACTGCAATTATAATGTCTTTTATTATAGTGGGAGTTGCTAATGGCCTTTCAATTGCAGTTGTCTAATGATTTCTGGCATAAAACATTCTTGTGTCAATTTTTTGTTTGCTTTTTTCTTTGGTGTATTTTTAAGTTTTAGACCCTTTGTTACTCGCAATATGCTTCTGCAATTCAGCAGGGGAAAGTCTTTAGTGGAAGGAAGCCATCTTCATCCCTTGAAATTTAATTAGATTTTTCTACAACATGAACTACTGCAAACAATTATTTTTTTTCTTGCATTCCTCAAAGAAGTTCTGGCAATGCAGTAAAACCCTAAACGAACTCAAGATGTTGTAAATAGGTAACCCAGCCTACAGTCTAGGCAAAGCCCTGTAGGAGTGTATAGTGCCTTGTGAAGAATGACAGATAGCAGATGGTATTGGAGGGAAGGGAAGGATAGAGAGAGGGACCATCACTAAGCCTCAAGGCTTTGTTTCTGTGTTTTCTAGCTTTTTCTGATGACAATGCAGTGACAGACAAGAAGGGGAAAGAACAAATGTGCACTCTCACTGACCTTAGTACCCTTCTTCTCACACCATCATATGTGTCCACTGTCATGTCATGGAGATAATGCTATCTTTTATACAAGTGCAAACCCTGTGGTAATCCAGGAAATTGGAGGTCAATGATGATGCCATTTGGGGATTAATTGAAGTTGCCTAGTAGAAATTTACCTTCTGTATTTTTTCTGTGGCAAATAACCTGGACTAGAAGAACAGTGTTTTGTTGCCAGAAAATACAAGCTAGTAGATAACTGGCAGAATAATGTTTGTTCTATGAATTCGGGTTTCAACTGTAGTAACACCTGGACACTAGTAACTGCAAATTGCTTTGATTATTGGCTTCGTTTTTACCTCAGCTAACAATAGCAACAAAGCCAACCACTTGTGACTCAGCTGCTTTGCACTCCCACGGACACTAGCAGCCTGCAGCCACCTACCCACTCATCCAGGCAACTCCAACCAGGACACTGCAGAACTGCCAGCCCTGCCCTCTCATCTCTGAGCCTGTCTGCTGGTTTATTTTACTCTCTTGACTACAGCACATGTCACCCTGCCACATGTTCATGAGCAGACCTGGCTAGAAGGCTTTGGCAGATTAGGCATCTACTGTCAGCCCATGGAGTATGGCAGGCTGCAGGAGCTGCCCAGTCCAGGCAAGGGATGTGGGATCACCCACTCACCAACTTTCCAATTCTGCCATCACTGCTGCAATCCATATCAAGATACACTGGCAGGGGTGGCCCTTTACAGCAACAGCAGCAGTAGTTACCCTTGCAATCCCTACCTAAATCTTTCTCATTGGCATTCCCACCCTCTCTGCTCTACACGCTGCTGCAGGACATGGTCCTATCCATGGCACTCCCTTTGCCTCATCATCACAGTCCTGCCTCTTCTGTTCAACCCATCTCCTCCAGTAGGACTAGAGCCCACACCTCACTTCAGCCCCTTGTCTCTTCTCCTGCCCTTCCCAGCACCCCAAGAACTGCAGGAAGAACAGTAGTGGCTTAGTGGCTGCTGCAGGCAGAGTGTGGGAGGGGGCTCTTAAGGGGTCAGGGTGTCTGTAGAGAGCTACCTGGGTCAGCAAGGGGTCTCAGCCATTCAGGTAAGGCACCTGAGGAGAGTGAGCCATTTATCAAGCTGGGTAACTTTGTGCCAGAGCTGCAGCTCATCCCCTAATATAGTTTCAGAGCCCCCCTGGTAAACAAGATAATACCTCCAGTAAGGAGGGAGGCAGGCAGCACTTCTCTGCTTTAGGGTCTGGCACTATGCACAGGCAGAGCAGGGAATATTCAGACTCCTTTACAGGCTCTGCAGGAGCAAACTGTTCACTGTATTCACTGCATTCAGGCTACACTGGGGGCACACAGTGATGGTACCTTTTATCAGGACACAGACCTATTCCTTCCAGACACCCCATGCTCTCAGCCATTGGCTGTCCTGCACTCCCTGCACTCTTGGTGCTGCACAGCTCAGCTGTGCTGCAAATTTACATTTCACCAGCCCCTGAAATGACAAACAGGCTGGTCTTGGCTGAGCTGTATTGAGGGGTAGAAGGAATCCTTGCCTGTATTTGTACATCACATTTTTAAAGGGATGAGACCCTGATTAACTATGGAGATTTCTATCTTCTTCTACTATGGTTAATTATTAATGAGATTTTTAGGGTTGCAGGTCATCTCTCACTCTTCTCCAATTCTCCCAGTATGAACAGATTCCCTTCCAAAAGCATTACTCTGGGAATACAGCCAACGTACTTACATGAGGCCAGCACTTATTACAAATAATGGAGATGAATTTATAGCTGAGGCAGTTATAAAGTGATCTAAAATATAAATTATAAAGAAAAAAGATCACTTGAAGAGTGTTATGGGGGTTATGGTTTGGCCCATTCTCATTTTTAATTGAGAACAGCATGGGAAATGGTTAAGAATCTTCCAGATGAAAGGAAGATATTTATTTATGCAATAACTAAAGAAAGGGAGAGGCTTTTGCAGCAAGTGGGTTTCCTCAGAACGATGCACTATTGTAAGGACTTAAGGCTCACAGTTGCCTGTCTCAAGCACTGTTTAGGCCACAGAAGGACTTTGCCATAAGGTAAGCACAGAATGGAGTGACAGGATGGCACGAACTCCAGGCCTGGCAGAGGCAAGATCTGGTTAGCACATCCTGGGTAATGCATCAAACCAAAAATTCACACTGTGGCAAACTGTGTAAAGAAGCAACTGCTGGTACGCCTATCACTGGTCAAACAAAGATCACCCTGAGTTATGGGACAGACAGCATTTGTGACCACCAATGACCACTGAAGCCTCCTTCCCCCCCAAATATGCTTCTGTGGACACCTGAAACTTGGACTGGAAATTTAAGCCACCCTGATGATAACTTGATATAAGATAAAAGTAGTACTATTGTCAGTGTATTATCTCAGGCCTAAGGGGAGGTAAACAAAGCTGGGAGAGAAGAATGTACCTGATAATGTATAGATAATGGACATGAAGAATGCAGCCACAAGGAAAGCCAACTCAGCAATTGTGCTGAAATAAGCTCCAACTGCATAAAAGATGGTTTGGGCAGAGTGAGATTATGACCAGCAACTCACGGTCCACTGATCCAAGAAACCCACTGATTCAAAAGAAGAGTGAGCATGCAGACTAACGAACATTAGACAACTGTTTAGCCAATGAGCATTACTTCCTTTGTTTGCTCAAACGTATAAATAGTGAAGAGTTTTGAAAGACCTTGGGACCCCCCCACCGAGAAAGCCAGGGTAAAGAAGGACCAGTGGGATGCCGCTGAATCCATAGGTGACAACTATCTTCT
>JAOXXN010000395.1:89325403-89348898 GCA_026770055.1 Myrmophylax atrothorax | reverse complement strand
ACGCATCAATTCTGTTGTTCTCATATCCCTCACCCTTGCAATTAAATGATTCAGATGAGCATCTTCCTTTTCCTTATGTGGTGATTTGTGTGATAAGAGGGCAATGGAGTAATAAAAAGAGTATATTTCACTGATGGTTATGAAACACTGTGTGTCTGAAACAGGTATAGAGAGTAATGGCATTTGCAAAATAAGTTTTTGCAAATGACACTTGCAGACTTAAAGAGATTTAAATATCTTGTAGAAAAGAGTCCAACATATATGCTGACAAACCAATCTAGGGCAAAGGACTAGTGAGAACCAGTGTCATTTGATTACACAACGCAAACATGAGACTTCAAAGAAAATTGCCTGAGAATGTATATTTAAAAATCATACTGTTATTTTTCCTCCCTAATTTTGAATTGAAAACAGTAACAAAGTTATTTTTACAAAAAGCTCACAAAGAACTCAAAAAACAAAAGCAAAACTCAAGTCAATCCAAACAAAAAAACTCCCCTCCCATTTGTTTGAATTCTTGAGTACTTTTAAAGGAATTTTAATTTACTTTGTTAATTTACACCCCTACAAGAAAATGAAGCACATTTACTTGGTTACTATTCAAACATGCTCACAGAGAAAAATGTCTTTAGCACTTGTATAAGAAACACTGGCAAATTCTGCCTGGAAAAACACAAACTGTTTAAAATTTCTATACAAGGAGATTGGAAAGTAATGGAAGTAGGGAAAACTTTTTTCCTTTAAACAAACCTTGCAAAATTAAATATGCCCTCCCAAGTGAAGGGCAGGTATGTCAAACCATGAATTACGTAATATACCATGAAAGGGACGAAACGTTTAGAACTTCATCCCTGAAGATAAATTAATGACCTAACAGATACAAACTACCACCACAAAGCATGCAAATATTGCAATAAAGCTAAATACCTTGTCAGCAACCAGGTACTAAAGCTATGCTTTCCAGTCTAACTGTACCTCTGGGAGATTTGGCTTAAAAAAGAGACAAAATCAGAAACTGCCACCATGCAGATTAGTTAGAATCAAAGAAAGAAATATAAGTAGGAAATTCAGATGCTCCCAGCTCCACACAAGGACTTGTAGATGCAACAGCTCTGACAGCCTGTAGGAGCCCTCACTCCCTTTTGTTTGCAGCAATCTGCTTTGAGCTGGACTAGTTGTATGGTGCACAAAGAAGCTCCACATGTAATGTACTGGTACAATTTTTAGGGGTGTGCTATGCTTTTTGCATAAAGAATAATGTTTTATGCCAATGGACAGTTATACTGCCTATAAACTGCAGCCCTAGTGCTGGTCAGTGTCATTTCTAATTCTGGTGCCCTTGCCTTCTAGACACAAATCCCTTGATGTTGTGGTAGCCACTCAGAGCTGTCCAGAAAGACATGCTGAGGTGTGGAATCTCTCTTAATTCCTGATCTTTTTGGAGGGGATCAAGTATATCCTAGATCTTGATTTCACAGAATTGCTTTTTTCCTTTTTGTTTTCTTTTAAATAAATTTATTAAATGGGAAGGTGAGAAGGCCTCCTTTTGTCTAGTAGCTTCAGGATCAGAGCTCTCAGCTCAGAACTGGAGGCAGTGCATCCTAGTGCCTTCTTTGCCTGAAGGCTCACCCCAGCAGAGCTGTCTGACCACAAAGCAACCGTTCAGAATTTAAAGAAACAAAACCTGTCGTCCCTCCCTGTTGAACCTTGTACTGGGTATTTAAAGATCTTTCAGCCTGAAAAAAACAGCATGAAAAGCAGCAGGACTCAGCAAAGCAGTTATTCACAGTGGAGAGGGAGGAGGAGGACTTCAGGCACCAGCAGCTCCCTCTCCCTGGCTTAGCCCCGGGCAGCAGCACCAACCACGCAGTGGAAGCAGATGACCCAGTCTTTTGTGGGTGTCCTGATGAACCAGCATGCTACAAACACATAGAACAGATTGAACCCTTTGGGCAGTGTAGACTGTTTATCTAGGCTTAGGATCCAGTTGGGGCTTGACTCAAGAGAGGTGTTCTGCTGGTCAGTGCTGTAAAAATCAGATGTTTTCAAAACCTTCAGACTTAGGAACTTTTAATCACTACTAGTCATCTCTACAGTTGGTTGTTGTTTGTTTTTGTTGTTGTTGTTGTTTTAAAGCTTCAGTGTTCCTGGTTCCTGAGGTCTGTTTTGTAACTAAATTGTTCTGAGGAGATGGGCCTCAGTGACAAAAGGGTGATTTTCATTCAGGTCCCAAATTAATCTTGCATCAAGTATTCCTGAAGGACAATTATAACTCAGAGGCAAACATCTAGAACAACCTTGACCTACCTTTTTGGAGAAGCTTTGGAATTCAGATGATTTGGCCTCTTTATTTACAAAGTTATCTCATTTATAGACCCATCTTTTCACTATTGAATTTCTTGGTTTGTGGTATATCTGTAGTATCCAGCTTAAGTGCTGTTAATGTCTCATTTATTTAATGTATGCAAATATCCACATACTGAACTTCAGAACAGATCTGATTATAAGACTTGTGCTCAATAGTCTTAACTCACTCCCAAGCATCAGGAAAGTAAATATTATTCAGTTCACGCCTATCAGTAAATACCAGCTTGAAGTGTTGTGCAGAACAAGCTATGCTTACCATCAGCAGCCCTTTATAAGCGTAGACAATCCCAAGCCAAATTGTCATGTGAGTATTTTCGCAGTGCTCCAAGATTGGTCGGATGGAGATGTCCCTGCCTGCAGGGTCCGGCTGCAAAAAGAAAAGGTGAAATATTTTGATTCAGCTTTTCTTTGCACTCTCACCTCAGAGGAACTTAAATCTCTTTTCAGTAGATTGAGGATGTGTAGAATACAGAGTGGACAATTTTAAAATAACTTGTGATGAGTGCAGACCCATGAACCTGCACAAAAAACCAGTGAAAGGCAAGGCTTTGAGGAAACAGCTGCATGATGGCTACCACCTGGTGAGGTCACATCGCTGCAAACCAGAAGGAAAATGTCTGAAGTCAGTCTGTATTTAACAGTGTCAGTCACATTTATCAGCTTTAGGACATCTAATTTTTCTACAAGGCAAACAGCTTGAAAGCACAGGCATGAAAATGAATGTATTCAAATTCATCCTTCCTTTCACCTGCGGTTCTTGTGTCACTGGCAAATGGCTGATAAACAAGGTATGAAACATTGCTGGGTTTCAGGTGTTTTTTCATTGATCACCACGAGCTAAATCAAAGACAATTTACTATGGAAACTACAGCAGTAGCTTAGAAGTGAGTATAAATCATCAAAAATAGGAAAAAAAAGTCCTTTAGAACCAGTGATTGCCTATACAAAATGCAATATTGCTGGAAGCTTTGTAGCTTTCCATTTATTTTGAAAAGGGCATTGAATAATATTGCACAATCAAGAGGACTTGGATACCATCAGGACTGTTTGTATGAAGAAGAAGCTATAACGAAGACTCACAGGAAACTGAAAGAACCACCTCTTGCCCTCCGCACTTTTTATTTTCTTTTTTTTAACAGGAGAAAGAACAGTTGACATACAGAGCAAAGCTATTATGCTGTATACAATTAGAATATATATTAGAGTCTGGTCAAACTGCTTGTTAATGATGTACATTGTATAAGAACACAAGGATCTTCTTGTATGTGATTCTGAGAGATGTTTTAGGTACATACCACAGAACATTCCTGCTGGCTGTTCTGAAATACACAATCTGTTGTGCTTTACTAAAAGCTGTTTTTCCTTTCTACCTTGAAACACTGGATCTGAACTTCAGCCAAACTAAGATCAACCAGACATAACTTTCTGTACCTGGCTGTCCCAGTGGGCTTTGCAAATTTTCTTTTTGATGAATAATGTGTCAAATATCTCATGCAGAAGTGTAATTACTATTATATAGGGAAAATTAATGTTTTCACTAACTGAAACAGAACTGTATGTGAAAGGACTTTGGAAAGATCTGAGTAATTCTCTAAAGCCTATTCTTCCTGCCTCAGATGGTGTGTGACTTTTGCTAGGGATTTCAGTGGTCACAGCATTAAACTGCAGCTCACTTTCTTCCATTGGTGTTTTTGTATATGAGGCTTTGCCCTTGACCTCATACACTGTAAAAACAATAGTGTAGCAAATAAGTAGGTAGATGTGGTGGTGGAGAAAACCTTGTGCCATTCACAATTTTCTTTGCATATCGTTTTCTAGACAAGGCATTGACATTTAAAACCTTTTCCTATCCTAGACTTCTGCAGAAATCCTGAAGAGAAAAATAAAGTTCTTTGGAAAAAAGTGTCCTAAAACAAAGTAAGATAAAATTGAAGGCAGCAATATTAACTGTCCCAGAGAGACTCCATCCTAATGGTTGTTGATGAGAGGCAACCATTAGGTGAAGAACAACTGCAAGCATTAAATGTCATCACAACATTTAAGATGCTACAAATGTTTGTCTGGGGATCCACCGAACAACCTCATTATCCCTCAGCAATGACACAAGCCCAATGCTACATTTTAGGTGCACTGAAAGCACCCTTTCATATTGAAATTACAAGCTATTATGTTCAACATAATTTTTTTCTATTATGAAGTAAAGTTCACAGGACAAATCATTCAGATGGAGTAAATGTGCAACCAATATGTGAACCTGACTGTACTACAGAGCCATTTTTCTGAAATTCTAAATTACACGTAAGCCTGCCAACAGCTTCATCCCTCATGGTCTGGAATTATGGAAGGTACATAAAATTTAAGGATGTGGTCATCAGACTGGGTTTTTTTCTTCACACTGGTGAGTCAGCACAAGACTCACTCTTTGTTTCCCCAGTTCCACATCACTCCTGCCATGTATTCCTTCTATTTCAGTTTCATCCTTTTCTGAAACAAGAAATTATATAAATAATGTAGACTTCCACCTGGTGTGATGGACAATGTGATGCGGTTGATTTCACTTGTTCCTGGATTGAAAACTCCAATCACAATTGGACTGAAGGTTTCCACCACTTTTAACCAACTATAAGAAATTGGAGTAATTCCTTGTTTTGAAGAATATTACTGAAATGAGAACTACTGTTTGGTCCATGGCAGATTATATTTTTATTTTCCTTATGTAGTTATTCTCTAATTTAATTTGCTTCAAAATTAGAAAGCATACATCCATTCATTACTCAAAAACTCTTTTAAGACCCAGGCACAAAAATGATGAAATGAAAAACATAACTTGTTTTCAAATACTGTTAGAGAGAAAGCATCATTTCCTTAGTAAGAAGATTGTCAGATTTTATGAGGCATGAGAGTTTAAAATTTATGTTAATTATATAAAACATTGTATTCAGATTTTTTGGGGGAGATAGGGAAATCTCATGAAATGCTCAAGGAGGAACAGGAAAAGAGGCTACTGAGGCATTAGCAAAAGTGTACACGGTGCACCACTTCTTTCTAAACAGTTTCCAGATCTGCTAGGTAGTAGTATTTTAAACAAAAATTTGCTGAGGTCCTGTGCATGTCAAGTTAAACACTGACAGGTAGCAGTAATTTTACAGTGAACTGATCCTGCTGCTTACTTATTGCCACTGCAAAATGACATTCCTGTTTTACTGCTTGTAATTTGCCATTCTTCACTGATTTTGCATGAATTAACTAATCATAGCAAAAAGCTGGGTTAAAAAAACATATGATATTTTCTGATGTCAAAAGAAATTTTAAAAACTCTACAATTACAGCTGAATGGGGCACTTGAGTGACCTCTCTAATCATCCACCATTTGTGCACTTTGTTTCTGCTTTAGAGAGGATGACAACATAAATGCTACCAGTGATTATATATGTACTGGAAATTTGCCCTTTCCTTTTATAGAAAACAATCTCGTTGCCCTTCAGATGTCATTCTCAAAAGCCTGAAGACCTCCTATCCTGTGATCAGGCTGAAGCTTTCCTACCTCTTCTGAAACCTAATAAGGTTTCTGACATTGACAACAATTTCTGGAGCGCTTTCAGCAGTTGAACATAAATAATTTAATCTGTTCACTTCATACAAGAGGTGTGTATCATCACCAGTAAGATGCTTGTTTTAGATGAGATCTGCTAGGTCTAGAAAACAACCCACACCAGTAAACAGACTACCCACAGAATGTTTATATCCCCTCTGTGTGTGTGCGTTTAATCTATTATTAGTCAATTCTGCAGTTCTGTTGCCTTTTCATTTTCTTTCCTCTTCAGTCTGCCGGGAGGGCTGCCAGATCCTTGTCACAACAGGTGAGCGATAGCTTAGATGCGTACTCCCAGAGTGAGGAGTGAAGCTTAAAGCTACCTGGAGCCATCAGGGAAATTTGCAGAAGGGACCCCGTGATGGCATAGACTGCTGAGTGCCTCCTGCCTTCCTACATCTCCTCCAAATAACTGAGCAGCAATGAGGTTCTTGTTTCCTTCGTGTACGCGTGGATTGCAATACAAAACCAGAGGCTTGGTTTAAGTTGCTTTCCAGAGTGTCCTGTGTTAGGGAAGTAGAAAGACAGTGCTTAAAGTGCAAGTGCCATTTTAATTGAACAGGTACCTCCATTTCCTTAAGAATCTGGTTCCACTTGAATAAACAAATGTATGTAGTGCAATTCCTTGTCTTGGGCTCAGATGTGGGAAGACAGGGCAAAACACTCTGAGGCACCTGTGCCTTCTGGGCATGATGGTGTTATTTTATCTCTACAGATCCATACAGAAACATACATATATATTTCAAAAAAATATTTATTTATTTTAATCTATAATTTCTTTGTGGCTATTACACTAAGCAAAATTCCCCTGGAAAAGGGAGACATTTGTATGATGGCTAGTGTATCTTTGAGCTATTTTGTTCTTGACTGCCATTCCTTTTCTCTAGCTCGCAAAGGGCTCAAAAGGAAGAAGGGTCTATTTTCCATGGGGAACTTCCTCCAGCAAATGTCTGTGAAGAACAGACTGGGCTAGCACGCAGTACTCAAAAGTCCTTGACCTTCCTAAAGTACTTCTTCTACATGGTCAACTCTTCAGGTCTCTTGACCAGTACAGCAGATGACTCTATTTACAGCTGTGTGACAAAGCTCGCCGGCAGTCAATCTCAGCAAACTCACTAAGAAATTTCGCAGATCTCCAGTGTGACACTGTGCCATTTCTAAAGCCACAGTTTCACCAGTGAGAAAACCAGAACATTAGGCCTCAGTCTTTTCCAAAGATGGCTATGGAACATAAGGTAAACAGTTGCAGCTTCTGTCTACTAATTTTAAAATAAACTGTGCAGTCCCCATAATATCGGAAAATACAGGATCATACTCTTCTGTCACACTGTTAAAACAGTCTTCATATACCACCCCAGCCTCTGTTTTATCTTCCCTTTAAGTGGTGTCAGTTGAACTGGCATAATGACTGTATACTACAGCTAGTTTGCAGCATAAACTAGATACCTCTGGCACTTTTAGTTTGGCACATTTAACAGTCATACGGAGCTCAAGTGTGATTGCTTGTCCTAAAACTCAGACTTTGCTAAATTAGATCATCCTTATTTCTTAAATTCACATTTTATTTATTTATTTTTTTAAGGATAATTATAATTGGTTTATTCTGTAAATTCTAGAAAAGAACTCAAACAGGTTGAGCATGCAGTGTGAAATTCAGTGCTAGGCTCTCAATTACTGATGAAAATAGAAAAAGAAGTAGCAGATGCTCTCGACTTTCCAATTACTTAATAATTTGAAGGTATTTTTAAAGCAAAACAACTGTGATATGAAAAAGTGATTTTCCAGGAAATTGATCTCTTTTGTTTAATATTTGTGCAGTCATACCTTCCATTAATGCAAATTAAGAAATACAATACTAAGTTGGGGTAGCTAGCTTGGAATGTCTTCCAATTAAAAATTTGGTAGCGTAAAAACTTGTTTTTCTTTGCTCATATCTAATTTTGGGGTCAGTACATTACAAATCACATTGTATGTTATGTAGTAACTCGGCCAAGCAAAAAACTATTACTGAATTCTTGCAGTCTAGTGACCAATTTAATTTCAAGATTAATTGAGAAGTTTGGACATTTCTGGAACATTCTAATGATTGAGAGCTGAGGTATGAAGTGTTTTAGGACAGAAGCCTTCTCATTTAGATCTGAATAAACACCCCATGCCCCTGTGACACAAACTAAAGGATATCTTTAGGTTGTCCAGGGGGATTACAGGACATTTTCTGCTTCATTCATTTTCCTGTTACCCAAGTTCCCCACCTCAGCTGAGTCAAAGGACTTGACTTTAGGCTTTATCTGTCTTCACAAAAACTTCAGCAATTAAACACTTCTCACAATTCAAAATAAATCCTGTTTATATGGTAACTCCTAAAAAACTCTTCATTCCAAGTGGTATTTTAGTGTGGGACAGTTATTTTGTAATGATCAGCTTGCTGGAAATCATGACACAATGAAATTACATTAGCCAGAATACCAACATGTATATCCCTATTTTTCATCTGGTCTTTTTTCTCAACTTGTTTTTCTAAAGAATAAAGATGTACCATGTAGGCCAAGGAAAAAAGTGACACACTGGGGGCTATAAGGATATTGATGATGCTGTTGTACATCATTCAGCTTGTTACATATCCAGAACTCAGGTCTAAACTTCTAAGTGGACGAGAGTGAAAAAATACAGAAAAAAACCCCCTCCAAATCTGTTAGAGACAACCACTGTAATTCCTACTATCCCAGAACAATAAGGTTTGGTAACACAGACACAGTGATATCACCCTGCAATATATTTAAAAGAAACCTACTTTTTAGGTCCTCATCTGTCTCTTGTAGAAATAATTCCATAAATAAGTGAACATACATACATGCAAATTAGTGTGATTTAAAGAAGATAAAATGCCAGAAGAGCTATTTATAAGCTCTCGTACTGTGAATTTCTCCATACATTTACTTGTGGAGAAAATCTCTCATCAGCACTATTTATAACATCATTTTACTTAATGAGTTTTATTTTCCTGTAGTAGTGGTTTATTTTTCTTTAAATGAAACTGTTTCTTGAGAGCCAAAAGGTTTCCAGAGATTTCTTGCTATTTTTATGAAGACTATCCCTTAAGTCAAGCAGTTTCATTTATGTGCATTAACATAAAATGCAAAATAGTATTTTAGACTGAGTAAAGAAACCCGTGATGCTCACGAACAACTGTAGACTAGGAAATGAAAGGGGAAAAGGCAAAATTCACTTCTATCATGGAGTGTTTCAAACAACTGTGACTGAGTCTTCCCACTCTGCACTCAGCTATTGCTTCAGTAGAAATTTCACATCATATTATTTCCTCAGAGAATGTTGCCCCAATTGCATAGCTAGTGACTGGATAATGAAACGTTTCTGTGTATGTGCATGAAAGCAGAGGGACAAGTGTTACAAAGACTTAATAAAGCATTCTCAGCAGTAGAACAAGTGTTTTTCTTTGAAGGGAGGGCAAAGGGCCAAGGTATGTAAGAAAAGTAGGTCAGAGGAATGAAGACCTTTGTTACCATCCAGACCCTCTTGTGCTGCACAGATTCTTCCAGAAATGTGCACTTCTTGGTATCAGCTTCACAAACTAAGAGTATTTTCCCCTCCTTTCCCCATGAAGCCACCCAGAATTGTGGCTCACAAGCTGGACAGGCAGTTCCTTCGAGTTTTGTTTCCTTTCCTAGCTAGACTTCCTGCTATGCTGGAGGCCACAACAGTCACTCCTTTTGGTGCCTGGAGCAATTGAATGGCTCCTTGCTTACGGTAATGGGAACAGACAGCATTCTTGTGGAAGTACGGCAAATGCACAAAGGAGAACTGTAGAGTAAAACCACAGGGGACAGCCAAGCACAAACTGTTTGGGTGGCCCCAGCTGGAACAAAGGTAGAGGCTTTTTTTGCAGATAATTTGCTAGTGGGTAGGCTTTGAGTTGTAAGCAAGGATATGACTTACTGTCCTTTCTGTGGTACTCAGAGAAATGGGATTTAACACCTTTCCTGTAAATAAGCCAGATTTGAGCTCAACAACTAACAGAATCAATCATCAGTTGTTTCTTCCTATAAGAAAAATGCTCAGGTCCTCAGTTGTGCACAGCTATTTGGGTCAAGGAAGGAAACAATCTCACCTCTATAATCTTCTTATATTTTCTGTTTAGTGTTATATTTCCTTTGATTTATGGATCATGAAAATATTTATTGCTATGCTTATTTGGATTGCAGTGACAACAGCAACAAATGGATACTCACTTCTTACAGAAAGGGAAAAATATACTCCTTAAGAGGATTTAAAAACATACATATGAGGTGTGGGAGAAGAGAGAAGCATAAAGTACGTTTGTATGACATTTTCAGATGCAAATATCAGTGGAGACCACTATCACTCCATGCAGGTACCAATAAATGAATAGTTTCTGGGCAGGGGCAAATGAAAAAAGGATTTTTCAACATTAAGGAACACTTTTAACTTCCTCAATTATTCTTTTATATTCTACAAGAGCATAAGATGATGGGTCCATCAACCTACTGGAGGATTTTGCTGCTGTTTTTATCATTCACTAAAACATAATTCAGGTCTTTCCATTGTTTCTAAAAATTTTGAGTGAAATCTTTACCAAATGCTAAGACTAGCTTGGTAAGTATATTCCCATAATTACATCATGATAGTTGTAGCAGAAGCATGTACATCTCCTCCCAAGTCCGTCTAAAACTAGTTAATTCAACTTCCCCATCACAAAAGCTACTCTGTCTTAAAACAGCTCCCAGTTTCTTGTTGCCAGCTAAATGTGATGTGCATCTCAATATACAGAAATACATGAAAATGTTTGTCTTTCTTAAGAATTTCGAAGATTTCAACTTTTTTCTCCCACCTTGCAACACTAGTAATGTCTCAGATATAGACATTTTTACACACAGTTTTTATCCAAAAAATGAGTGAATGAATAAATCGATAAAGGTCAGGTCAACAGAAATATTTTGATTACTTCAAAAGACCTGATTTGGTTTTGACCTTTTAAAACTGCTAACCTTCTTTGATATAACCTAACTCCATTTTGAGAAGAAAGGTCATGCTGAATTCAAAAGAGATGTTCTTTAGCTAACGAAGGTCAACAAGAACATTTTAGCACTTTTCTACCAAAATAATTCTTCATGGGGAAACAGAGATTGCCTTTCTTTTACAAGTATATAAATCTCATGACTACTCAATGTTTTCTGAGAAAAATATCTCAATACTAAAATTAAGGAATATCATCAAGATTTTAAATTCATGGTCTTCACTGATATTGCTCCTGGAGGCTCACATTTGCTAGTATAACTGATCCTATATTAGGGCAGTGGCATCAATGAATGGACCACACATCTTTATAGCTTTTACTGGTATAATTATGCCAGCAAAGCAAAGCCTACAGACTGGAGAAGAGGACAGGTGATTAAAGGCACACAAAGTATGCTTTTATCTTTGGCAGAGTCCTGCTTCAGGTGTGAAAGATGTAGGTCTCAACACAGTAAAATTACTCTCGGAATCTTAAATTAATGTCTTTCTTGTCTTAAAGAAAGACTTTGAAATGAGGCTTAGTATTTCATAGTTATATTGACAATACAGTTAAATGACACCATATTGACAACTGCCTTATGTTCAGCAAAACACAGTATATAGATTTCTATTGCATTAACTCCACTTTCAAATAAAGCATATCTTTTAGAAGAAACATTCAGTGACAATGAACATATACAGCTCTTGCTAAGCCAATTCTGCTGACTGCAGAAAAATGGTCCCAATTTTGGTTCTTATGCCTAAAATGAATGGTCAGGTTCCCTTAGTCCTTACTATGTTTTGTTGACTGAATTGAAAAGCTACATAAAAAAATTTTGTTCCTATCTTGGTATTTACAGATTTTAGCCCAATAAACCCTTAATGTAGTTCTTGATAAGATACATGTTGAGCTCCTGGTGTTCTTTTTCCATGAACATGTTTTGTCTTTCTTTAACATGCCTTACTGGTGTTCACTGGACCAGCATGTTTCCTGAGGAGTGGAATGGAGCAAGCTAGACTGGGCATAGTTGCCCTGCAGACACATCCAGGATTAATACCATCGTAACACCCAGGGTCAGGCTAACCAAATATGGGAAACCACAGATACCATAAAATATTCCAATTTCTCTTTTCTCTATTCAAAAGGGATAAAGAAATATGAAGACATCTTAAAAGCTATAGAAAAGAAAAAAGATAATTTTGAAATCTTATTCACCAAATACTTCTCTTGATTTCACAGGAATATTTGACGTGACTAAGAACACATAATAGTTGCTCTAAGATACCTTGAAAGTTATAAACCCCCAAAACACAAAAAGAATAGCAGTTAGAGGGATTTTTGATTTTTCCATTACACCTTTCTCCTACAAATAGCTATTTCAGTGTTGCCATTTCTATTGACGTTATTCAGAGCAAAGCAAGTAGTCATGGGATTTTTTTCTTTCTCTCAGTTCAGTGAAACTTTTTATGCAACATTTTTCTTAAATAATTTATCTTCTTTCAGCATCTGTCAGACCAGATTTCATTTAACACACGTCTGCCACACACTTTAAATGTTGCAGGTCCTTTGCTCTGATATACAACAGATGAATTTTCAGTTTATAAAGCAATCCAGCGTGAAACAAAACCTAGCAACCATAAAACTCATTTTATATTTTCATGGGGTTTTTTTACATTGTTAAACTCCAAATCATATTTTTTTTTGTTTTGTTTTTGAGGCATATATTTCATACTCTTGCAATTCTTAAATCTTCTTGGCAAAAGCAGTACATTTACTTCTTTTAAGGTTATGTTTTAGTGAATTCTTGCATTAGAAGATCTGGACAAGACCAAATGTTCACTTTCCAACTAAAGAATTACAGGAAACATTGATCTATAACCATTTTCTGACGTGTTTTTATATTTTTTCTATGACTAAATATACAGTGTATTTATATAGCTATACATTTTTTCTCTTGCCACGTGAACTTGAAGTTGTCCTGGTAGGTAGAAATGATCCTATCTACAAGTATCTTCCTAGGACAGGTGCATCATACTGTGTCAGGCATCAGCATGTTTCAGGGAACTGGATTGTTCCAGTATTGGCAGCAAAGCTTGTAATCTTTACTGGACCTGAAGAATTCCTTGAGGTGGTTATTTCTGCAGTAAAGTGCTTCCACCATCCTCTGAATCTATCCATCAGTTTTTTAACAGACTGTACTTAGCAACTTTATCATTCCTATTGTTATCTTTTTAGGGATGCCTATTGCCTATTGCATCCCTATTGCAGTTTCATTTTAGCGGGTGAGCATGTGCAATTCTTCCAGAGTACACCAGAGCTGACATTAAAGTCATTAATAACTCTATCTCAGCATAGCCCCTGACAGCTTACATTTACACCCAAGTTTTCAATTCCAAGCTCAAGGCATTGAAGAGAAACAGTAAGGAGTTGATGCCTTTGTTCTTGATACCACTTTTCACTGCTCACTGAGAGATCAGCAGAGGACAAGATAAGCATTGGGAGACAGGCATTATCAGCACGAGGGCAGGAAAAGCAGCACATTCTGAACAGTGACTGCTGGTGTCAGCCTGGTTTGTCTGACCTGGCATTCACCTGCTTTGCAATATCCACCTACAGCCACTAACTAGCCTGTCACACATTCCTGAACAAACGTCTTCTGTTTGAGCTACCTGAGCAATTATTACACTGTCACCACATCCCTCTTAAGGCAGCAGTGTGACAAGACTAGGAGAGGTGGGAGGTGTGTCCTTCTGGCACTTTGCCTTGGGCTGCACGTGGCAGGGCTAGAGGACTCGTAAAGCAGGACCAGCCTAACCAGCAGGGTAAGCAGCAGCAGTATGGCCCCAGGAAATCTGTGCTTCGAGAAGCTGAGGCGAATGCAGAATGTTCTGCTACCGAGCTCTTAGTGTATCTTCCTCAAAGTAAATCCACACTGAGGATCTCTGGGGCAGTCATGGTAAGAGCCAAATGATCCAAGTTGGCAAGGTTAAATCTCCTAGCTCCTCTGCTGGAAGAAGCTTCCCTTACCATTGAGAAACTGAAAACTCGAGCTGGTGTTCACAACTCTTCTGAGGCTTGAGAAAGGGTCAGTGGCGACAACTCTTGATCACTTGATTCTCTATACAGCTGAATAGACTTTTGGTAAATTAATCAGAAAATTAAGTAAGGTCACAAATCAAGGATAGAAATAAAGCTTGGGAGAAATGCTGAGATCTTATAGAACAAGGGAAATATTGAAAACTAGGACAACTGAAACATCAAATGTTCTGGTTCAAGAAGACTGTAAGGAAGAAGGGAAATGGTGGTGAACATACTCCCTTCTGCCTGCCATACTAAGAAGAATGGGAGGAGGGAGCTAAAGCAGAAAGTGGACAGGTTCATACACTCCCGCTGAATAGTATTTCTGTCTGTCACTGCCTGCACCACCAAGTGTGGTATGACCCGACCCAACATCAGTCCCATACACAAGTCCCCCTGTTAACATATATAAACCAAAACCAGGAAAGAAATCTTTCTGTAACCCAGTCAGTATAAAAAAAAGTTTCATCTCTTAATGAACTCTTATAGAAGTGATTTTGCTTTTCAAAATGTGTATGAGCAAACATGTATTTCCATGGCAACAAGGCCTGACATTCCTACAACCACCTTGACATTATGAATACATCAAGCACTCAACACAAAAAAATTAAGTAATAGCAATTATTAGTTAGAGATGGAAAACTGGTTTCTTAGGAGGCTACAAAATCTACCTCTATATGAATCAGAAGCTCTATTACACTATTTTAGAAACAGGAACTCCTATCAAGGCAAAATACAAATGCAATGTTTTGAGCTTGATTTAACAAAACTAGTTTTTTAACTAGAAAAGTATCCATCTAATATTACCATCCCGGGACAAATGGATAGGCAAAGAGATATGACAGTTTTTAATACACTTGTTTATGAATAGACAAGTATATCCACCAGTGGGCAGTGCTGGCATATCTTCAGTGAGATGAAAAAAATATAAAATTCTGAGTAGACCATGATTTAGCTAACCTATTAAAATTTATATATAACATAGAGTGACTATGTAGCATGGTGTGTTTGCATACAGCTTAGGGATTAGAATATTTATTGTTCATGAAAAAAATTTGGAAGCACCACCAAAGGTGTATTTATACTATTATTTTCAGGGGAAAAAAACCCAAAGAAATTCTTAAATTTCAGAATATTACAGTTTTTACCTGGACTTTTTATCCAGTTGAAAGTTACATGAACCCATTCTGCACAGTTCATGATAGCCTTCCTCAAATAAATAGAACCATATTCCACAAACAATTCTTTTCCTAGTAATTTAGGCATGTGGAATAATTAATTAAACAGAAATTACCTGAATAACTGAGTCCAGTGTTTCAAAAGCAGACAGTCCACATTAACCAATTTGCATGTTAAATAGCACCTTAGTACAGTATGAGCCAACTGTCACAGTATGACTCTATGCATTTAAGTTTTTATGGAGGCATATTAACTTCTTTTTGTTCTTTAAATACTTTATTTCCCCTGAAGAAATAAAGTCTGTGGTATCTCCATTACTATATCTGCTAATTATGACTAAATAAAAGGTTTCAGTTTTCAGTGTAGTATTTTTAAATACACTCCTTTCAAATACTGTACCAAATATAATAGTCACAACATGCAATTTAGAATGAATCAAGGGACCATGAATCTAAACATTGAGATGCATTGTTCATATGTGAATCAAATCAAACCCTGAGGACCAGTATCTCTTGTGGCAAGCAATAAGAAGCTTCCTCCAATTCTCTCTGATCTACATTAGCTGTGTAAATATGTTCTTTTTAATTAAATAGTATATTCTCATAATGCAGATGTTATAGTTTAATTTCTATTCCCAACATATCTTCACAAATGTGACTCCTTCTTCTCTCTTTAATAGGCTCTATGTTTGCCAAAATAGTCTCAAAGGAATCCAGTGACATTTAACTCTATGGCTAAAATCATTTGCCTATCACAGACTATTCTGAGTTGGAAGAGACCCACAAGGATCATCGAGTCCAACTCTTAAGCCAATGGCCCACATAGGGGATTGAACCCATGACCTTGGCATTATTACAACCAAGTTTCAACCAACTGAGCTAATCTCAGGGTCTATGCCATGGGTTACCATCATACAGCATGTAGCTTACAGATGGAAATAAAATCCACCAGCTACCATTTGTTGCTTCTGAATTTTTTCCAGAATATTTTACTTAGTGGAGAATTAATACAAACATATACCTGAAATTCCCTGATCAAACACCTGCCTATATGGACATAAAAGTATCCTTACTGGCATCTCCTAGATGTGGCGTTATCTGCACATGTGAATGGCTATCTTCAACCCTCAGCTTTCCAGCATTATCTAAATGAAACAACTAAAATAGAAATAATAAACATACAGATGAAGTACATGACTGAATAGAATTTCTTTACTATCATCATGCCATTTTTAAACAAATGATGAACACTCACATCAGTACAAAGTAGTGCTTAAATGGCTGTAAAAGACAGCAAGGTGCAGGCGGTGTTTACAGAGGAATTTATTTTGTGTGTATCGATGGTGTCAAACAAACAAGATTTGATGTTATTAAAGCTATCCATTAACATGGCTGTCCAGCAGGGTTAATGTGCCTTTGCTAAAGGGTGCAAAAGGGTGTATTTTTCTAGCTCTACAGATAAGTGCATTTCAGACTATATTATTGTTTTGGATCCAGCACCCATATCTAAAAACTGATTGCTGTAGTTGTTCATTCTTGTCACCAAGCTGCTGGGGTGGGAAGAGTTCCCAGTCTAGATATAACATGCCTTTCCTAAACTGAATGGGCATCTTGTTTTTCACTTTAGTGTAGTCAGGATTGTGCTTGTGATTTGTAGCATTTTTCAAGCCTAATAGGATTCCTAGAAGTGCAAATACTTTGAATCACCACCTGTATCAATGCCTGGACTAACCACACCTATTCAAACAAAGTCCTGCACTCTTAATACCCATCAGTGGATGGAGCACATTAGGCACACTTTTGGCTATAGTTTTACTGAAAAAGTGAACCTAAATCAGAAGCACATTCCCAAATCAAAATGCTGATACAGACAGACAGACACAAAGTTCCTTGAGGAGGGAAATCTTTTCATATTGTCAATCAAGACTTAGATTAAACTGAGTAACTTGATTATCAAAAGTACGTATGTGTTTGGACGTCTATAGTTTCATATGACATATCTCTGATATGGATTTATTTTATTTTTTTTTTTAAAGAGGAAATAGACTTTTAAGAAACAGTAAATTGAGGATTCAGAGTTTCTCTTTTAATTTGCATTAGAAAGCTGATCTGTGATTTAACAAGAAGATCAAAACAGAAAACTGAACCACCTTACAGAAGCTGTCTTTCAAGCATATAGAGAGATTCAGAATGTTTCTGTAAATTGCAGTCTTCAGGCTGATTAGACATTCCCTGTGTCAACATCACCACAGACAGAAACCTAGAGGGTTTTTTTTAGCTATACCCTCATTCTAGATCTGTGTTTTTAACTTGTGTCAAACAGCGAAAGTATACTGTCTTGTATGGTAAGGCTGATTTGTGAGGGTGGCTCTTAGGTACCATAATACAGAACCAGTCATTCTTTGTAGTGCTTTAGAGGCATTGCATCCAACCAGTCCCTTGGAACACTGTAGTATGCGCAGGTATGCCTGTGCATGTGCAACAAGCGATCAGGAGAAATGCCACAGTGTGCTGTCCTCTCCTTAGCACACAGAGATTATATAGCCAACAGTTTGAGCACCCAGCAAAAAGCATGAGCCCCAGGCACTTCTTCTTATGGACGAAAGAGTGATCTTATTAATTAACTGGCAATTTTTTGAGTATAATGCAAAGTGTATACTTCCAAATCCACGGTGCATGGAGAATGGGGGTAAGGGGATGGAATTTACCCAGTGTGCTTTCTTGTCTTTTTTATTTTACATCTACATTTTCTGAAGAACATCTGTAGCTTAGTGGACACACTTTTGGAAGGACAAGATATCAGGCTATTCTCTGCTCATTCAACTACATGCTGTGATCTCCTACAGTGGTATGCAGGGCCTTTCTAAACAGGAGCCAATATTCAGCATGTTTGCCCAAAGCTGGCCAAGCTGTAGTGCTGCAAGTGAATACAGGGAACTGGTGGCACAATTAGCTCAGACCCAGGTTTCTGACTTGTCCTGAAGCTTGCATAGAAATACTTTGGTATTCAAGTGTGGCCTTTCTCCTGCACTCAAAATACAGATATGCCAGTGGAATATTCTAAACACAGACCCACAGGAAAAAAATTCCCATGTTTTACCTTCTGCTTAGCCTTCATGTATATGGCTTTTCCCCTAACATATGTCCCAAATTCCCGAAGTGATGAGTATATTGAAAATTTATGCATGCTTTACATTTAATTTAAGCATTTCCATAGCAACTGCCAGATTTCAGGATGTTTTACTTTTATCCCAAGATATCGAATATATTCTTTTCAGAACAATTTCCCAGGCTGTATTTAGCCACATTCATATGACTGTCTACAATTCAATTTTCAATGAAAATTATCGTATCATTCACCAGAAGCAAAAGTTTGAACAAACATTAACTTTTAAGACTTCTTTCATCTAACAGTGTTTAAATAAATAGTCCTGCATCAAATGGAGCTAATGAAGCTTGATTGCTCAGAATCAGTGTTTTTGATTGATAGACACAGGTGTTTAATAAGGTCCAGCTTCCAAGGAATAGATCAAAGGTTGCCTTTCCTCCTTTTTCTCTCTCTTTCTGTCTCCCTCTGGGTGTTTTACACAGGTGCTCTACTGTCAGGAGACTCTAAAGGATGAAGATGCTTACCAGAGGCCTGATATTCAACCAGTGTTCATAATGACATGATGATAGATAAAACAAACATGACTGTCTGTATGCTGAAGTGTTGAACAAAATTAAAGGGACTTGAGGTGATGTGTGATGCACCGAGCAGTAATGAATTGATGACCCATCGTCTATACGGGCGACCTTAAACCACTTTCAAAAACATCTGAGATTCAAGTAGGAATGAAAAAACAACACAGGTAAAAGAGGAAATACATATACAAATAAAGGAAAACAAGGAAGGTATGGAAAAAAAAGTAGCTTCCTTGCAAATTTACACTTGTTTTTCATCTGCATTTTGCCTTTCTAAATGTCACTTCTGAAAAGGATTCCACAACTGCAAGCTATTATTTCTACCCCTTTGTTGTCACAATAGCAAACTTTCATCTAACTCAGTTCCCATTGCAGGACCACAGCTGGTGCAGCACTCATCTTTTACACTGGTATACACCTCTGTGAGCAGCCAGCTTAAAGCAAAAATCTAATGGAGAGTAGACAAATGAAGCATTTAAATTTGCCATCAGGTTACACACATGCATCACCTTCATTTTATGCAGGCACTAATTCCTAAGCCAGGTGGTGAACAATCAGGCTTTCCATCCTGTCAGGCAGTAACCTGACGCTTTACTTGCCTGATATGTCACACAAACCTGAACTGCTATGTAAACAGCAATAAATTACAGAGAAGTAGGTGGTGGCAAATTTGCATTTGCAACTTGCACATTTCTTCCAGTCTCATCACGTTCATGCTAGGAAGTAAGTGAGGCAGTAAGGAGAGACATACTCTCAGGATCCTGGCAGGCTCCAGGATATAACTATCAAATAAATCAATTATTTAACCCCAATGTAATTATCTGCTTTAGATTAAGGGTGATTTTCGCTTGCTAAATTCACTTATAAGATCAAACAATTATCCTAATAAGTTTATACTGTTCTAAAGATGATAGCACTTTCAGCAGCCCCAATACAACTCCAGTGGCTTGAGTGGAGCTGCTATACACAAATCAGAGCAGCTTCCAGTCAGGCAGTGATGATTTGATCTCCAATTAAACAATTAATCTTCAAAAGTGTAGCCTACCATTAGAATTAAACTGTTGTCAGATGTACAGTGAATGTGCACCTGCAGCATTGAAACTACAGTTTGTGGGTGGAAATTTCAATAACAGATTCAAAAGTAAAGCCATTTCCTCTCAGTTACGTGCCCAATCTGTTTTAAGTCACAATGTCCTTGGGACAGGAGGCTATGGGTGAGGCTTACAGCAAGAACCTAGGATATTAAATGCTACAACCTAAAGATCTGCTGTTTATTTTTCTATAAAAACAGAGCAGTAAGCAGGAACAATGTCAGACTGGGATTCACAAAAACTGAGCACTTCATAAAAGGTACATGGTATTCTCAGGTTCTGATCATGCAAAAAGAAAGACCAAGGTACCTCTCTAAGAAATGTGATGAAAGCCAGGAGAAAGAGCTATAAATGAATGTGCATCCTGTAGTTCCACAGGTAACTAGAGTAGAGACTACTGCTGGTGTGGTATCTGTTTTCACAGAATCACAGAATATTTTGAATTGGAAGGGATGTACAAAGATCATCAAGTCCAACCTTTAAATGAATGGCCCATGCATTGGATGAAACCATAACCTTGGTAATATTATATTTTGAGTCCTCTAATACAGACAACATGCTCCAAGACTGCAAACAGAGTGTCAGATGGAGGAGTGCTCAGCCTGTGAACCCTGGCAGAGCTGGAAGAACTCAGCTGCTCAACAGCAAACAAGGCTTAGGCAGTTCCGCCCTAGACACTGCACTGGGGCATCTGAAGACTTAAGAGTTTGGATTTCAGAAGCCTGAAAGGAGAAGTGGTAGCTAGATTGAGGTTGTGTGAAGGTTAATTTGTACTTTGCTGCCTATAAGACATCTAGGCAATTAATTTAAATCAGTTTGAGGTCCTGACCCTGTATGCTCACATACATCCTGCAGTGCATTGGCTATTGCTGGCTTTCCCTAAACAATGCATCACCATGCAACAAATAGTGTCAACACAGGACCATTATGTCTGCCCTCACCAGGCTCATTTTCTGCTGCTTCCCTTCCATCTTGTTGCTTGCCACTGTCCATCTTGTGTTCATAGCCGATCCCCTCGTTACTTCTGAACATTTTCCATGTGGCTAATTAATCCAATTCCATGCATCCCTGGCATTTGTGGACACTTTCCTGGTTCATGATTTCTTTCCTTTCTGGTGGCAGAGGCAAAAATGAAGCAGCCAGGTTTTTAGAAGGATGAGAAAACCTGGGAAGCACCAGAGAGGCTGCCATATTGCCTGTGCAGCACAGGGCAGCTCAGCCCACGGGAAGCTGAGCGACAGGCAATCTTCTACTCATGGTGAGTGGGAAAGGGAAATAGATGTCTGAGAAAAGGTTGAACAGTAAAGCTAAAGAAACTTGGTAATAATTGCCTGCTACATCCAGAGCTGCCCAAGCCAAACAAAAGCTACTATGTTTAACTCCAAAACTACATGTGTACTCACCCCTTCAAAAGACATATTTGTCAGGTTATAATGATGGCCTCTAAATAATAAAAAGTATATAACATATAACACCGAAGGAGAGAAATGGCAGCCTAATAAACAGCTAGTAACAAATTATTTCAGCTATCCATCCACACATAAACTGGTCAAAAGTCACATTGGGACGAAGTTTAGAGAAGAAATTTCTTTACAAATTAAATGAACTGCCTCAAGCACAACCTAGTTCTGAGTACTGAGAAGAAGGAATGAATCTCAACCAAAAAAATTACTTCAGCTAAGATGAATTTGGACATTATTATTCTGAAACTATAAGGGCTACACAGATTAACAGTAAAATAGTCAACATTAGTAATCGATTTAATTATTTCAGTTCATGTTTATTTGCATCTTAGTTCTGAGTACTAAATCTAGAAGCAAAAGTTTGTTTTAGCAGTAACTAGAGTTGAACCTTAAATAGTAATTATACCCAATTTCCTTGAAGAATAGATAAGGATACAATGCACTTCCTATTTATATCTGTCATGAAAATTCAAACCCATCTCAAACACAGCCATTAGAACATGAAAAGTAAATGGGTATATAAACACGGGAATAAATAGCAGGCAATTCTTTTAAAAGTGTTAGATGGAGGACATTTCATGAGACCATTCTCACTAAGGACAAAGACAGCAAAACAGAACAATTAAGAAGGAGAGAACTGTCACAAAGATGTTCAAGGGTCTGTTTACAAAGAGGACAGGAGTGCTGGGTTTCAAGGATGCACATCCTTCATTTTGATATCACCAGTACCTGTGGCAGGCTGGCCTGTAGGCACCTGATCCCTGTGACACCTCAGTTTCCTCTGCAAATATTTCTAGTAGGCACCTTTGTTTCTGCAGCTAGGTGCATGCATGGCACCTCAGGACATTTTTCCACCTGTAGCTTGCTTTATGATGAGCCTTAGCACAAAATGCTTCCCAACTGGCTGATTTGAGGGGCCTGATTTTCTAAATCTGCTTACGCAGTACCTATCCCTGAGTAAAACACAGTTCATCATGGGAAGGAGAAGGAGATGCCCTTTTCCGCTTCCTTATCCCTCACCCCATGCCAACTGTTGTCTATCAGGATGGAACAGAGATGGGCTCCTAACTCTCTTTCATGTCATCAAATTCAAACCAGCACCTTCCACTTGAGCACACTAACTTGCTGGAACACAGTAGTGTTTAAAACCTCATGTCCAAATTGGGAAGAGAGAGCGTGAGAGAAACCACCACAGCCTCATGTACCCTACACTTGGATGTCAACTGGAGGATAGGAGATGCTGAAATAGGCATTTCAAAACCCAGTTTGTGGTCAGGAATCCTATTACCCGGTGCAAGTACTTGAAAATGGAGCCAGTTCTCCATGTGGCTGAGCAGCAGTGAAAGAAGTGGGTATGCAGATGTGAGAGAGATGTGTACAAGAATATGGAAATCGCTGGCCATTGAATGTCTAATCCTCTTCTATTTTTGGTCTAACATTTCATCACATGTGGCACTGAAATCCATCCTGCCAGCTGTTTGACTGGCTTTAAGGAGAAAAAGAAGTTCAAAATGTGGTGGAAGTCAAGATAAATTAAACATTTCTTGACAAATAACTCTGTGACTCAAATAACCAAGAAGGTAATAGAATAAAGAGGCGTCATGGCCATTGACACCCTGAACTGCCATCAACAGATCTCTTAATACTTTTCAAATAAAATTATGGCCAGTGCTTCCTTGTGCACAGTAAACAACTAATTCCCTCAAAATGGGAGGAATGCTGTCATTCATGCATTGACTAGTCACTTTTTGAAGATGGTGACAGAAAGATGTACATCGACTCTCTACATCGACTATTGGAAATCGTCCATTTAATCAACAGTCAGTGACTTTGTTTCCTGAGGATGAAGACAGCTTCTACAGCTAATGCTGACTTTAAGTCCTTAATATTCTAATCCTTCTCATACATGGACAACACTTAATTAGAAGTAAGCTTGTCTTAGTTTGAGAGGAAAAACCAAATTGTTTACCCAGAAACGGGGAAGGAGAATTCCTCCACAATGATCACACT